>JAFEMH010000091.1:600000-1115989 GCA_022495995.1 Adenophora triphylla var. japonica
AAAAGTGATTGAGCTAAGGTGAAATGTGATGTCTTATCGGTTCCATCAGGCCTTACTGAAACTGATTCCCGATCCAAAGATATCAGCTCATGGTTACAAGATGGTTCAACAGATGTTGGTGTTATGGTTATATGTGGAATGGGCGGAATCGGAAAGACTACTATTGCCAAACATGTCTATAATTTAAACTTCAGAAACTTTGATGGAAGCAGCTTTCTTGCAAACATAAGACATGAATCAGAACTACCCAAAGGCATAATTCATCTGCAAACAAAACTTTTTTTTGACATTTTAAATGGGAAAAAGGAAAAGATTTTCCAGGCTGATGAAAGAAATCAGGAATCACTACTACATTTCTGACCTAATGTAACGCCAATTTTCGTTGCAATAGGGCCCAAAAACCGTTACAATAGGCCTAATGTAACGCCAAATGGCCGTTGCATTCTCTTGCGTTGCATTAGGCCTAATGCAACGACATAGTAAGCTAATGTAACGCCAGAGCTTTGGCGTTGCATTAGATAAATACCAGATGCAACGCCAATTTTAAAACTATATGAACACCTAATGCAACGCCAAAAAGTAGATGAGTACCTAATGCAACACCAATTTAAAAAGTAGTTGAATACCTAATGTAACGTCAAAAAGTAGATGAGTATCTAAAATTTATTACATATTTTCACAATTTTATTAATTTTTTAAATTTTCTTTTTTCAATATTTTTTATTTTTGATATACCAAATTACCGACGGATATTTCCGTCGCTAATTTGATATTTTTTATATAAATTTATATATATATATATATATATATATATATATATATATATATATATATATATATATATATATATATATATATATATATATATATATATATATATATATATATATATATATATATATATATATAATTTTTTGTATCAAATTAGCAACGGAAATATTCCCACATTTACAATTTACTCCCCTCAAGTTCTATTAAAATCCAATCAGTCCTTGCATATATTTTCTTTTCAACTTTATCCCTTAATTTCAAAAAAATACAGTTAAATCCTCAAAGAATCCTTTGGAAGCCACCACCAAACACCACCACCGCCACCGTGACCATAATCTCATCGCCATCTCAATGCTGCAAAAAGTCACAAACAAAAGTTCATTAGCAAGCACATATCTGGGAATGCCAGAAAATATTTAGAGAAGCAAAATCCAATCTAACTCTCCCTCTCTCTCTCTCTCTCTCATCCTATACATACAATCTATACATATAAATATACAGAGAAATTCACTCTCAATCCCACAATCCCCATTTCTCGATACACAAACTATCCCACAATCCCTTCACAGAGAAAGCCAATCAATTTGGAAAGAATTCAGAAAAATTGATGAACAATGTTTGGATTGGGTCACTGAAATTTGGAATCTTTTTTAGGATTACAGAGATGATGTTGTAATGCTTCAGAAGAAATCGGAAGTTCAGATCGAAAAAGATAGCACCGGTGTCTCTTCCGATTTCAATCCCACCCCCCTCTATATTCATCTCCACAATCACCATCAACCGCTGCCGGAACACCACCATCAGTATCGGCATCGGCGGTGGTGAACAATAACTTTCAGATTTTCATACCCTTGTCGCAGGATGACTCCGCCACCACTACTCCGATTGCGGCTTCGACCCCCAAATCCACCCCTCATAAGCGGCCTCTCATTTTAACCAGAAGGGAGAAAGAGAGAGAAAGGAGAAAGGAGAAAGGAGAAAGGAGAAAGGAGAAAGGAGAAAGAGAGAGAATTGTGTAGTGCGACGGATGAAGGGGTTGGGGGCCGTGAAGTGAACATGTTAATGTTAAGATCATGTGTTGCCATGAATGTCATCCCAAGTGTTGCAAACCAGTGTTGCCACTGGTGTTGCCAAAAGTGTTGCCATTTGGAATTGGCGACACTGAGTTAGTTACTGTATTTTTCACAAATATTAATGGGTAAATTAATGTTTATATAACAGTAGTTAGTCACCTTAAAATGAGCTTGAAATCAGCAACAGAATATGCCCAGGCGAGAATTACGAAGAGGAGGAATTAACAAATAAACATGTGTTTATTTGTTTAATTTATGACCAAGCAAAGAGATATTTTATTCAGCTATTCTGGGGGAGAACAAGTCAGAGTACAAGGCAATCAAAGTTAAGAGGTACAAGCAAGAGAAGCAAGAGAAGACTAGGTCTCCTACAAAAGAGGCGAGTGGCTATTTTGGAGGAAACCAACCCAAGGCTGTTAGCTGATCATTTGAGTAGGCTCCAAGACTTTGTGGCCTATAAATAGTGCAGTGGATCTTCATTGAAGATCATCCAATTCAGAAAACGCAAATCTGCACAAGAAAGTAGAATTCTGCTCTCAAGTGTTGCCATTCAGTGTCGGCAACACTTCATCCAACACTCGAGAATTTCATATAGATTTTTATATTTTTATGAGGTTTTGAGTGTTTATTTTCAGAGAGAATTTGTGTATATGTTGTTCCTTATATCAGGGTTCGTTTATCATTAAGGAACAACTTCGACCTTGTATTGAATTCATATTATTAATAGAAAGGTCTTGCCTTCTTGGCACCCATCAAGTTATATATTTATATAACTTGATAAAAATTATATTCTTGTGTATTGCTTTAATTCTTCCGCTGCAAATTATATTTATTTCTATTGATTTGTGCTTTTTCTAGAATTGGTGAATGTGTTGTTGTTAGTGTCATCAACACTAAGGACAACACTCGTGAGTTTCATCTCACCTTGTGAGTTTCGCCTCACAAGTTCCAAGCCATAGACAATTTCAATTGGTATCAGAGCCTAGCACTTGATATACTAAGTGTTTAGATCCTTTTGTCATGGCTTATGATCCTGCAAACCCTAATCAAAAGAGATTACCGGTTTTAGACGGATCTAATTATGCTTATTGGAAGATTCGACTACGCTCGCATATCAAATCAATTGATCTTCGGGCTTGGCGATCTATTTTAAATGGTTATTCTGTTCCAATGCTTCCTCCGGATGACGATGGTGACGTTCAAGTCAAACCTGAATTCGAGTGGACAATTGAAGAGAATAATCTTGCTAGTTTCAATGAAAAGGCACTGAATGCCATCTATGAATGGGTTGACATGCATATGTTCAAACTCATTCAAAATAGTCCCTCTGCAAAAGATGCTTGGGATACTTTACAAAGATTTTGTGAAGGAGATGGCAGTATCCGAGAAACAAAGCTTAGAGGTCTCACTAGTAGATTTGAAAGATTAAGAATGGGTGAAAACGAAGACATCTCGTCTTATTTTGAAAAGTTGATTGATATTTCAAATGCTTGTCAAGTATTAGGGGAGCCTTTTACAAATAAACAACTTGTTTCAAAAGCTATTCGTACTCTTCCCGAACGTTTTAATATTAAAGTTTCAGCTATTGAAGAGGCCCATAATCTTTCAACAATGGACATCAACTCCTTAATGAGTATTTTGAAAAACTTTGAGTTGAATCTCAATGAACAAACGGAGGCTTCTAAAGGCAAGAATATTGCCTTAAAAGTCGAATCTTCAGACACATGTGTGGACGATGAAGATGAAGTCTTCGAGGAGTTAGATGAAAATACTAGTGTAGCTTTACTTGCAAAGAGATATAATTCTATGGTTAGAAAATTTAACAAAGTGCAGGTAAAGGCTAAAGACCAAACGGCCAAAACCTTTAGTTTTGTGCCAAGGAGAGGTCCTCCTCCAAATCAAAAGGATACCCCACCTAGGCGTGCATCCTCGGAAAAGATCCGGTCCGATCCTAAGTACATTGAATCTATTCAATGTCATGCTTGTTCCGGTTGGGGTCACTATGCCAATGAGTGTTCTAACACCTTGAGAAAGGCGGGCAAAAACTTGTGGGTATCTCTTAGTGATGGAGAGGAGGAAGGAACGGAGAAAGAAGAAAAGTCGGAGCAAGTAGTCATGATGGCCACGGTAGAGGAGCTACCTTCGACTGAGAGTGTTACTTTAAGTGTTGTTCCAGATTTGACAACACTTGACACAACATTGGTGACTTCTTCAGAAAGTGTTGCCCCAAGTGTCGTCCAGGAAGTGGCAACACTTGGCACAACACTCAGCAGGTATGATTCTTTAAATGATCTTAATTTGCATGGTTCTACTGATTTAAATTCAGAGGAGATTATAGAGGATGATCTTGATAAAGATGAGCTTATTTGTGAATTAAAAAACCTCTATAAATCTCTCCTCGTGGAATGGAAAAAGGAGAATAAGATGGTGGTTTTCTTGAAAAAGGAAAATCAGGATCTTAAGAACTCCTTGACTCGGCTAGAAGCTCAACTTAGTAGGAGAGACTTGGATCTTGATAAAATCAAGGCAAAACTCAACCTAGCCGAATCCACCTTTAAAAAACTCAACACGAGTTCATCCAAATTGGATGAAATACTCAATTTGAATAAGCCTTTGAAAGCTGGTCTTGGGTTCCAAGAATCACTTGAAAGTATTACCTCTTCCTTGTTTGATGTTGAAACTAAAAATTGTTTTGTAAAAGAGCGTGTCAAGGAAAAGGGTAGCACTCCTAGTGATTCTTCTGATCAATCCAATGAGTGTGGATACTGTCACAAAGCTGGACATTTAAAATCAGATTGCATTTTTCTTCAAAAGAAAATGTCCAGGTCAAGTGTCGCCTCAAGTGTCGCCAATTTCTCGTGGCAACACTCATGGCAACATCGGTGAACGTAATCAGATTTTCAAAAAAGGGTTGGTTACCCAAGGAAAACCGAAATGCTATGTTGTTTATACGGCTTTAAGGACTAACATTGCAGGAAACTTGGTACTTTGATAGTGGTTGTTCACGTCATATGACGGGAACAAAATCATTTCTAACAGAGTACCAACCTATTCAAGGAGGCTCAGTGACTTATGGTGGTGGAGGCAAGAGTGAAATAGTTGGAAAAGGAACACTGGATATTGTTGGTTTTCCTCCTTTGAAAAATGTCTTGCACGTAGATGGTTTACTTGCTAATTTAATTAGCATTAGCCAACTATGTGATGACAATTTGGAGGTAAAATTCAATAAAAATACCTGTGAAGTGTTTGATAACACTAACTTTTGTGTCATGACTGGAATAAGATCAAATGATAATTGCTATCTGGTTGGTAATAAATCAGTGTGCAATTTGACAAAACTTGATGATATTAGGTTATGGCATCAAAAGTTAGGTCATTCTCATTATAGAAATCTTGAGAAGATTATCAAACATAATGCCGTCAAAGGTGTTCCTAAACTAGACCTCAAAGACACCGTGATGTGTGGTGACTGTCAAAAGGGTAAGCAAACTCGTGTTGCTCACAGTGTTGAACAACACCATGAGCAACACTCAGGAACAACACATTGTTTTCAGCTTCTACATATGGACTTGATGGGTCCTATTGAGGTAGAAAGCTTAGGAGGAGAACCATCTGATGATATACCTTTGACCTTGCTGGAAGAAGTCGAACAGAGGGCTGAAACAGAATCTGATTCGGCCAGTGCAGTCACAGATTCAAGTGTCGCCCCAAGTGTTGCCCCTGAAATGGCAACACCTGAGGCAACACAGGAGAACAGAACAGTGGCTGGAAATTCTGAGAGCAGTGACTCAGAAGAAGAAGATGGATTGGTGTACCATCAAGGCAGGAGAGATCCCCTAGCTCGTATCAGAAATTATCATCCCATTACTCAAGTAATTGGTGATGTTAATGAAGGGGTTCGAACAAGAAATAAGGAGCCAGTAGACTACAGAGATATGGTTAGGTATGTGTGTATGTCGTCCACATACTCTCAGGTAAAACACTCCTATTTCGTTTCCTCTCTTGAACCAAAAATTGTGATTGAGGCTTTAAATGATAAATTCTGGATTCAAGCTATGCAAGAAGAGCTTGAACAATTTACCCATAACGAGGTTTGGTGTTTAGTTCCACGTCCTTTAAATACTAACATTATTGGAACTAAATGGATTTACAAAAACAAATCTGATGAATTGGGTAATATTGTTCGTAATAAAGCTCGTCTTGTGGCTCAAGGCTATACACAAGTAGAAGGAATCGACTTTGACGAGACCTTTGCACCTGTGGCTAGAATTGAGTCAATAAGACTTCTTCTTGCTATAGCCTGTTATCTCAAAATCACATTGTACCAAATGGATGTCAAAGCGGCTTTCTTGAATGGGTACTTAGATAAAGAGATCTATGTTGAGCAACCTAAAGGGTTTGAAGACCCATTCCACCCAGACCATGTATACAGACTTGATAAGGCCTTATATGGCTTGAAACAAGCTCCTCGTGCATGGTATGGGCGTCTAACAAGTTTCCTTCTTGAATATGGATTTGTTAGAGGAGAAGCCGATAGGACATTATTTATTCTTAGGGAAAATAAAGAGCTTGTCATTGCTCAGATCTATGTTGATGACATAGTTTATGGTTCCACATCTAAAACTTGTTTACAAAATTTTGTGGAAGCTATGACATCAACATTCGAGATGAGCATGATAGGAGAACTTAATTATTTCCTAGGATTGCAGGTAAGACAGTCTGATGATGGAATCTTTATCTCTCAAAGCAAATATGCTAAGAGTCTGGTGAAGAGGTTTGGATTAGAGAGTGCAAAGTGTTCTAAAATACCTATGGGATCATCTCTTAAGGTAACCAAAGATCAGGCAGGGGAGGATGTTGACCCTACTCTGTATAGATCCATGATAGGTAGTCTTCTTTATCTTACTGCCAGTCGTCCCGATATAATGTTCAGCGTAGGTGTTTGTGCTAGATATCAATCTGCTCCTAAAATTTCTCACCTAAATGCTGTCAAGAAAATCATCAAGTATGTATCTGGGACAAGTGAATTGGGAATCTGGTTCACCAAAGACACTAATACCAACTTGGTTGGTTTTAGTGACTCTGATTGGGCAGGGGATATAGATGACAGAAAGAGTACTAGTGGGGGTTGTTTTTTCTTGGGTAATAATCTAGTGTCATGGTACGCCGCAAGCAAAACCGTGTTTCTCTCTCGACCGCCGAATCGAATATGTGGCGGGGAGTTGTTGTTCACAACTAATATGGTTGAAACACATGCTTGACGACTATGGTCTTGATAGTAATATCTTGACCATGTATTGTGACAATCTGAGTGCTATAAATATTTCCAAAAATCCTGTACAACACTCACGCACTAAGCACATTGATATCCGCCATCATTTTTTAAGAGATTTAGTAGAAAAGGAATTGATCCAAATAGAGCATATTGATACAAAACATCAACTTGCTGATATTTTGACCAAAGCCTTGGACCATGAGAGATTTTCAAGTTTGAAAAAATCTCTTGGTTTATGTTTTCTATAAATCCGTTAGTATTGCCGTCAGTGTTGCCAACACTGTCAGCAACACTTTGTATGAGTTGTATATTATCAAAAAAAAAAAATATATATATATATATATATATATATATATATATATATATATATATATATATATATATATATATATATATATATATATATATATATTCTTTGTTGTTTTATCCCAAATGGGGGCATTTACTGACCTTTTTGTTCTAGTATGCGTATATACTTAAGGTTACCATTTTGATAAAATACCCCTTTGTGCTAAAAAGTGACAAAATCACTCATATTGTTGTTGATATTGAAAAAGGCAAAGCATGTGAAAATTCCCAAAGGGAGTATAATGTAGTTGTTTTATACTAAGTATTAGGGACATGGAGCTCGCTACTACAGTGTACCCTACTTGAAAGGTATAAAATTTACTACATTTAGCTTTACATATTTATAAAAAACTCGGGGCACGGAGCTCGCTACTACGATGCTTCCTTGTAAATAAAGAATGTGTAAAGCTTGCTTAAAAATTGCCTAAGGAATGATAAGTTATATATGTTGAAAAAATATCAAGGGGATTTTGTTTAAAAATGTTGCCTTGTGTGTCACGCAACATTGCTAGTAACACATTAGTAGATGCTACATTAATTTTTTATTTTCTTGTTTTTGTTTTTGTTAATTAAATTTTAAATTTCCAAAAGTCTATTTCTTTTCATTTAGAGTTTGTGAAATTTAAAAGGTTTTTAGCAAAAATATTTATTTTGTCAAACTAAGTGTAATTTTATAATATCTATTTTTTAAAATTCATCTCTTTGAATTTTGAAAAACTCAATTTTATGGATATTACTAAAATTATGTTTAGTTATTATTAAAAATTAAAAATTTTAAAAAAAAAATTTAAAAAGGATTTTTTTTTAAAAATGGCGGATAACACTTGAGGTTGTTGGGATTTTTAGAGATAATTGGAGGTTTAATTAATTTGACCTTGTCAAATCAATTAAATCCCTCCACTATTCACTCATTAAAACCCACTCCTTAACCCTCTCTCTCTCTCTCACCGTGCTCTCTCTCTCTCTAGGCGTTGAACCAAAACCCTTCCCCTGTTCCTTCTTCTTCCTCGTTCTTCTTCGATCCTCCATGGCTAGCCCTAAAAATTCTTCCCAAATTTCGTCACCCATGGAGATTTCGCCCTTAGCCCCCTCTAGTGTCGCCTCAAATGTCGCAGTTCCCATGGAAATCTCACCAGCGACACTTTCGGCCACACCCTCAACCTCACCCTCATTAGACATTGTTGTCTATGATCCTTCCAAAATTCCCATTCCTATCAACCTTCCAGAAGCTAACCCCTCCATAGAGCTCACCTTCGCCCCTCAAAAGAAGACCAAGAAGAGAAAGGCGGTTGATGCCTCTTCGTCTTTTCGGGGTGGAGTGCGTAGACAATCTGAGAGGATCAAAACCTTGTTCAGGTCCAAGATTCCTTCCAACACGGCTGATGATCCAGTAAATGTGGAGGATAGCTCGAGTTCTTCTCTCAACATTTCGTCTGAGGAAGGTTCGGACCCAGCTTTTAAAGAGACAAAGGAGCCCTCATCATCTTCTGATGAGGATGAAGAAGCTTGGTTGGAAGATGAGGAAACTCTTCTAAGCCCAGTCCAAAATGAAGAAGAAACAAAAAATTTCATCAAGTGTCGCCCCAAGTGTTGCCGATGAAATGGCAACACCTGAAGCAACACCTGCTGCCAAGACCAAAGCACAATCGAGTTCTCCTTCGTATTCTCCTATTTCATGGCCTGAGGTACACTCTCCTAATCCCTCTCAGGATACAAAGTCAGATTATGAGTCTTTTGGATTTTATGAACGTCCTTTTCTTTCGGATGAATTTTATGGTGAAACAAATTTAGATAAGTTTGTTCAAGATTCTGAGAAGAAAATTCTGAATGAAAAGAATATGTATGTGACTCAATTTAAGGAGTTAGGAGTGTACCAGTTTTTGGAAGATAGAAACTTTTTGCCTACGGTGGTAAAAGTGTCTTCTTATATTGAGAGTGTGGTTAGGAATTTTTATGCTCATCTTAGGGATAATATTGATGATAGGAATACCCCTCATTATGGAAAGATCTTTGTTAGGGGCAATATCTATGATTTTAATCCTTTGATCATCAATAGAGCCTTCGGCCTCCCCAATGTCGAAGATGAGAGTTTGGAGTATGATCCTAATTCCTTGGCCACCTTTTTAACTGGAGGGAGAATTACCATTTGGTCTGATCATTTTAAGTCTACCTATCTCACTTCTTTGTTTAGCGTGCTACACAAGATATGTATAACGAATTGGCTTCCCACGGCAAATGAGAATACCGTAACTTTTGAGCAAGCCAATTTGTTGTATAAACTAGGAAAGAAACAAAGAGTGAATTTTGGGAGACTTGTATTCAATCACCTTCTTTGCATGGGCTAAGAAGAAAAAGACCTCCTCCTTCATTTTTCCTTCCCTTATTTTCCAAGTCCTAATGTACCAAAACCTTAAACCTTGGAATGCGATACTATCTCGAGAGGCACATTTTACTACAGAATTACCAAGCATTTTACTGAAGGTGATAGGCACAGGGATTTACCTTGGGTTTTGGTTACAAATGCTCTTCCGATTGCTGCCCCTGCTTCCAGTGTCGCCCCAAGTGTCGCCCCTGAAACTGGCAACACTTCTGGCAACACTGCTCCTGTTATGGTTGATGCTGCTATGATTCTAAATTTTTTCAATGGTCAAGTGAAGCACATTGACTCAGTAATTCAGGGATGGTTGGATATGCGCACTGACATGATGAAAATGGTGGATTTAATTTCTTCCAAAATAGGGGGAGATAAGCCACCAAGGAGTGATGATGATGATGATGATGATGGAGCTGGAAATGGAGCTGGAAATGGTGATGGGACTAGTGGTACAGCAGAGGGAGGTGAAGGAGCTGGAAATGCAGTTTAAAGATGGTTGGTTTGAATGGTGGTTGATTTTGGTGGTTTGGAACATAAACAATTTTATTTGTTTTATTTTGGTTTGTAATGCTTAAACAAATTTTATTTCTGTTTTTTTGTTTTTCTTTGTTTCAGCTGAAATTTTCTTCAAAACATGATGGATGGTTTTTGTTTAATGGTTGGTTGGTTGTTTAGAATTTAATAAATTAGTTTATTTAGTTATTAAATTTCGTATTAAGGGGGAGATTTTTGTAAAGATTTTGATACTTCATTTGCTTAATGGTTGATGTTTTGGATTGAAAAATATTTCAAAACATTGCCTGAAGGTTGATGTTGCCTCTATCAAAATCTCGTGGGATTTTGTGGTTGTAGTTAAGTTTGACTAACTGTTTTTGAAAAGATCATCACATTGGTATTTTGTGAAGAAATCGGTAACTATGGGGGAGATTGTTAATGTTAAGATCATGTGTTGCCATGAATGTCATCCCAAGTGTTGCAAACCGGTGTTGCCATTGGTGTTGCCAAAAGTGTTGCCATTTGGAATTGGCGACAGAGTTAGTTCTTGTATTTTTCACAAATATTAATGGGTAAATTAATGTTTATATAACGGTAGTTAGTCACCTTAAAATGAGCTTGAAATCGGCAACGAGAATATGCCCGGGCGAGAATTACGAAGAGGAGGAATTAACAAATAAACATGTGTTTATTTGTTTAATTTATGACCAAGCAAAGAGATATTTTATTCGGCTATTACAGGGGAGAACAAGTCAGAGTACAAGGCAATCAAAGTTAAGAGGTACAAGCAAGAGAAGCAAGAGAAGACTAGGTCTCCTACAAAAGAGGCGAGTGGCTATTTTGGAGGAAACCAACCCAAGGCTGTTAGCTGATCATTTGAGTAGGCTCCAAGACTTTGTGGCCTATAAATAGTGTAGTTGATCTTCATTGAAGATCATCCAATTCAGAAAACGTAAATCTGCACAAGAAAGTAGAATTCTGCTCTCAAGTGTTGCCATTCAGTGTCGGCAACACTTCATCCAACACTCGAGAATTTCATATAGATTTTTATATTTTTGTGAGGTTTTGAGAGTTCATTTTCAGAGAGAATTTGTGTATATGTTGTTCCTTATATCAGGGTTCGTTTATCATTAAGGAACAACTTCGACCTTGTATTGAATTCATATTATTAATAGAAAGGTCTTGCCTTCTTGGCACCCATCAAGTTATATATTTATATAACTTGATAAAAATTATATTCTTGTGTATTGCTTTAATTCTTCCGCTGCAAATTATATTTATTTCTATTGATTTGTGCTTTTTCTAGAATTGGTGAATGTGTTGTTGTTAGTGTCATCAACACTAAGGACAACACTCGTGAGTTTCATCTCACCTTGTGAGTTTCGCCTCACAAGTTCCAAGACATAGACAATTTCAGAACAGAAGGGAGAAAGAGAGAGAATTGTAGAGAGAGAAAGATTTGAGGGGGGTGGGTGGCGGATAGGGCATATGGTATACCCTATAGGGTATACCCTATACCCTATAGGGTATACCCTATACCCTATAGGGTATACCCTATACCATATGCCCTATGCCCTATACCTTATACCCTATATCCTATAGGGTATACCCTATACCCTATAGGATATAGGGTATAGTGTATAGGGTATATGGTATAGGGTATAGGGTATAGGATATATGTTATAGGGTATAGTGTATAGGGCATAGGGTATAGGGTATATGGTATAGTATATAGGGTATAGGGTATAGATTTAATGTAAGTAGTCAAATTATAGCTTATGCAAATGGGTTTTCTGAAGAAGATCCAATTATTTACTCATTTACAACTCTTCTAATTCCACTGCCTGATGAACCAACAATTTCTCAAATGAGATTGTTTTTCCATAAAAGAGAGTCGAAGAAAGGAACTGAGGGAGTACATAGTATTAACTATAATGATATAATAACAAAATAAAACAAAACAAAACCCTAGTTTGGCAAGTAAACACAATAAAAATATAACAAAATTATTCAATTTCACAAGAAACTATAGAGAAGCGACTGTGTGATAGGAAATTAAAACGGGTAACGAATGAGAAACAGTGAAAAATTACAGAGGGGGGGGAGGGAGAACTGACCTTGCTAACTGTAACGAGAAGATGATTTGGAAAATGGCAGAATCAGAATCAGAACTTCAACAAATCGGAGCTTCAACAAAACCCTAATTTTGGCAAGTCGTCGTTCGTACTTCGTCCATTGATCGTCGTTGTTGATTGTTTGATCGTCGTCGTTGTTAATTGTTGAGAGAACGGGAAGAGAGAAAGGGATTTGGATGTCGTCGTTGTTGATTGTTGAGAGAACGGGAAGTGAAGAGAGAGAAAACGGGAAGAGAGAGAAAGGGATTTGGATTTGGGAATATTGAAATTTGAAAGAGAAGGGAGGCGCTGACTTTGTTTATTTGTTATTAGGGCGGCCGCACCAGTTAGGGCGACCGCACAAACTTAGGCCGAGGAGTTAGGGCGGCCGCACCAAGAATTAGGGCAACCGCACAAACTTATTTTTTTTATTTTTAATTTATATAGCGACAGAAAACATCCCTCGTTAATTTTTTTTTTTGAAATCCATCGTTAAATCCGTCGCCAAATATAAAAGAAAAAAAGATTTTTTTAATTTTTAATTTATATAGCGACAGAAAACATCCCTCGTTAATTTTTTTTTTTTGAAATCCGTCATTAAATTCGTCGCCAAATGTAAAAGAAAAAATATTTTTTTATTTTTTAATTTATATAGCGACAGAAAACATCCCTCGTTAAAGTTTTTTGAAATCCGTCGTTAAATCCGTCCCCAAATGTAAAAGAAAAAATATTTTTTAATTTTTAATTTATATAGCGACAGAAAACCTCCCTCGTTAAATCTTTTTTGAATCCGTCGTTAAATCAGTCGCCAAATGTAAAAGAAAAAATATTTTTTTAATTTTAATTTATATAGCGACAGAAAACCTCCCTCGTTAAATCTTTTTTGAATCCGTCGTTAAATCAGTCGCCAAATGTAAAAGAAAAAATATTTTTTTAATTTTAATTTATATAGCGACAGAAAACCTCCCTCGTTAAATCTTTTTTGAAATCCGTCGGTTAGTTGTCGGAAAAAAACCCGCACTTTTTTGGCGCCAGTATTACAACGGATATAGCGACGGAAGCTAATTCCGACGGATTTTTTGCCATCGTTAATATCCGTTGCTATTTGACAGTTTGTAGTGAAACATTATCGAATGCCACAAAATATGAATAGTTGTCAGTGAAATGAACAAGTTGCAATTTGGTTTGCTAGGCTCAATTAGTGTTAAATTTTTAAATCTTATGAATTCTGTTCATTTCCAGCTACTGCCCACAGATCTAAGTAAACCAGGGTTTAGATATTGCGATGTTTAGGTGCATCACTTTATGGGAGTCCTTGAAAAAATAAAAGGAACTATCAAGAGGCAGATCTTTCTATTTAAAGGTTTCTTCGGGGTGTGACAGTTTTTCTTCCTTTCTAATCTTCCAACCTCTCCAAGAATATAGCATAAGCCTATAAAACAAGAACTTGTGTATATAAGCTTAAATAATAAAGAGACAATTATTAATCAAGTTATGATCGCGCTCTTTCATTATTTAAGCTAATTCACTACTCACTGCACATAAATGATGTCGGTCGTCCTTCTTAATAAACTATCAGGTAGAAGAAAAGGAGTGTTATCTACATGTGAAGGGTGGCTATGTTGTCACCCTCTCGTTTGGTTACTCTCTTTCACACACACACACACACATACCAAATTCCTTTCTTAGTAACTATTGCTTCATTGCTTTCGTAAAATTGGTCAAAATGTTATCCCTTCCTCTACAGCTTCCTAAGAAAAAATCAACCAATCGCAAATGCAACAGAGTAGCAGTGTCCATGTAGAAGTATGAAATAAGGATGACATCAAAGTTCCTGGTCAAAGCCCAAATGTAATTATTTCCAACCTACTTAATTAAATCACAATAAAAAATTCAATACCGAGGAATTCTAAAGATTGGGTAATAATAGTAGGAGTTTACACACCTGGTAGTCCTGAATCAGAATTGAAACAAGCACCAAATCAGAGTGTAATCTTGATAAAAATAAAGCCACTATCATCCACCTCAACTATGAAAATGAAAGCTCTACACTGAAAGAACTTTCAAGAACACTATATATTGACATCAATATATAATGTCAAATTCTTAAGCAAAGCACGTGCTGAGGTAGAGAGGTTTTGTAATTTTGTACCAATTTCTTTGAATAGTTTCCATTTCATTCCCCTTGATGGCAATGCTTCATTTTCTGATAGCATAATGACAAATCAATATTGAATCATGGCAGTGTGGACACAAGCTGGATGCATTTGTTTGTAAGTAATAAGAATATATAAATACAAGTAAGTTGATTAAATCACATGTTTTCCATCGTTAATATCCGTCGCTATTTGACAGTTTTCTTGTAGTGAAACATTATCGAATGCCACAAAATATGAATAGTTGTCAGTGAAATGGCAATTTGGTTTGCTAGGCTCAATTAGTGTTAAATTTTCAAATCTTATGGATTCTGTTAATTTCCAGCTACTGCCCACAGATCTAAGTAAACCAGGGTTTAGATCTTGCAATGTTTAGAGTTGACAATTTAGGTAGTGCATCACTTTCAGCTTTTATTATGTACGAATAAACTATTGCACAATCATTGAACGTCTATTAGGATCGTAGGGAGCATTTCTTATACCTTAAATCTATTTTATTCTTATTCCTTTTTTATTAATGTTTTACAAGTAGGCCATGTTTGTGACTAGTGTTTACTGGATTGTTTTTTAATAGCTATGTCTATGCATGATCTTGTAGGAACTGAACTTATCTAATTTAGAAGAATTTTATCCCAGGTTCTGACTATTTATGAGAATAGATGAATTGTGAAAAAAATACATTTACACTACAAAACTACAAGGAAAACAGAAAATATTGACATAAAATTAGAGACAGACGGAGTCTGTAGCTAATTTGGAGACAAATTAGAGACAGACCCAAAAATTAGAGACGGATTCAAAATCCGTCTCTAATTTAGAGACGGATTCATTTAGAGATGGATTTCATTTAGAGACGGATTCAGAATCCGTCTCTAAATTAGAGACGGATTCAACATCCGTCTCTAAATTTTAGAGACGCGTTTTGTATCTGTCTCTAAATTAGAGACATATTCAGAATCCGTCTATAAGTAGAGCAGTTCGAGAATCCGTCTCAAAATAGAGGCTTGAGTCTACAAAATCTGTCTCTAAACTTTAGAGACAAATGTTGAATCCGTCTCTAATTTAGAGACAGATTTTTGAATCCGTCTCTAATTTAGTGACAGATTCAACATCTGTCTCTAAAATTTAGAGACAGATTTAGTATCTGTCTCTAAATTTGACTTTTCTTTTATATACTTTCATTTGTTTAATTTTTTTCTATCTTTTTTTATATAACTTTTTCTAAAAAAACACTAATTAACAAAGGCTAAAATATTATTTTTTTCATCAATAAAAAATTTTAAAAAAAATAAAAACTAAATATAGGGTAGTCCGTCTCTCTTTTGACTTTTCTTCTATATACTTTCATTTGTTTAGTTTTTTTCTATCTTTTTTTATATAAATTTTTCTAAAATAAATCACTAATTAACAAAGGCTAAAATATTGTTTTATAGTCAATAAAAAAATTTTAAAAAAATAAAAAATAAATATAGGGTAGTTCGTCCCTCTTTTGACTTTTCTTCTATATACTTTCATTTGTTTAGTTTTTTTCTATATTTTTTTAATATAACTTTTTCTAAAAAAACCACTAATTAACAAAGGCTAAATATTGTTTTATAGTCCCCTCTTTTGACTTTTCTTCTATATACTTTCATTTGATTAGTTTTATTCTATCTTTTTTTATATAACTTTTTCTAAAAAAAAAGCACTAATTAAAAAAGGCTAAAATATTATTTTCTAGTTAATAAAAAAAATTTAAAAAAATAAAAAATAAATAAAGGGTAGTCCGTCCCTCTTTTGACTTTTCTTCTATATACTTTCGTTTGTTTAGTTTTTTTCTATCTTTTTTTATATAAATTTTTCTAAAAAAAACCACTAATTAACAAAGGCTAAAATATTATTTTCTAATCAATAAAAAATTATAAAAAAATAAAAAATAAATAAAGGATAGTCCGTCCCTCTTTTGACTTTTCTTCTATATAATTTCATTTGTTTAGTTTTTTTCTATCTTTTTTATATAACTTTTTCTAAAAAAAACCACTAATTAAAAAAGGCTAAAATATTATTTTTTTTTAGTCAATAAATTTTTTTATAAAAATAAAAAATAAATATAGGGCAGTCCATCCCTCTTTTGACTTTTCTTCTATATACTTTCATTTGTTTAGTTTTTTTCTATCTTTTTTAATATAAATTTTTCTAAAAAAAACACTAATTAACAAGGGCTAAAATATTTTTTTATAGTCAGTAAAATTTTTTTTAAAAAATAAAAAATAAATATAGGGTAGTCCGTCCCTCTTTTGACTTTTCTTCTATATACTTTCATTTATTTAGTTTTTTTCTATATTTTTTATATAACTTTTTCTAAAAAAATCTCTAATTAACAAAGGCTAAAATATTGTTTTATAGTCAATAAATTTTTTTTTAAAAAAAAATAAAAAATAAATATAGGGTAGTCCGTCCCTCTTTTGACTTTTCTTCTATATACCTTCATCTGTTTAGTTTTTTTTTCTATCTTTTTTTATATAACTTTTTCTAAATAAAACCACTAATTAACAAAGGCTAAAATATTGTTTTATAGTCAATAAATTTTTTTTAAAAAATAAAAAATAAATATAGGATAGTCCGTCCCTCTTTTGATTTTTCTTCTATATACTTTCATTTGTTTAGTTTTTTTTTATCTTTTTTTATATAATTTTTTTTATAAAAAAAACACTAATTAACAAAGGGTTAGGGTATAGGATATAGGGTATAGGGTTCAGGGTATAGGGTATAATGTATAAGGGTTAGGGTATAGGGTATATAGTTTAGGGCTTAGGGTTTAGGGTATAGGGTATAGGATTTAGGGTTTAGGGGTTAGGGTTTAAGGATTAGGGTATAGGGTTTAGGGTATAAGGTATATAATGTATAGGTATACGACTTAGGGTTTAGGGTATAGAGTTTAGGGTATAAGGGATAAGGTATAGGTATACAACTTAGGGTTTAGGATATAGGGTATAAGGTATAGGTACATGACTTAGGGTTTAGGGTATAAGGTATAAGGGTTAGGGTACAGGGTATAGGGTTTAGCATATAATGTATAAGGGTTAGGGTATAGGGTATAGGGTTTAGGATTTAGGGTATAAGGTTTAAGGTTTAGGGTTTAGGGTATAGGGTATAGGATTTAGGGTACAAGGTATAGGGTTTAGGGTATATGGTATAATGTATAAGGGTTAGGGTATAGGGTTTAGGGTATAGGGTACAAGGTTTAGGATTCAGGGGTTAGGGTATAAGGTTTAGGGCATAGGGTATAGGGTATAAGGTATATAATGTATAGGTATACGACTTAGGGGTTAGGGTATAGAGCTTAGGGTATCAGGGATAAGGTATAGGTATACGACTTAGGGTATAGAGTATAATGTATAGGTATACGACTTAGGGTTTAGGGTATAAGGTATAAGGGTTAGGGTATAGGGTGTAAGGTTTAGGGTATAATGTATAAGGGTTAGGGTATAGGGTATAGGGTTTAGGGTATAGGGTATAAGATTTAGGGTTTAGGGGTTAGGGGTTAAGGTTTAGGGTATAGGATTTAGGGTATAAGGTATATAATGTATAGGTATACGAGTTAGGGTTTAGAGTATAGAGTTTAGGGTATAAGAGATAAGGTATAGGTATATGACTTAGGGTTTAGGGTATAGGGTATAAGGTATAGGTATACGACTTAGGTATATTAATATTTCTTTGAAGTTTAAATTATTAAATTATTATTAATAAATTTAAAATAATTAAATTAATGAGTATTATTATTAATTAATAACATTAATATTTTTGATATTATGTATTATTACTAGTTATTATTAATATTATTATTAATTATATAATAATAATTACTAATATATTCAATTATATAATTGAATAATTAAAAATAACATCATTATTAGTCATATTATTAAGTATTATTATTAATTACTATTTTCTTTAAATATTAAATTATTGTTATTGTTAATAAGTATTTTTTTTATAATTTATTACTATCAATTATTACTTAGTTATATTAATATTTCTTAGAAATTTAAATTATTAAATTATTATTAATAAATTTAAAATAATTAAATTAATGAGTATTATTATTAATTAATAACATTACGATTTTTGATATTATGTATTATTACTAGTTATTATTAATATTATTATTAATTATATAATAATAATTATTAATATATTCAATTATATAATTGAATAATTAACAATAACATCATTATTAGTCTTATTATTAAGTATTATTACTAATTATATGATAATGTTATTATTCTTGATATTAGGCATACTACTATAACTAAAATTTTGAGTAAATCAAATAAAAGCATGTAAATATTTTAGATAACTTTTTGAAAATTTCAGTATTAAAAAAAATCCATAATATTTTTTCCTATTCAATAAAAAATAATAAAAATTACTAATTATTATTAATACTATTATTAATATTATTACTGTTTACATAATTAATATTAATATTAATTAATTAATTATATAATTAATAATTTATTAATAAATATAATTAATAATAAATATTATTATTCTTAATATTAGGCATAAATATTTTAGTTAGTGTATAATATAGTGTGAAATAAATATAAGAATGTGATGTGGCATTATTTGATTGGATTTCAAAATTTCACGTGGATTATGGGCCAAAGCAAAATCTGATCATTCAATACATTCAATCAAACGGACCATAATAATTCAAACAAAACCAATTACTCCCCTCCCTATTTCTCTCCTCATTTCTCTCTCTCCCCTCATTTTCAAATTACAAAACCTAGGTACCAGTACCACCGTTTTCTCTCTCTCTCATTTCCCTCAACTCCCTCACCGTCTCCTTCATCCTCCGCCGTCGCCCTCCGGCGCCATCACAGCCACAATCATCTTCGCCCTCCGTCACTCTCTCTCTCTCTCTATTTACTTCGTCCTCCGTCACTCACATTACGCCTCCCTCTCCCTCTCTCGTCTCCGGCCGACGACAATCCGAACAGAGCATTTGAAGCAAAGGGTTTTCGGCGATGGATATGGCTATGGCTATTCATCACAATACGCCTCCCTCTCCCTCTCTATTTTTCGGCCGGCGACAATCCAAACAGAGCATTTGAAGCAAAGGATTTTCGGCGGTGGCTATGCCTATGGCTGTTCAATTCGTCAACTTTATTGATTTTTTATGTCTCTCCCTCACAAGATCTAAATCAATTGTAGATCTGAATTTTTTGAAGTTGCTGGTTGTTGTGGTGCTTGCTGGTGGATTGCGGTGGTTGCTAGAGGTTAGACGGTGGTGTGTTGGTGGTGGTTAGACGGCGGTGAGGTTGCTGGTGGTAGTGGTGGAAGTTTGTGAGGACTGATTTGAGTATAAAAGAAGTTTAGGGGTGCAAAGTGTAACTATGAAATATCAAGGACTTATTTGAAAATAAGAAAAATTAAGGGATTGATTTGAGAATAATAAAAGTTAAGGGACTGATTTAATATATATTTAAAAATATATATTAATATATTTTAAGTATATATATACATATATATATATATATATATATATATATATATATATGTATATATATATATGTATGTATATATATATATATGTATATATATATATATACATATATATATATATATATATATATATATATATATATATATATATATATATATATATATATATATATATGAACGGAATATTCTGTGATGGGTCGAGCCCAATACTTTGCTACGAGCCCGGAGGCCTAATAGGCCCATCAAAGGACCGACCATGAAGGAACGTATCCAAGGCCACGGGTCGCGACCCGTCCAACGGCATTGGTTGGCCGTCGTCGCCATTGAGCGACCAAGCCCATCCAAGCGACGAGTCATTGTACCATCAAGAAGGGATTAACTTCTAGCCCGTCGATATACCAAGAAGAGATCGTCGACGACGAGCCTTCCCTCGGCGCAAACCGGCACTCGTCCAAGAGTGAGTGTCGTCACGGCACGATCAACTCTCTCCCGTCGAGTCACCCTTCAAGGAGATGACCCAACTGGACGGACGGCTCCAGTCGTCTCTTCTATTAAGCTTCCTCAACAAGCTTGGTTAATTAGCTAATTTGGGAGAATGCTCGACCTGCTACAAAGCCTTGTTACACGTGCAAACATGCACCGCAATAACTACAAAAGGCGTGCGGAGTTGACTTTCCACTTATAAGGCAAGCCGCTTATCAATGTCGATGCCGGCAGTGTCCTTACCTAGACGGACCAGTCCCAGCGTGACACGTGTACGCCTAGAAGACAGAGCCGATCCAACTGGTTGGCATCCATCCCATCCAACTACTCCGGTGAAAACCCTAACATCACTATTCCTATTATAAATAAAGAGAGTAACAACATGGACATGTAATGCTTTATTGCATATTCACGTACCCACACACATTCCATATTTTTGTCACCATATTTCCAAATTCATAATCTTACTCTCACGCCGAGGGGCTTGGAAGACCCCTACAGCTTTCACCGTTATTTGTTGTGGTGTGCGAGATCCACAAGCTAGCTCATTCATTCGCCGGACCCAAAGAACCGAGCCCGCCACGCTTTCTGCGCGATCGATTGGTTCCATTACCGGAAAGTGTTAGTGATCTCCAGCAGAAGAAATACGGTAGGAAGGTTTGGGAAAATGGTGTCAGATGGTCATACGGCCAGCAAATCTACAGGGGATGAAGGCATACCTCCTCCACAACAAGAAAATCCTAGGCCACCCTCTCCACCTAGGAACCCTAATTTAAGGGTTACCAGGTCACAGGGGATGGTTGACGGTACAGGCCTTCAAACGGCTAGGAGGAGAGAAAAAGGGCCTGCTGCTGAGCGCCAGAGGAGACCTCCACTGGAAAGGAGGCCTGAGACAACGACAAGATATGCGGGAGGCCCCTCCAACCCTAATCTCGACAGAGCAGCTTTCCTCGTCGAAAGAGCCAACGCCCTCAAAGAATTTTTGCAAATCCAAGACGAGCTCATTCATATGGCCGCTCCTCAGGCTCCACAGGCATCCCATCAAACTATCTCGTCGGGAAGAAGGAGAAGGAACCAGAGAGAGAATGCTGGTCATTGTGAAGGGACCGCTGCTGAGAATGAGCGCGTTGTGCCACAGCTTGATCTGAGGGAGCACATTAATGAAAGACGAAGCAAGGAGCCCCATCACAGCAGCGACGAGCTGAGGAAGCAGAGCCTCGTAGGGAGCTTGTCATCGAAAATCTTGAAGCTATCCCGAATCAAGTTGTTCGGGGTCGTCAAATGACTTTGTCATTAAGAAATGAACGAGCACCTAGCCATAGAGAAAGAACTCGTACTCCGCCTCGTCGAGAACGAGAAATGTCAAGATCTTATAGGCCGTCTCCCCCACCTAGTTACAGGGAGCGATCCATCTCACGACGACCTGCCCCCACCGAGAGGCAACGGTCTAACACCGTTACCCGGGGGCCCCGTCAAGATAGGATCCCCCAAGCCGGCCCAGCAGGAGGGGTGGATATGAGAGAGTTCTTAAGGCTGAGGCGCCAAGTGGAGGAATTGACGAACAAAAGAAAGAAAATGGACAGCGACGACTCTGATGACGATGGCGGCACTATGAATCCCCTTGCACCATAGATGTTGGAAACGGGACCCCCAGAACATGGCTTTAAGCTACCCGACCTTAAACAATACGACGGCTCTGCCAGCGCCATCGACCACATACAACACCTTGAGGCACAGATGTACGTAGTGGCAAAAGCTTCAGGCCACGACGACGTCATGTGCAAGGCTCTTACGAGCACACTGGTCGACGCAGCTTTGAGGTGGTTTAGAGGCTTGCCCAAGGGGAGTATCGAATCATGGAAGCAGATGAGAAAGAAGTTTTTAGGAAGGTTTGCTACGGCGGGAGAGCGTCGTAAGACTGTCAACGACCTTAGCAACATATCCCAAGGAGCCACTGAAAGCTCGATGAGCTACTTCAAGAGATTCAAGAAATTGGTAGATCAGATTGATGAAGACCTAACTGACAGGGAAATCATAAATTGCTTCAGACACGGTGTCATTTCCCCCACCCTAGACTTCGAGCTTCAAGTCCATCCGGCCAAATCTCGTAAAGACCTCTATGCCAAGGCCTACGCTGTTGCCGAGGCTGAAGAAAGGAAGTTGCAAAGAGAGGGAAAAGCCGTCGACGAGGTTGAAGCGACGAGATCCAAGAAAGATAAGGTCGGGGAAAAGGGAAAAAACAAGGTGAAAGCAGAAAAAGTCCCGGAGTCATACACTCCACTCACCGTGTCTAGAGCAGAAATTTTGAGCAACGTTGATTTTGGCCCGGCACCAAAAATGAACCCGAACGGGAAGGGAAAGAAAAACATGAACAAATATTGTGAATACCATAGAGATAAAGGCCATGATACCGAGGAATGTTTCAGATTGAAAAAGATCATTCAGAGATGGATCGACGATGGACGACTTGGGGAATATGTAAGGAAGGATCGTCAGGCGGCCAACACCCGAGCTGCAAACGACGACCCTCCACAGAGGAATCCAAGAATGGTGTTAGTAATCTCTGAGGAGACGAGCAAGAATCAGATTAAGAGCGCCATCTACCATCTGAAGAAGGCCCCACATGTCCCCCAAAAATCGGAAACTCCAAACGACGTGATAAGTTTCTTTCCCTACGAGCTGCCAGCTAATCCATTAGCTCGTCAACAAACTCTAGTCATACCTGGTTTCATCGATAACTGCGAATCAAGGAGAATTTTGATCGATACGGGAGCGGCCAAAGACATCTTGTTTTACAACGTCTACCAGAGAATGGGTCTACCTGATAGCCATCTAAGTCCTTACTTAGGCCGTCTAGAAGGATTCACCAATCACCGAGTAGATGCAAAAGGCCAGATCGACCTTCCAGTCGACATCGGGGAACACCCATTGAGAACAATCAAGACTGTAACTTTTATTGTGATCGACGTCGTCAGTGACTATCACGCAATCCTTGGCCAACCTGGTCAAGCCGCTTTGGGGATCGTCGCATCAGTTCCCCATCAACGAGTCAAATTTCCTTCCCGTGCCGGAGTGGGATGTGTGTTGGGGACGGCCCCAGAATTCCTAGAGCACGTGCTGAAGGCAAAGCGGACCATTGAAATCGACGATCCAGATCACATCATGAAGCTCTCTAAATCCGTCAAGCAAACGACGACCTCGTACGCTAGCATCTCGACGATCAAGTGTGTAGACGACCCCGAGGTCTTTGTGGAAGTATTCATGGACGACCAAGCCGCAGCCACAACTTTTGGTCGCCCAAGAATCGGGGCCGAAAGCCGATAAATTGATTGACGACGAAGTACCGAATCCGACACGAAGCAAGAAGAAAAATTAAGGAGATCGTCATTGAGTCCATGGATTTTAGGGACGACGCCCCTGAGATGAAACCAGCAGACGAGCTAGTCAAACTAGTCATAAACCCCGACTATCCAGAGCAAAAAATAAAACTGGGGTCTCAGTTATGCACTGAGGAGAGGGAAGAGATAATCTCCCTACTCAAACAGAACCTCGATGTTTTTGCTTGGAAGGTAGAAGATATGAAAGGAATTAGAGAGGCCGTGGCAGTTCACAGGCTCGGAGTGAACCCTACCATGAACCTCAAAGAACAAAGATGTCGAGTTTTTCAACCGAAAAGGAGATTGCTATAAAACAGGAGATGGAGAAATTACTGAGTGCTGGAATCATCGTGAACGCTGGGTTCACAACTTGGTTAGCTAATGTGGTTCTTGTGAAAAAGCCAAATGGGAAGTGGAGATTGTGTGTCGACTTTACCGATCTAAACCTGGCGTGCCCCAAGGACAGCTACCCCTTACCAAGAATCGACAAGCTCGTCGATTCTGTGGCCGGCCATTCTACTTTGAGCTTTCTCGATGCCTACTCCGGCTATCATCAAATCAAGATGGCTGAGGAGGACATTCCGAAAACGGCTTTTCAGGCGGCAGGGGGAACTTACTGTTATACGAAGATGCCTTTTGGGCTTAAAAACGCCGGGGCCACTTACCAAAGGATGATAAACAAGGTGTTCAAGGACCAGATTGGCGACAACCTAGAGGCGTATGTTGATGACATGGTCGTCAAATCTAAAAAGAAAACATGTCGACGACCTCCGGCAAACATTCACCAATCTACGAGCCAATGACATGGTCCTCAACCCGGCTAAATGCGTCTTCGGAGTTGCGGCGGGGAAAGTTCCTAGGATTCATGCTCTCTCAGCAGGGAATCGAAGCCAATCCGGAAAAAATCAAAGCTTTGATCGACATGGCCGAACCTACGAGCATCAAAGAGGTTCAGCGCTTGAATGGACGAGTAGCGGCCTTGGGTCGTTTTATTGCCAAGTCTGCTGGGAGATCGCTTCCGTTTTTTAAAGCTCTCCGAGGCGCTAAGGACTTCAAGTGGACAGAGGAGTGTTCTCAGTCGTTCAAACAGTTAAAAGAGTATCTTGGCTCCTCACCACTCCTCCAAAGCCCCGTAGCAGGAGAAGATCTTTATGTTTACCTCTAGGCGAGTGACAAAGCCGTCGCCGCCGTATTGGTTAGGGAGGAAGGTGGAACACAGAGGCCGGTTACTATGTCGGCAAGGCTTTATCGGATGTGGAAACTCGTTATTTTAACGCGGAGAAGATCGCTTATGCTCTCGTCATTACAGACGAAAACTACGAGCTTACTTCTCCGCTCACCCCATCGTCGTCTACGTATGCCCTGGCCCGTTGTGCAAGATCTTACACCGTCTGAAAGCTCGACCGTCTTCTCAACTGGAGTATTGAGCTGACTGAATTTGATATTGAGTATAGGACGAGGAAAACCCTACAGGCACAATCTTTAGCAGACTTCCTGGTTGAGACATCGTTTAGTGTTGCCGACGACCAGAGACAGCCTAAGAAAGATGACAAGGGCAAGGAAGTCAACGACAAACCAGAGGAGTTGGTTTTGCCCGTAGGCTGCTGGAAGATTTATTCAGACGGGTCAGCAACTAGAAGTACGAGCGGGCGGGGATCGTTCTTGTCGAGCCCGAAAGTGGAACAGTTTTTGAAGAAGTATTGAGGTTCAAGTTTCAAGCATCTAACAATCAGGCGGAATACGAAGCACTCATAGCGGCCATTGAATACGCTAAGTGTTTTGGAGCTACCAAGGTCGCAGCATTTTGTGATTCCCAGTTAATAGTGAACCAAGTGCGTGGAGAATATCAGGTCGTCGATTCCACCTTACAGAAGTACCATTTGTTGGTCGAAGAATTGATCCAGGGGTTAGAATTTTGGGCCATACAGAGAATAGCTCGTGAAAACAACGAACACGCCGACCTACTCTCAAAGGCGCTCTGATTAACTCCCGAGGAGGAGCATGGCCATCACCTAGCCTATTTGGAACAACCGGCCTACGAGCGAGTAAAGGTCATGTGCAATGCGACGGTCCAAGGTCTTTGGATAGACGAGCTGAAGGCTTTCATTGAGAAGGATGAGTTACCGACGGATGAAGTTTTGGCGAGGCAAATCAAGAGAAAGGTCCCCAGATTTACGGTCGTAGAAGGAGAGCTTTACCGACGATCCATTACTAGACCATTGTTGAAATGCGTCCACCCGGACAAGGTCGTTCAATTAATTTTCGAGGTACATCAAGGAGAGTGCGGGGGCCACCCTGGGGCCCGCACGTTGGCTGATAAGATCATTACCATGGGATACTACTGGCCCCACCTCCGTGAAGATGCCAAACAATTCGTAAGAAAGTGTGATACCTGCCAGCGTTTCGCCGATCTCCCCAAGCTACCAACGACCGAGCAAACCCCTGTCATGGCCGCTTGGCCGTTTGATATGTGGGGTGTCGACCTGATTGGGCCTTTTCCACCGGCCAAGGGAGGAGTCAAGTATGTAATCGTGGCGGTTGACTATTTTTCGAAGTGGGTGGAGGCCAAGGCCTTAAACAAAATCACTGAAAACAACGCCCTATGCTTCATCCATGATTCGATATGGTGTCGTTTCGGAATCCCAAGGGTGATCGTTTCAGACAATGGCCTGCAGTTTTCGAGAAAGTTCGAGTAAGAGTTGAACAGGATGGGTGTCAAACACTTCAAGTCGTCAGTTGCCTATCCCCAAGGCAACGGGCAAGCTGAAGCGGCGAACAAGCTCGTCTTATCTGCTTTGTGTAAAAATCTGGAAGGAAAAGATACAAGATGGTTGGACGGACTACCCTCAGCTCTCTGGGCTGTCCGCACAACCACCCGGGGGCCCACGGGGGAAACCCCATTTGCTTTGGCCTACGGCTCAGAGGCCATGGCTCCCGCCGAGCTTCGCTGCCAACGAGGCCAGAGTTGCTCTCTACGACATCGAAAAGAACATCCATAACCGGCAGGTTGACCTGGACCTTGCAGACGAACGAAGATTGGACGCCCAACTAAGGATGGAGAATTACAAAAAGAAAACCAAGGCTTATCATGATAAGAAGGTGAAGAAGAGGTTCTTTAAAGTCGGCGACTATGTGCTCAGAAAGATCGAAGCAACGGGACTCAAAGCCCGTCAAAACAAACTCTCCCCCAATTGGGAAGGACCATACATTGTCACAAGTGTGGTCAGAGAGGGAACCTACCGCCTAGCTAGGCCGAACGGTGAACATCTCAAGCATCCATGGCACGCCAATCATCTTATGAAGTATCACTTTTGACCGTCGTCAATCAACACTCAGCGCCCTCAGGGCACCCCCTTTGTGTTCTTAATTTAAACTTTTGATTGTCATTTTGTGAAAAGCTTTTGGAAGTCTGTAATTTTGAAAATCTAAGGGATAATCTATAAATCCCAAGAGTCGTTGAAAGTGAATGGGTTGTCAATACGCTGTTGTTAATCAGAAGTTATCAATGGAAACTCATCACTTCACCGAACTTCGTTCATTACAAACTCAAGAAGCTTAAGGCGGTTGAAGCCTGACTTCGACCCCTACAACTACTTTGATCAAGTATAAAGATCAGTCGAAGCAAAGACTTCGACATTTACACTCACTTTAGCCAAGTATAAAGGTTAGACGAAGCCAGACTTCGTCGAACGCTATAACGGAATAAGACGACTCGTCCATAGAGTCTTGCCTACGAGCAAGAAACCTATGAACCTTCGTACTATTCCTACGAGCCATTGAGAAGTTGAGAAAATACAAGGTTTAACGAGGGTCGACCATATTAGGACGACCCAAGTTCTGGTTATCGCTTACGACGACCATTCATACTTGTCCTCAAACTTACTCGTCAAACAAGTTATCACATGCTATCTACGTTAACACAGATTAACTAACAGAAAACAAAGGCATTGAATAACTTAAACATAAAGCAAACATTGTACGTACGACCCCCTCTAAACAATGAGGAAACAGGCCGACTACATTACAAAAATTAAAAATTGTTTTGGGACAATGTTTGGAACCACAACCAAATCAAATGAAACATTGTTTAAGGCAACCAAATAAAATTGGGACATTGTTTGGGACATTACAGAACATCTCAAATAAATCAATCACTGAGGGTCGGCACCTGCATCGGACGGGGCTTCATCGGGATCGGGGCCGTCTTCAACAAAATGAGCATAATAGGCATCAAAGTTCTTTGGGACGACGGCGGGAACAGGCCACTCTTCCTTCCCGACTTTGGCGTCATCTTCCCTTATAATAAGGAGGTCATTACCAGTGTAGGGAACGAGGGGATGAACCATACGAGCGTCGTCGTCGGGTGCTCCTTCGGTACAAAGATCGGCCAAGTGTCGGACAGAGAGAAGGTCTTTCGTCGTAGGATCCACCAAGAGCCGCCTTGCCATGTGCTTAGCCCCATCCTTGAAAAATCCACTGGCATGCGTGGTAATCAGCTGGAGGCATTCAGCACTCTTCTTAAATTCATCCACAGCACCATGTCCAGCTTTGGCCAAGGCAGCTTCATGGGTCGTCTTCATACCTTCAATTTGGGCAAGAGCAGAGTCATAGCTGGCCGTCGTCTTCTGGAGCTTGTTTTCGCAAGCGCGAAGACCGTCCTGAAACACTTTGGAGTCGGCTTCAGCTTTGGCCTTCCCTTCCTTTAAAGCTTCAACTTCCTTCAAAAGGTCATTCTTATCACCCATCAAGAGCTCGTAGGCAGTAGTGAGCTCACCCACGTTGGTCTCCGCCTCTTTCAGCTTCTGCTCCGCCGTCCCTTTGTCACCGACAGCCTTTATCAGTTGCTCGTTGGCCCGCAGCTCGGCGTCAAGACAATCTCTATAATCAGCAGTCATTGCGTCCATCATCGACGACATCTGCCACAACAAAATTGTTAACCTAAGTGTGAAAGGACGGGAAGAAACACAAATTCAAATTGAAATACCTCAGTTTGAATTAGCCCAAGACGGGCATGGAAGGTCTCGGGAGAAAGCTTGGCATCCCTCATCCGACGGGTCAGCTCGACGTCCCGGCCACGCCTGGTCAGGGCCGTCCCCAACAACAATGGATTGCCATTCCTTAACAGGTAGGGAATCCCAGCTATTGGGGAGGCTTTAGCAATCAAGGCCGCCATCTCTTTGGCCTTCGCCTTAGTCAGGACAGTTGAGGACGAGCCAGGAGCGTCGGCTATTGGAGTGGAGGGATCCGACGAGCTAAGAGGATCGTCGTTATTCTTCTTATTCTTGCTCCTTCTTCCCTCAGATCCGGCGGGGTGATCTTTTCTCTTCCTGGAGCCTTGGACGCCGGCGTCACCCATTTCAGGGTTTGAATCTGTGCTCCCCACCGTCTCGTCGACAACGATCAGTTGAGCTCCCGAAGCTTCGACGCTTGCTTCACCCTCAGTCCCAGCAGCTCTTTCCGGCGCGTCAACAATGGCTTGACGACCTCCAGTATTAAGCCCCCCAGCGACGGGCTCTCTCTCAATCAGAGGAATGGCTCCCTCAGGATCTTTTGGGAGTTCATCATTCCTCGTCGCTTGTTTCTCCTGACGATCGACGATGGCACGGGTGACGGCCCTCTCCTTCTTCTTGGTCCCCCTATCACTGGCTCGGATGGCTCCCTCCATTATTCTCTTTTCAATTCTGTCGACGTCGGACTGAGCAAGAGCTGCAAAAAGACACAGTAAACAAGGGTTAGTTTTATCCACGATGAGACGAGAGACAAGTATAAGAATTGAGAAAAGGTTTCAAGAACCCAACCCCCATTCATCTCCAAGTGTTCACAACACTCCTCAGGACGGCTAATGCGCGACGCCGCGCAAGTCACACAGTTTTCTCCAAAAGCAAGCTCATTATGGACGACCCAGACGGGGTAGCGAACATCTAAACTTATTTTCACTAAAGGTTCAGGCCCCATCGCCGGCTTAGACATCATGCCGGTCCTGATATATCTCCATTGGGAGGCCTCTATGTCTTTATACGAGACCCATCCAAGATCCAATAAATCATCAATCTTTTTCTTCAGCTCGTCGGCCCACGGAGCTTGGTAGATATACTTGTCGGCGACGACCTTGTTGCCTGCTGGATGAGGAAACTGCCATCCCACTCGGCTTTCCACCAAAATTAAATGGTTCTCCCAACCATACACCTTGTTGGGGATATCCAAGAAAAAGTTCTTCATGTTTTTTATTGAAGAGACACTCACAATAGACTTCCCTTTATCCTTGGAGGTACTCTTAGTCACCCGATAGTAATGGCGGAACACTTTGTTGCACGGCTCGTAGCCAAGGAATCTACAGACGACCGCAAAGCTGGATAAGATTCTGATGGTGTTGGCACTAACCTCCATGGGCACACAGGCTGAGTCCTCCAAGAACTCATTAATGAAGGGATCCAGAGGCAACCTCAGGCCAAATTCAAATTGTTTATAGAAGAAGGCCACCTTCTCCTTGCTAGCTAAAAGGGACTGACGACGGGGCTCGTACTCCGACAAGCTGAGATGCTCCAACTTATAGGTCGAAGCTTGAACTCTGTACGACCCTCGTAGAGCGTCGATCATTTGCTTCCCAACATCCGGCTTCCTGAGCTCGATCTTGGGTATGGCCCAATTCCCTCCTGCCCCACCTCCAAATTCACTGTCAGTCGATCCAACTCGTACAAACGTGTGATAGGCTTTAGCTGCCTGATTGCCCCTTGCACTTGTGCTCGGCTCGTTGGCTTCTGGGGCCGGACGGCTAGGACGCCCGTCGTGATCCATGTCTACAAAACAAGGAGAAAGAAAGGGGAAATCAGTCCTAACTTCCACAGACGACGACCTACCTAGGGGCGACCTAGATTCCCCTAAAATCAAATCCCCAAGTGAATCACGACGGAACAAACAATAGTGGGCCTTGATGTGGTTGGGCAGATCGTTCATCGACTAAAGGGGGTTATCATTGGGTCTCCATCCTCAAAGTCACCCAGAGCCTCACCCTCTGGGAACCCCAAAGGATCATCCTCAAGGTTGAACTTCACCAAGATTGAAGAACACTCAGACAGAGGAATCTCTCTCCAAACCCCCTTAGCACATTTATAAACTCTTTGATTTATCCCAAAGCCAAACTTAACACCTCTCTCAAAGCTGATAGTTCTGGGTCCCATAACTCTAAGTTCCAAAGCCCCAAAGAAAAACCCAGAAAGCGAAGAATAAATGAAGAAATTACCTGTTTCTGGGCACGGAGATGGTTTTTCCGATGAGTTCGCCGGTGATAAATCGAAGAAGTTCCTAATCCAAGCTGCCGGATTATCTAACGGTGGTGAAGCCAGAACAACCAATATCGCCGGAAAGCGTTCGCACGGTGGCCGGAATCTTTTCTTGCTACTCGCCGGAAATCGCCTCTTGCTGCTTTGCTCTCACTGATCAAAGGTATGGAAAGTTCGAAATGAAGGAGGGAGGAGGTTTTTATATGTGAAGAAGATGGAGGGTTTATGCTTGGGAACCCAAACGGCGGAATGATGAGGGGCATTAAATACCCTCTGCAACTTTCGAGGCGAATGTCCCCTCAAAGGACACGTGTCAACCAAGGAAGAAATCCCAACCATCCACGTCATCAATACTGACGTCACCATAATTCAAAATTCAAACTGACGGTCGTACGGATTACTTTGGAGGGAAAATGACAACTCCTGGCCCGTCAAGACGACCATGAGTTGGGGGCCACTGAACGGAATATTCTGTGATGGGCCGAGCCCAATACTTTGCTACGAGCCCGGAGGCCCAATAGGCCCATCAAAGGACCGACCATGAAGGAACAGATCAAGGCCACGGGTCATGACCCGTCCAACATTGGTTGGCCGTCGTCGCCATTGAGCGACCAAGCCCATCCAAGCGACGAGTCATTGTACCATTGAAGAAGGGATTAACTTCTAGCCCGTCGATATACCAAGAAGAGATCGTCGACGACGATCCTTCCCTCGGCGCAAACCGGCACTCGTCCAAGAGTGAGTGTCGTCACGGAACGATCAACTCTCTCCCGTCGAGTCACCCTTCAAGGAGACGACCCAACTGGACGGACAGCTCCAGGTCGTCTCTTCTATTAAGCTTCCTCAACAAGCTTGGTTAATTAGCTAATTTGGGAGAATGTCAGACCTGCTACAGTGCCTTGTTACACGTGCAAACATGCACCGCATAACTACAAAAGGCGTGCAGTTGACTTTCCCTTATAAGGCAAGCCGCTTATCAATGTCGATCTTTGCAGTGTCCTTACATAGACGGACCAGTCCCAGCGTGACACGTGTACGCCTAGAAGACAGAGCTGATCCAACGGTTGGCATCCATCCCATCCAACGGCTCTGGTGAAAACCCTAACATCACTATTCCTATTATAAATAAGAGAGTAACAACATGGACACAGGTAATGCTTTATTGCATATTCACGTACCCACACACATTCCATATTTTTGTCACCATATTTCCAGTCCATAATCTTACTCTCACGCCGGAGGGGCTTGCCGGAAGACCCCCGGCGCAGTTTCACTGTTATTTGTTGTGGTGTGCAGATCACAAGCTAGCTCATTCATTCGCTGGACCCAAAGAACTGAGCCCGCCACGCTTTCCTGCGCGATCAATATATATATATATATGTATATATATATATATATATATATATATATATATATATATATATATATATATATATATGTATATATATATATATATATACATACATATATATATATATATGTATGTATATATATATATATACATACATATATATATATATGTATGTATATATATATATATATATATATATATGTATATATATATATATATATATACATATATATATATATATATTTTTAAATATATATATAATTGTTTTTAAAAAATGTCAATTTAGCGACGGAAATATCCGTCGCTAAAATGGTTCGAAAATAAAACGACAAATTAAATAGAGATGAAAAAATCTGTCGCTAATTCGTCGACGTACATATCTGTCTCTAATTTAGAGAAGGACATATCTGTCTCTAAATTAGAGACGGAAATATCTGTCTCTTAAACAGCTACAAAATAGCGACGAACCTGCACCCACGGAATAGCTACGGAACAAATCCGTCTCTAAACACGATTTAGCTACGAAATCTTCATTTTAGCTACGGAATTTGCCGTAGCTAATTAAAATCGATTTTCCTTGTAGTGTTATATAAGTTCTTAAAACAACTTGAGAATTTAATTAGTTCATCAATTTTCAGAAAATCATATGTTGGTTTAGTAGCTAAACTTCCATAAGACTTGCTGGTGGTTAGAGCTAAGTTTGAACCTAATGTGGGAGTTGGAGCATGAAAAAGCTTACTTCTTATCTAATTATTAGTCCAACCATAGGATATTAAGAGTTGCTGGTGGTTAGAGCTAAGTTTGAACCTAATGTGGGAGTTCGAGCTTTTCGCGAGCTTTTCGCGAGCTGCTCGAACTCGAGTAATAACGAGTCGAGCTCGAGCTTGGACTAATTTTTTGAAAAAAATCTGAAATCAAACGAGCTTTATCGAGCCCTAATTCGAGTTGTAATCGAACTCGAGCCTAAACGAGCTTATATATATATATATATACTAAAATTCATTCGAGATTTTAACGAGCCGAGCCTGAGTCGAGCTCAAACGAGTCGATCTCGAACAGAGCTCGTCGAACATACGAGCCGAACACGAGCCGAGCTCGAAAAAATGACGAGCTTAAAAATAGGTTCGAGCTCAAGTTCAATTCGAGCCCACTCGAACTCGAGCTTTATTCAAGCAGAGCCCGAGCCGAGCTCGAGCAGGCTCGTTTCGTGTAACAGCCCTAGCCATCAGGGACTTTGACTCCCTTTAGAACTTTCAAGAATGTGTCTTTATGTTTCTTACTCATTGTGAACTGAGTCGGAGGCATAATTTCTTTGCGAGATGAAAGTATTTATAGATGCAATGGTTTCCGAAGGTTCATCTCTTTTAGGTCTCTTCTTGATTTCTCATTATCTTTTGATTTCCCCGCAGTACCTAACAGATTATGTAGCACATTATCACACACATTTTTTTTTAATGTGCATAACATCAAGATTATGATGAACATGATTATTTGCCCAATATGTCAAATCAAAGAAGATAATCCTCTTTTTCCAATTGTGACATAACTTAGGAACCTTTCTCTTCTCCAACTTGGCTTGTTGCTTCTCACCCTCTTCTTTTTTCCTCTTTTTCAAAACATCTTCTATTTTATACTCTATTTCCATATTTTCAACTTGTTTAAGCAATTTTATTCCAAACAATAACTTGGGTTTATCTCTCACTTCATGAGTACCATCAAAAGAGCTTTTATCCTTACGAAAAGCATGACTCCTAGGCAAAAAGCGTCGATGACCAATATAACAATACTTGCCACCATGTTTCAACCATCGTGTTTGAGGTCTCACATTGCAACAAGGGCAAGCATATTCACCTTTAGTGCTCCATCCAGACAACATTGGATATGCAGGAAAGTCATTTATTGTCCATAATAGTGAAGCTCGTAAAGTGAACAACTCGTTCCTTGATGCGTCATAAGTTGATATACCATCTTTCCACAATTCCTTCAACTCATCAATTAACGGTTGGAGATACACATCTATCTTGTTGCCCAGCCCTTTTGGGCCTTGAGTAAGCACCGATAAGAAGAAATATGGTTGTTTCATGCATAACCAAGGTGGAAGATTGTATGGCATAAGCACAACCGGTCAAGTACTGTGAGATATAGTCATTGTTCTGAAAGGATTAAATCCGTCAGATGCTAATCCCAATCTAACATTCCGAATTTCACTTGAAAATAATGGATAACGTTCATCAAATCCCTTCCACGCACGAGAGTCTGCAGGATGCCTCAGCAGACCATCATCTATTCTTTTCTCGGCATGCCATCTCATGAGTGTCGCGGTCTTAGATGACCAATACAACCTTTGCAACCTTGGCTTTAAGGGAAAATACCATACTTTCTTCATCTCTACCTGCTTGGGAAGTTTATTCTTGCCACTTGTTTTCGCACCTTCACCGCTACCCCCTTCTTCTTGTTGCTTATATCTTGAGGCTCCACAAATTTCACATTTACTAAGTTTTTCAGTTCATTTCGAAACAACATACAATGATTAATGCACGCGTCCTATGTTTTATAACTGAAACCCAAATCTGCAGTCATCTTGTACGCCTCACGATAGGAATTTGGCAATTTTGCTGACTGAGACAATGCCCTAATGAAAATCTTTAATAAAGAAGTAAATCCCTTATCGGCCACTCGATAATTAGCCTTCCAGTGCATAAGTTCTACAATAAATGAGAGTAGTGTAAACTTATCACACCCTTCCCACAAGGCTTGATCAGCATCTCTCAAAAGTCTAAGAAACTTTGCGGTGGCTGCATCTGATTGTACGATTTCTTCAATTCCTGGCTGGTTACTATCCGGCATACCCATCCCTTCATGTACCATTTGCCTCATACAATCTTGCACGCCCAATTCAATTTCAATGCCATCTTCAGTTGTCCTATCATTATTATCATTCTTATACGCCGAAATGTACTCTTCCCCATGCCTAGTCCAATTCTTGTAATTTGTTTCAAATCCCACTTCAATACAATGTGATTTCACTGTTGCACAGTCTTTTTGATAACGATTTGAGCATTTTTTACAAGGACAATATATTTCTTTAGCACCAATAGACTTTTTTGAGAATGAAAAGTCGAGGAAGTTGTCAATCCCAGACATATACTCATTTGAAATCCGATTACCGAAATCAATCCAACTTTTGTCCATATATGACTTGATATTTTTAACGTTAAAATACAACCTATATATAAGACCGAGAGACACAAATTTTAGAATAAAAATAAACTCATGAACAAACATAGTCTAAATATGTACAACTTTTGGCTCGATTGATAATATACATTGTTGGAGCCTAGCCTATTAGTCGAGCTTGGGCCCATGATATAGCATAACCCCATGACAACATTCATTCGTTCTCTCCCACAAGCCCCCCCCCCTAATTGAGAAGCTAATAATATGTAACATGATATAAATGATTCATGCAGTAGCATTAAGGGATGATTTCAAATCTAAGACTAACAAATCTAACACGAGAATTCACGACTGAACAAATAATTTATGATCCACCTCAAGCTTTCCTGAAAAAGTCTCCATGAAGTTTTTTCTAATAGAAAATCACTGAATAAGATTCACCTTTAAGAATATCAAACACTGGTCAAGTAAGAGGCTACCCTCTAATCATAGTAGAGAATGTGGCCTTTAATTATGCTTGCCCAGACAGTTACCCTGTAGATTCTTAACCAAATTACCGACGGATATTTCCGTCGCTAATTTGATATTTTTTATATAAATTTATATATATATATATATATATATATATATATATATATATATATATATATATATATATATATATATATATATATATATAGCAAACTCCAACTCAGACACAAACATATATGACAATTTCAACCCAAAGTTCTAACTCATATTCTTGTCACCATATGTTTAAACTAGCAAATAACAATTAAAAACCTAAATTCCAGCAATCTAGTGGGTAATCACAGTTGGGAGCAACAATTAATATCAAAATTCACCATCAAAATATTAACCCCAAACAGCCATTTGTTACAATTCATGATTCAAACTACAGATCTAAACAAAACCCATCACAAAAAAAAGCATCAACTGCAAATAATTAATCAAAAATTCAAAAAAAAATATAAAAATAAAATTAAATTTCATTAAAAAAATAAAAACTGATAAGAGAGAAATCGTACCTTGCAGTGACAAAATGAGACTTTTTAGAGAGAGAAAGAAGGCAGATCTTTTCACAGGAGCTTGTGTTTTTCCGCAGGGAGGTGAAGACGATGAAACGAGTAGAAAGAAAAGAGAGAAATTAGAAAAGAAAGCTTCATGAGGCGAAATAATGAAGGCAAGAAACGGATAAGAGAGAAATTAGAAAAGAAAGCTTCAAACCTGGGTTCTTCACCGAAGCAGGGTCTTCACCGGAGCAAGGTCTTCACCGGACCTGCGTTCGTCACCGGACGCCGTCGATCTCGCCGTCGATTGAGAGCAGTGCTTTGCCCTAGAGAGGAGAGAGAGAGAGAGGAGGGAATTTTGTGTTTTGCGCGAACTGAGAGGCGAAATTGATTTCGCGGTATTTATTACTCCCTCCGTCCCACCTCAAGGTTCCACCTTTCCTTTTTGGGCCGTCCCACCTCAAGGTTCCCTTCCTTAAATGGAAAGTTTTCCATATATTTATACCCTTATCATCTCCATATATTTACAAAAAAATCATTCTCTCTCATATTCCCTACCACACATTTCATATATTAACTTACTATTTCTCCCACTCATTCTCTCTCCTATTAAATATTTTTAACTTTTACATTCTCTCTCCTATTTCCTACCACACATTTAACTTTTACATTCTCTCTCCTCAAATTTTCTACCCACTTTAATTAAATTTCTTAAAAAGCGTGTCCACCTCAAGGTGGAACCTTGAGGTGGGACGGAGGGAGTAATATTTACGGCGGATATTGTACCCCGCCGTATATAATGTTGCTATTTACGGCGGCTCCGTTCCCACCGCCGTATATAATGTTGCTATATACGGCGGCTCCGTGTCTACCGCCGTATATAATGTACTATTTACGGCGGCTACTTGTTTACCGCCGTATATAACTAAAATCTCAGATAATTATACGTCAAATGTACGTATATAAAGTATATACGGCGGATGCGTGTCTTCCGTCGTATATAAGTATTATATACGGTGGACGCGTGTCGACCGCCGTAAATAAGTGCCGTAAATAGTCACTTTCTTGTAGTGATACTCTAATGTTATCTCACTATCTCCTGTAAATATATTTGTATGCTTTCTTAGTGCTTGATTCTCTGTTAATTGATTTTCCTCAAGTTTTCCTGAAAACTTTTTCGAGCATTTAATTTGTCAGCACAAACAAATGTCCAAGAAAACCATCGTTTAGGTGACAAGTGATAACCTATTAATTATCTGAGGAGCCCCCTCCACCTCATCATGTTCCTCCTCTCGACTGCAGATTTTAAGGCAGGGTATTATTGATAGGGGAGGGAACCACATATGCATGTGATGAGTGGACTGTGGGGAGTCCCAAATTTAATGAGTTAGATAGCATAGAATAAACGTGTCTCGAGATTTTACGGCTAAGAAAAACTGATCAAAAGAGACGATAAGTAGAACAAGATATCTTAAGCAACAATGAGTAGCTGCTCAAGGATTCCAACCACATCATAGAAATCAAGCCGACGAAAAAGATTTTTCGGACCAAGGCAAAGATTCTGAATAAGATTCTGTTCATTTTACACTAATGTCATTCTTCAAACATTATCGAATGCCACAAAATATGAATAGTTGTCAGTGAAATGGCAATTTGGTTTGCTAGGCTCAATTAGTGTTAAATTTTCAAATCTTATGGATTCTGTTAATTTCCAGCTACTGCCCACAGATCTAAGTAAACCAGGGTTTAGATCTTGCAATGTTTAGAGTTGACAATTTAGGTAGTGCATCACTTTCAGCTTTTATTATGTACGAATAAACTATTGCACAATCATTGAACGTCTATTAGGATCGTAGGGAGCATTTCTTATACCTTAAATCTATTTTATTCTTATACCTTTTTTATTGATGTTTTACAAGTAGGCCATGTTTGTGACTAGTGTTTACTGGATTGTTTTTTAATAGCTATGTCTATGCATGATCTTGTAGGAACTGAACTTATCTAATTTAGAAGAATTTTATCCCAGGTTCTGTGTATTTATTAGAATATATGAATTGTGAAAAAAAATACATTTATATAAGTTCTTAAACCAACTTGAGAACTTAATTAGTTCACCAATTTTCAGAAAATCATGTGTTGGTTTAGTAGCTAAACTTCCATAGGACTTGCTGGTGGTTAGAGCTAAGTTTGAACCTAATGTGGGAGTTGCAGCATGAAAAAGGTTACTTCTTATCTAATTATTAGTCCAACCATAGGATATTATAAGAGTCTTCAACTTAGAAGATAAAATTAACTACTTAAACTTCAAAGCATGGATGGTTTGCGTGAATTAATAGATCAAATCCGTACCTTAAACAAAATGAAGAATATCAAAACCGCGGAAAAATGTGAAAAGCGATGTAATTATAGAATATAATGCAGTCAGATTAAAAATAAATCACTTCTGAAGACATGTAACAAAAAGAAACGTCAAGAGGTGGCCCACCGGAGCTTCACTAAGCGTGAGGTCTCATATTCAATCCCATTGCGGGCTCTCATGGTTTGGGTATATAGAAAACAATATAACCCCCATAACACCTACCTTAAATTATAGAAGAGTGGCCTAAAACTAATGCAGTGTTGTCAAGTGGGATTTTATAAAATTTAATAATTGATTTGTTGAGATATTTTTTTTACCAAAAAATTAAGAAGTTGAAATATGAAACCATTCATAACTTCAACTACTCGACTGCAATTTAAGTATATTCAACGGGATTCAAAATTTGAAAATTTGATTTGCTGAGATATGAAATTATTTATAACTTTAACTACCCGGCTGCGATTTAGGTATATTCAATGGGATTCAAACTAATTTAAATATTTATTTGCTGAGTTATGACTTTACTCGTACCCCTTTAACTACTCCGCTGCATGTCTGTTGTGTTCAAGTAGGACTTAAACAAATTGAAGAATCCATTAGTTGTTATATGAATTCAATCATACAGTTTTACACACGATGATGTCTCAGATACAGCCATACCTATCATATGACCATATCAAAATCCAATCTTATATTTTCCTCGTTCTTCTCGTAGATCTTTCTGTGAAAAAGTTGATTCTGTTTCTTGTATTCCACTTCACAGGCTTGAAAGAAGAATGTTCTGCATTCTTAGAAATGATGGAGACAAAGGACATTACAAAAATGGCCATGTTTAGAGCACCACAGGTAATAATTGGCTCAAGACTGATTATCTTTTTATTCCTACATAATATTTTTTTTGTCACAATAATTAAATAGAAAAAATTGGCTGCTAATACTGCATGGTACAAAGAGTCAAGATCTTGATGGTTAACTTCTTCATTAGGTTAATCGTTTCTTTAATCAGTAAAAACCAAAACATTACAGGTGGACTCAAGATTCATGAAAGAGAAAATTAATTAATTTACAGATTGATTAGTAGAATAATCCAAAATTATGAGACTAATAAATGTCTGACTTTTCGTATATGCCAGAGGCTGTATATTATGAATCTTGTACTTTGCATTATTGAGTAGTTGAAAACTTAAACAATCCCCATAAGCAATCGTTTTGATGACCACGTAAACATTTAAATAATCCCCGCAGGTAGCACGATGGTTGTTTTTCTCTTTGTTTCAAATTTCAAGCCATATGCCTGAAATATAATTTGCTGTTACTTATACACAACTATCTTTTAATTATTCACAATTGAATCAGATATTAGCTGTAGTCGTAGCTTAATTGCGTAAACATACTTTTATTTGTTATTTATTGTTGCTTAATATATTTATGTTATTGGTAGAATATTTTTTGTCCTTTGTTAGTATCTTAGAAAAATACAATGGCAGATATGAGTGTGACATCATCATGTCAAAATGCTCACTCTGTCACATTTAATATTACTTGAATGTTACATTTTTTTTTTTGTTGTACTGGTTTGTACATTTTTCCTTGTTTAATAGAAGTTGATTGAAGAGGAGTGAACAATTAATATAAGGTTTTATTAGGTGGGTAAAGTAAAGCTAACCTTCAGTTAAGTGTACTTTTATCTTGGCTTTTGCTCTTTCTGTGTACCCTTTTCATGATAAATAGATTTTGTTCCAACGGTCCAGTCTATTTTACTCCTAGTAATTATGATGAGACCAATAGCACAAACATGCTCCAGAATTCACGATTATAATATATAGTACTGAAATGTATTTTTTACTTAGCCTATGTGAAGAGGAAACTGAAAATTTAAATTGTTAACCACAACAACTACTCTACTAAACAAATTGGTAAAAACTCATTATTGGTATAACCTATAAAGATTAAGAGGTGGGTGGTCGTCCGTTCATACGTTCGAGTCTTTTATACTAGTCAACTAGGTTTTCCAGAATGTTCATATCTACTTTTTTGAAGGTATCTTGAACTTAAGAGGTTAAAGATAGTTACTGAACTGGCAAGATAAACATTTAGATTGGTTGTGGTCTAAACACTTCATTGTTAAGTCATTTTCTTTTCTTTTGCAAGAAAGGGGAGCGGGAAGGCATTCAATGTGATGTTCGGATACGGGTTGTTCAGACCAAAAAAAAATAAAAAAATGATGCTTTGGTAGTTCCCATTACATTTTCGTATATTTTCATCTCAAAGTAACAACAGTTTTCAGATGTTATCTCCTAGTACGAGTTTATATATTTTGGAAAGATGGTTTCCAGATGGCAGAAAATGAGAAGCACGTGGTTTGTTGGGTGGATTCACATTTACCCTTTATTCTATGATTATTGGTTGGAGTTTTGGAGTGGTGCATGGAAAATGGCATGTAGACAAGGTCATATAAATGGATAGGATCAATATAAAAACTTGACCAAGCTGCCAACGTGTCTGACACGTCAGATTGATGTGTACATATGGCCCACCTCCATCTCTACTTCTCTTCATACCCTTGTCTATAAATGTAGTGCAAAGGTTTTGCATATGATCAGTAAGTTTGTGTATCATATCAACAACCCTCTCTCTCACACACAGTTGTTCACACATTCAAGTTATCTTCGAGAGACCAAGTTAGAGAGAGAGAGAGAGAGAGAGTAATGGGGAAAGAGGCAGTGAATGGAGGAGTTGATGAGGTGTTGGAGTGGTCTTCTTTATCATCTTCTTACATTGATAATTCATCCTCCAAACGTTTGCCGTTACTATCGTTAAATCATGTCTCTTACGTTTGCAGATCTGTCCGTGATTCCGTTAAGTTCTACGAGGATGTTTTGGGCTTTGTCCTCATTCAGCGCCCATCTTCCTTTGACTTTGAAGGAGCTTGGTATAAACTCTATCCCTCTTATCTTTCTACTGAATTTTGAAGAGTAATTTTAGTTCGGCAGTTCCGTCTTTCTAATTTCAAATTCAACGCTTGGAATTGAGTTCTCAAACATACCATAATGGCTAAGATCGTAACATTTCTAGGATTTGTACTTGCTTCAGCTCATATATCTGTAGCGAACAACATTAATACTATGAATCCAGTGATCAGGATGAAATGTTAGATAATTTGACATATACATTTTTTTTTGCGAAAGGGGCAATGCCCCCTAAATATACTTATTTTAGTTAAAGGTGAATTTTAGGCTCCGTTTGTTTAGCGTAAAACATTTTTCGGAAAATGATTTTCAGCAAAATGTTTTCCGGAAAATGAAAATGTTTTCCTGAAAATAAGATATACATGTTTTTTACTAACATTTTTCGGTGCGAAACAAACACCAGAAAATGGAGAAAATATTTTCCGGAAAACATTTTCCCCAAAACAAACAGAGCGTTAGTTTCAACAATAATCCTAGGTTGGGTATATTGAAGTTGTGATCAACTAAAGTAAACTATGATTTATTTCTGAAGGTTGTTCAATCACGGAATCGGAATACATTTGCTCCAAGTAGAAGATGTTAAGTCAAAGAAAGGGAAGATTAATCCAAAAGACTGCCACATATCGTTCCAATGCTCGGATATGGATCTCATAATTCAGAAATTGAAGGATATGAACATTGAGTACGCAACTGCTTTGGTACAGGAAGGAGGTATAATGGTTGATCAGCTTTTCTTCCATGATCCAGATGGTTATATGATCGAAATTTGCAATTGCCAAAACCTCCCTGTTCTTCCCATTTCTTCCTGCCCCCTCAAAAGGTTTCCTACTTTCCCCAAAAGGAAAGAAATCGAAATCCCTTCTTCCGATTACTATGGTATGTTACTCAGATCTCTCATTTAGTACTGATTCTCTAATTTATACTCCCTCCGTCCCAAAAAAGAATGTCTATTTTCTAAAAACAAAACTTGTCCCAAAATCAATGTCTATTTTCTAAAAATCTTTGTCCGTAAATACTTTTTTACCAAAAAAAAAAAAATCTACACATTTCATTATATATTAGCAAAAAGAAAGCTGATTTGCAATAATATTTATACATTCTTGCCATGAAATATAAGTTAAATTTTTCAGAATGTATCTTAAATGAAAAATAGACATTCATTTTCTGGCAGAGGAAGTAACATACACTCCCTCCGACCCATTACAACCCGCACAGTTTGACTTTTTTATGAAGTTTAACAATACAATAACGAGAAATTAGAACATTTTGATGAAATTTTATAAGTTGTTATTGATTTATTACTAACAACACTAACAATTAAAAGTTTTAAAATTTAATTATAATATATCAATTTCTCGTTGTTGTATGGTCAAATTTCATAAAATAGTCAAAACTGTGCGGGTTGTAATGGGACGGAGGATAGTATACAAATGGGGAACAAAAGAATAATACTAGATCTAGTTCAAACTCAATCTAAGTCAAGTATGATGCATGCATTTTTATGACTTTAGAGTTGAATTTCTAGCATTATTAAACTGATTTTTTATTTTTTATTTTTTTATAAAGTTAATTGCATTACCCACAACTTAACAAGAATGTGAAATGTCATTACAGATGCAGAAAAAGTTGCGCCTGAAGCATTTATATGCGCGGATTTCAAGCGTTATGAGAATTTTTTGGTCGACATGATGGGCATTTCTTTCTAATCAGAAGATCATTTGAGAACCAATCTTGCAATTGTTGAAGACAAAAGGGGGGGAATACGATGATCTGAGTCCTCGTAAAAGATAAAACGCGACGAATAGAAATATAGGAATAGAGGTGTTCATTTTTATTATTATTTTGTAGAATTTATCGGACCGAGCAAAATACGTCTTATTTGAATTTTTTTTATTTTTTTTATTTTGCAATACTATAGTGAGTGAGACTATTATTTATGTATGAAGAATAATGTACAGAGTCTGTATGGATGCAGTTTGAAAGTTGTTTTGCAAAGAAAGTGAATAAAATAGCTGCCAAAGGCTCAAACAAATTTGTCTAAAGTTGGCTACAGATCCATTTCAAACTTGAAAAATGCATTGATATTTTTGGGTTTAATAATACTTTTTCTTCCCATCTCAAATTGCGAAACCACCGTTTTTGATACGAAAAATATTTTTTGATAAAGAAAATTAAGAGGGTGTATTATTTTTCCCGTCTCAAAATAAATATTATGAAAAAATTTCACTTCTTTAAAATAAATTATATCCTTCATTCCAAAATAAATATTCCCAAATAAATATTAGGTTCTTCCGAAAATGAATAACTAAAACTATAATACTGTACTACTTTTTTGTCAAAATAAAAAATGAATACTACTTCTTTCACTCAAAATACTCCCTCCGTCCCAATAAGTGCTTCACCCTTTTGGGTGGGCACGCAAATTATGGAAATGAGAGGGAAAAAAAATGTTGTGAGTGTAATTTGAAAATAGGAGAGAGAATTAGTGAAGGGAATAGTAAATTATAATGGTGTTGTGAGTATTAAAATAATGTAGGAGAGAGAATGAGTGGAAAAAATAGTAAAGATTCTTTGCCAAAAAAGGAAAGGTGAAGCTTCTAACGGGACGCCCTTTTGGATAATTAGTGAAGCTTTTATTGGGACGGAGGGAGTATATGTTCTTGATAAAAATTTCTTTATCCTAAAATGATACTCCCTCCGTCCCACCTCAATTCGTCCATTGAGGTGAGACACGATTTTTAAGAAAAATTATTAAAGTGGGTAGAAATTAGAGGAGAGAGAATGTAAAAGTTAAATGTGTGGTAGGGAATATGAGAGAGAATATAAAAGTTAAAAATATTTAATAGGAGAGAGAATGAGTGGGAGGAATAGTAAGTTAAAGTGGGTATAATGAATGGTTTTTTTGTAAATATATGGAGATGATAAGGGTATAAATATATGGAAAACTTTCCATTTAAGGAATGGATCAATTGAGGTGGGACGTCCCAAAAAGGAAAGTGGATCAATTGAGGTGAGACGGAGGTAGTAATAAACAAATTATTTATTTTGTAACGAAGAAACTAACATTAATTTTTTAGACAAATGAAGTATTAGTATTTTCTAAAATATTTATTGGGACGAAAGGAAGTAATATTCATTTTTTGGTTATTTATTATGGAATGAAAGTAAAAAAAAATTTTTGACATGAGGGATTTTTTTTTAAGTTTTTTCAAATTATTTATTTTGAGACGGTAAAAATAATACCCCTCTTAATTTTCTTATCAAGACAGACATAATTTTCGTATAATATAATACACTAGGCTTAACGTGAATCCGCCCCTAGTTAAATAGACACAAAAACTCATAAAACTTACTCACATTATCACCGGTGAATTAATTATGGATGTTTAAATCATTAAACAGTAGTACTGAATAACCAATCAGTTACTATAATCGTAAATTTTATGAACAATTATTTTAGTGAATTTTTATATAAAAATAATTACTCTAAAACAAATCATCATCTAGAATGTAATGATCAATGTGTTGACTTTGTGCACATGCATGGAAAATGAGTTTTTATAATAAGAAATGCACATTGCAATTGCAAGCAAGTTGTTTCTAATTGTGGGCATTAGCATTTAATGTGAACACATAATTTATCATCTCATTTCCACACATAACTACTCTCAAGAAGACAAAAAGGATGTAGCATAGTGGTATGGTAGGCATTTCTCATTTAAAGTCAAAAGTTTTGAGTTCGAATCACAATCAGAGGAATATGAGAATATATGTTGATCCTCTTTTAAAAAAAAAAAAATACTAACTACTCTCTAGAATATTAATTTAGAGATTTTTAACTTATAATTTCTGATTTTAATATATATTATTAAAATACTAAATTTATCTATTTCAAATCCATATTATTATTATTATTATTAAATTATTGAATGCAAATCATTCAATGTATGATCCTTTTTGTTTTTGTTTTTCTTTTCCTTTACTCCTTTTTCATGACCATATAAATTTATGTAATTGTAAATATGTGATTTTTTTTGTTTTGTTTTGTTTCTTTTTACTTTCCATGTTGTTATTTTGTTAAGATAATATTAATAGGGCGACTTCCTCTAATGTCCTACATGTGAGATTTAAACCGAATGTATGATACATATATACTTCCTCCGTCTCATATTTACGTGCACACTTTTCATTTTGGACATTTCAAACCTACGTGCACATTTCCTAAAATATGGAAAGGAATCTTTACTATTCCCTCCATTCATTCTCTCTCCTACATTATTTTAATACTCACAACACTATTATAATTTACTATTTCCTTCACTCATTCTCTCTCCTATTTTATTTTCACACTCACAACACTTTCAATATAATACTCTCTCCTTAATTTACGTGAAAAGTCAAACTAGACACCTAGGTATGGAACGGAGGGAGTAATTTCAAAAATCTCACATACACTACTCGTCTTTTATAATTGAATTATAAGAATATTTTGTCTCTTATAACTAAAATATAAGAGCTATTTTTTTCTTCCATTTTTCACATTATTAAACTCCAGTAAAATCACTTATATACATAAATATCACTAGTTAGCATAAAAATAATCATCTAATCAACATTCAGTTACTTTCTGCTGAAAGAATAATGTCTGATAATTGTACCTCTACCGATGGAAATAGGCAAAATAATTATGATAAAGACTCTTGCAATATATTTAGCTCAAAAGTAATTTCAAGAGAGAAAGAAGTGATCATACCTTCAGTAACTACAGATCTTTCTTCAACTCACGTGATTCTTCATTCTCAGTTTGAAGGGTGTCTGCTAGTCTATTTGGATCACTCCTGATATAAACAACAAAAAGGAGAGAGCCAAATTATTAAAATGATCAATCGCGAGTCAGCCAAATACCGTTTTTTTTTCTATGAAATGGTTGTATAAGCTTAGAAATGCTTTTATCGGAACTCGTGAATTGATACCCCTCCTGTTGCATAGGTATGAGAAGAGTTGAAAATATCCATAAAGAACGTTCCAATCTCCTGGCAAACCATATAACAGGGCAAACATTACGCTATCCGAATTGAAAATTGATGAAAATTGTAAATTTGGTGAAAAATGGCTATAGAGACCAATTTTCACTTGCACCACCTTATAGATTGGATCTCCAGTAACTTCATAACGCATTTGAGATCCAATAACGACTGGAATATGTGCATTGACATGGAAACCAGCTATATCTTCAGCCTAGATGCAAAGCAAATAATTTTCGAATAATGATGAGATTAAATAAAGAACTAAAATTACATAAATGAAAAAAAAGTCTTATTTCTTCACTTATATTGCAAGGGCTTTGCACAATAATGGACAGAGGAATTTTGGTAGCCAACTTATTCTTAAAAACAAATATTCTTTTAAAACAAAATCACCTTTGCAAGTATACATCATATGATACTGTTGAGAATGAAGATTCATTTAGGGCATTTTTTTTGGACCACGCCAATGGCAAGGGCACTACCCTTCTGATAAGATGTCAAAAGAAACTGCAATAATAACTACACATGCTAAGCAGTTAACAGTTAACACCACTCACCAAAAAGAAGTAGCAACAATAAGACCAAAATGAAAAACAATGACACAAACAAATCAAGAAACGCTACAAGGAAAATCGATTTTAGCTACGGCAAATTCCGTAGCTAAAATGAAGATTTTGTAGCTAAATCGTGTTTAGCTACGAATTTGTTCCGTAGCTATTCCGTGGGTGCAGGTTTGTTGCTAAATTGGGCGTCGTTATTTTGTAGCTATTTTAGAGACGGATATATCCGTCTCTAATTTAGAGACAGATATGACCGTCTCTAAATTAGAGATAGATATGTCCGTGTCTAAATTAGCTACAGATATGACCGTCTACGGATTAGCGACAAATTTTTCGTCTCTATTTAAATTCTCGTTTTATTTTCGAACCATTTTAGCGACGGATATTTTCGTGGCTAAATTGACAATTTTTTTTTAAAAAAAATTATACTAATACTCCCTCCGTCCCAGACCAAGGGTCCTCGGGGGGATTTCACGCTTCTTAAGATTTTTTTTTAAAGTGGATAGAAAATTTTAGGAGAGAGAATGTAAAAGTTAAATGTGTGGTAGGGAATATGAGAGAGAATGTAAAAGTTAAATGTGTGGTAGGAAATAGGAGAGAGAATGTAAAAGTTAAAAATATTTAATAGGAGAGAGAATGAGTGAGAAGAATAGTAATGGTTTTTTTATAAATATATGAAGATGATAAGTGTATAAATATATGGAAAACTTTCCATTTAAGGAAAGGGACTCTTGGTCTGGGACGGACCAAAAAGGAAAGTAGGACTCTTGATCTGGGACGGAGGGATTATATTTTAAGTATATATACATATATATATATATATATATATATATATATGTATATATATATATATATATATATATATATATATATATATATGTATATATATATGTATATATATATATATATATATATATATATATGTATATATATATGTATATATATATGTATATATATATATATATATATATATATATATGTATATATATACATATATATGTATATATATACATATATATGTATATATGTATACATATATATGTATACATATATATGTATATATACATATATATGTATACATATATATGTATATATATATACATGTATATATATATATACATATATATGTATATATATATACATGTATATATATACATATATATGTATATATATATATATATACATATATATACATATATACATATATATATATATATATATATATATATATATATATATATATATATATATATATATATATATATATATATATATATATATATATATATATATATTAGTATATATTTTTAAATATATATTAAATCAGTCCCTTGATTTTTCTTATTCTCAAATCAATTTCTTAATTTTTTTTTATTTTCAAATCAGTCCCTTAATTTTATTAATTCTAAATCAGTCCTTGACAATTCAAAGTTACACTTTGCCCCCCTCAACTTCTTTTCTACCCAAATCCGTCCTCAATATTCACCACCAGCAACCACCGCCATCCACCGTGACCATTCACCACCGTCGACCATTCACCACCGTCGACCATTCACCACCATCACACAACCACATCAAACCACCAACATTCACAACCACCATCAAAACAGAGATTGAAGAATCGAAAACGAAATCAAAACAAGATTGGAGAAACGACTCCTGCTGTCCTTACCAATACCCACCAGCGACCACGGCATCCCCGTCGACCATTCACCACGGTAACCACTGCACACCACCTACAATCAAAACGAAATCAAAACAGAGATGAAGAAATCGTGCCAAATCAAAACAAAGATGAAGAAACAATCGTGCGAAATCAAAACAGAGGGAGAGACGGAGTGTTTTCATACCAGATCTGTGGCGAAGACGGAATGCGAACCGTTGCCGTCGCCGGAGACGAGAGAGGAAGAGGGAATGGTAGTGGTGGCGGCGTAAGGTGAAGAGATAAATGGGGAGGCTGTTTGTGTTTGTTGAAGGAAGAGAAATAGAGAGAGTGACGGAGGGCGAAGGCTGCAGCTGGATGGCGCCGGCGACGGCGGAGGCTGAAAGAACGAAGGAGACGGTGAGGGAAATGAGAGAGAGAGAGAGAGAGAGAGCCGTGCTTTCTAAATGAAGAGAGAGAGAGAGAAATAGGGAGAGGGAGTAAATGGGTTTGTGTGGATTAATATGGGCCATTTGATTTATTGTTATGAACGGTTGGATCTTGCTTTGGCCATAATCCGCGTGAAAATTTAAAATTCAATCAAACAATGCCACATCACACGTACTTATATTTATTTCACACTATATTATACAATAACTAAAATATTTATGTCTAATATTAAGAATAATAATATTTATTATTAATAATATTTATTAATAAATTATTAATTATATAATTAATTAATTAATTAATATTAATATTAATTATATAATCAGTAATAATATTAATAATAGTATCAATAATAATTAGAAATTTTTATTATTTTTTATTGAATAGGAAAAATATTTTAGATTTTTTTTATTATTGAAATTTACAAAAAGTTATCTAAAATATTTACATGCTTTTATTTGATTTATCCAAAATTTTAGTTATAGTAATATGCCTAATATCAAGAATAATAACATTATCATATAATTAGTAATAATACTTAATAATAAGACTAATAATGATGTTATTGTTAATTATTCAATTATATAATTGAATATATTAATAATTATTATTATATAATTAATAATAATATTAATATTAACTAATAATAATATATAACATCAAAAATAATAATGTTATTAATTAATAATAATATTCATTAATTTAATTATTTTAAATTTATTAATAATAATTTAATAATTTAAACTTCTAAGAAATATTAATATACCTAAGTAATAATTGATATTAATAAATTATAAAAAAATACTTATTAACAATAACAATAATTTAATCTTTAAAGAAAATAGTAATTAGTAATAATACTTAATAATAAAACTAATAATGATGTTATTGTCAAAATGGTAAACGGCTACCTCGTTTATTTTTTTTTTATTTTTTATACATTATAAATGACATTTAAAGTGTTTTTCATCTCTATGACTTTCCTCAAAATCCAAATGGAAATTGAGTTACAAATATGTGCCATTATTTAGGGTTTTTAGGGTTTTATGTGTCCCGATCTTGTGAAAATGGTATACGGCTACCTCGTTTATTTTTTTTCATTTCTTTTCTACATTCTAAATGACATTTAAAGTATTTTTCATCTCTATGACTTTCCTCAAAATTCAAATGGAAATTGAGTTACAAATATGTGCCATTATTTAGGGTTTTAAGGAATGTGTCCCGATTTTGTGAAAATGGTATACGGCTACCTCGTTTATTTTTTTTTTAATTTTTTTCTACATTCTAAATGACATTTAAAGTGTTTTTCATATTTATGACTTTCCTCAAAATCCAAATGGAAATTGAGTTACAAATATGTGCCATTATTTAGGGTTTTAAGGAATGTGTCCCGATCTTGTGAAAATGGTATACGGCTACCTCGTTTATTTTTTTTAATTTTTTTCTACATTCTAAATGACATTTAAAGTGTTTTTCATCTCTATGACTTTCCTCAAAATCCAAATGAAAATTGAGTTACAAATATGTGCCATTATTTAGGGTTTTAAGGAATGTGTCCCGATCTTGTGAAAATGGTATACGGCTACCTCGTTTATTTTTTTTTAATTTTTTTCTACATTCTAAATGACATTTAAAGTGTTTTTCATCTTTATGACTTTCCTCAAAATCCAAATGGAAATTGAGTTACAAATATGTGTCATTATTTAGAGTTTTAAGGAATGTGTCCCGATCTTGTGAAAATGGTATACGGCTACCTCTTTTATTTTTTTTAAATTTTTTTCTACATTCTAAATGACATTTAAAGTGTTTTTCATCTCTATGGCTTTCCTCAAAATCCAAATGGAAATTGAGTTACAAATATGTGTCATTATTTAGGGTTTTAAGAAATGTGTCTCGATCTTGTGAAAATGGTATACGGCTACCTCGTTTATTTTTTTTTAATTTTTTTCTACATTCTAAATGACATTTAAAGTGTTTTTCATCTCTATGACTTTCCTTAAAATCCAAATGGAAATTGAGTTACAAATGAAAGTATATAGAAGAAAAGTCAAAAGAGGGAAGGACTACCCTATATTTATTTTTTATTTTTTTTATTTTTTATTTACTAGAAAATAATATTTTAACCTTTGTTAATTAGTGGTTTTTTTTAGAAAAAGTTATATAAAAAAAGATAAAAAAACTAAACAAATGAAAGTATATAGAAGAAAAGTCAAAAGAGGGACGGACTACCCTATATTTATTTTTTAGTTTTTAAAAAAATTTATTGACTAGAAAACAATATTTTTGCCTTTGTTAATTAGTGTTTTTTTTTAGAAAAAGTTATATAAAAAAAGATAGAAAAAAATTAAACAAATGAAAGTATAAAGAAGAAAAGTCAAAAGAGGGACGAACTACCCTATATTTATTTTTTATTTTTAAAAAAAAATTATTGACTAGAAAACAATATTTTAGCCTTTGTTAATTAGTGTTTTTTTTAAGAAAAAGTTATATAAAAAAAGATAGAAAAAAACTAAACAAATGAAAGTATATAGAAGAAAAATCAAAAAGGGACGGACTACCCTATATTTATTTTTTAAAAAAATTTTTATTGACTAGAAAACAATATTTTAGCCTTTGTTAATTAGTGGTTTTTTTTTAGAAAAAGTTATATAAAAAAAGATAGAAAAAAACTAAACAAATGAAAGTATATAGAAAAAAAGTCAAATTTAGAGACGGATACTAAATCTGTCTCTAAATTTTAGAGACAGATGTTGAATCTGTCACTAAATTAGAGACGGATTCAAAAATCTGTCTCTAAATTAGAGACGGGTTAAAATCTGTCTCTAAAGTTTAGAGACGGATTCTGAATCTGTCTCTAATTTAGAGACGGGTTCTGAATCTGTCTCTAAAGTTTAGAGACGAATTTTGAATCTGTCTCTAATTTAGAGACGGATTCAGAATCCGTCTCTATTTTAGAGACAGATACAAAATCCGTCTCTAAATTAGAGACAGAATCAGATTTCGTCTCTAAATTAGAGACGGATTCGGATTCCGTCTCTAAATTAGAGACGGATTCAGATTCCGTGTCTAATTTAGAGACGGAATCTGAATTCGTCTCTAATTTAGAGACGAAATCCGAATCCGTCTCTGATTTTTGGTTCTGTCTCTAAATTAGAGACGGAATCAGACTCAACCGCTAGCAGTTTAGTTCTCCTGAAGTTGGGATTACTTGTCCAAAGAAATGACAATCCAAAACCTCAGGCACCGTTGCAATCATTTGTAAAACAAAGAGACAAGCAATAGCCAGTAGTTTTCCATTACCTTTTTACAGAAAGGCTCTGTTATAGCATAAAAATAATCATCTAATCAACATTCAGTTCCTTTCTGCTGGAAGAATAATGTCTGATAACTGTACCTCCACCGATGGAAATCGGCAAAATAATTATGATAAAGACCCTTGCAATATATTTAGCTCAAAAGTAATTTCAAGAGAGAAAGAAGTAATCATACCTTCAGTAACTGTAGATCTTTCTTCAACTCACGTGATTCTTCATTCTCAGTTTGAAGGGTGTCTGCTAGTCTATTTGGATCACTCATGATATAAACAACAAAAAGGAGAGAGCCAAATTATTAAAATGATCAATCGCGAGTCAACCAAATAATGTTGTTTTTTCTATGAAATGGTTGTATAAGCATAGAAATGCTTTTACTGAACTCGTGAATTGATGCCCCTCCTGTTGCATAGGTATGAGAAGAGTTGAAAACATCCATAAAGAACATTCCAATCTCCTGGTAAACCATATAACAGGGCAAAAATTACGCTATCCGAATTGAACATTGATGAAATTTGTAAATTTGGTGAAAAACGGCTATAGAGATACCAATTTTCACTTGCACCACCTTATAGATTGGATCTCCAGTAACTTCATAACGCATTTGAGATCCAATAACGACTGGAATATGTGTATTGACATGGAAACCAGCTATATCATCAGCATAGATGCAAAGCAAATAATTTCGAGTAATGATGAGATTAAATAAAGAACTAAAATTTCATAAATGAAAAAAAAAGTCTTATTTCTTCACTTATATTGCAAGGGCTTTGCACAATAATGGAGTGAGGAATTTTGATAGCCAACTTATTCTTAAAAACAAATATTCTTTTAAAATAAAATCACCTTTACTGCGAGCAATCCAAGGTAAAAACTTGGAGAATTTGGGGATTTTGTTTTGAGAATGAAACCCTAATTTAGAACAGATGGAAGGAAGTAAGAAAGAGAGAGAGAGAGAGAGAGAGAGAGAGATTCAAGGGATCACAAAGAATACCTTGGAAATATGAGATTGAAAAAAGACAATTACTTGCTCCGCTCAAGAATGAATCAAGGCGGAAAAATCAAATTGATTCAAAAGAACGTCAAGGGAAACAAATCGCAGCAAATCAGACTCAACCGCTAGCAGTTTAGTTCGTCTAGTGATGGTGTTAAGGGTGGTAATCGGTGACAAATGGAGGAATTTGTGAGGGAATCGTATGGTGGAGAAGATGTAGCCATGGCAGAAAGAAGAGGAAGAGGAGGGAGAGAGAGCGACAACGGTCACGGAAGAAGGGAGAGAGGAGGGAGACACTTATTAACAGAATTGCCATCTAACTCCAAGTCAACTCTTATAGCTGAAGTATAAAACCAATTCACTTATTATAATTCAACTATAAAACACTTATTTCATAAAAAAAAAATTTACAAATTTCAATAATAGGCACTTATTGAGAAAAGGAGTGTGTGTGTGTTTTACAGGGACAAAAGAATAGATGAAAATGATGAGAGACGGAAAGTAAATGACATGAGGGGAGGGAGGAGAAGGGTAGCCTAGAGGTGTCTTGGGGAAATACAATTTCGATAAAATTCTCTATTTGAGATTTATAAAATATTTCTTTTTAAAAATGAATAATATGAATAGGAGGTCCCTCGAGAAATTTTTCATAAAATAGATCATAATATTATGGTCAATGAGAATCACGTTGTCAATTAGGTGTCCAATTACAAAAATATCATTAGCTTGTATTATTAGGTTAGTACTAGTTCATAGCCCGTCGAAATTCGACGGGAATAAAAAAGCTAATCAATTAAGAAAAACTGATGCAAATCATTTTTAGATATAGATAATCTTAAAACTATGGTTGAGTTCGAGTCGAGTCTACAATGAAAAAATATCGAGTCGAGTTTCAACGGGTCGAGTCGAGTTGTTATGAGACCTGCCGAGTTTGACTCAGGTATTTGGAATTGAGCTCGGCGGGTTTCTGGGTTCGAATCGAATATGCCATGTAGAGTTGGGTGAGACCGAGTCGAGTAGGGTAAACCCGATTCGAGTCAGTTTACCGAGTTAATCACAATGAAAATAAATCAGATGTAAGAAGAAGTAGAAAGGGCATAAATAGAGGAAGAACAACAATGTATGTCAGTACATTAGCAAGCCGTACGATCATTGTATGAGTGCAACACTGCAACATGAAAACATCTTGGCAGCTGAGCATAAGGAATAAGGAAGATACAATATATACAATGACCCATTCCTATGAATCACGAATTCATTCTGCAGAATGTATAAAGCTCAAAGCTTTATAATGTAAACAGAGTTATAAAACAAAAAACTTTCACCTTCTGCTCCACATCAAATTCAATTCATACAATTCAAAGGCAATTGATTTAATACTGATTGAATAATAACATAGTTATAGAGTAACCAAACCAAAATCTGTAACAAAACCAAATTCTTTCTCCTGCTGCTCCTTCTTTGATTGTTTAAACTTCAATTGTATCATGTCTGCACCTACACATAAAACAAACATAAGTAAGATAACGTGTCATGATTATATAGTGTGGCCAGGATGGCAGGATCACATCTGAACAATCTGGTAACAGGGTAGATATATTGATAGTTTGCTACCAGAGATAATCTATTAATCTAAGCTTGGTAACACATAAGTAAGATAACGGCCATCACTGTAGTCTCTGACATGATGAATGGCAAAAAGCAAAGAAAACAAATCGCTTTTTATGCACAGGTATATGTTCAATGACATAGTAGTATTCTGTTTATCAGTATCACATATCAAGTAGTATATGTAAGAATATACGGATACAAAATGGATATGTAAGCCGTATGTAATTCATAAATTTATTTACTCACCTCTAGATCCCCAATAGCTTGATCATTGGGATTTTCCCAGTTTGGGAATTTTTCAAAAAGGAACTCAATCAACATTCCAAACTGCAATCCCACATATACCATCTGTTGTTATCTTTACACATAAAAGGAAGGAACCAAAAGATTATCAACCAAACCCATTTTACACATAAAAGGAAAGAACCAAAAGATTATCAACCAAACCCATTTCAAAGTGATAGAAATCACTATGATTGTTGAGACTTGGCGAAAATATGATCCGAAGTTTAGATAAGACCATCGCTACTCTGTAACTGTATCGTACTTTCAGTTCCGTTTTATATCAGTTGGTTGAATCATGGATACACATTTACGGATTATCAATAGTTACTTGTATCTTTGACACATATTACTACAAAACCGTCATATTGGGAAATAATCAGAAATTGGGTTATTTTCTTGTCTGTAGGACGTTGTTGCAGCATCAAGTAATCATGAGGATAACATTGCTGCTGGATTAGTGCAAAAGAATGGACGGTAACTTTTCAGCGTGAACCTTGGTATTCTACAATGCCCTTTACTAAGATAATTGTTCTTTGTTTAAAATGCTGCTTTTTTTATGCCTTCAGCGTTTCTAGTTTGTGACCCTCTCTTATATGTTAATCTATGCTTCACTGTGAATGAACAATGGTTATATGCTGCATTTTAGAATACTATTTGACTGTTAAAGGGTTTTGCCTAACTCGGGTTGAATACTGGTTTTCAAATATTGAATCATGTTTGATTCAAAGGTTTACTAACTGAAGTAATAATAGTAGACTGCTAAAGTACTAATACCCCCTCCGTCCTAAAAAGATTGTTGAGTTTTCCTGTTTTTTTCTCGTGTATTTGGAGATGAAGTATTTTGGTGCAATTTTTATAGCGTTATACGCAAAGTACAAACAAACAGAACACCGTTCTTAAAAAGTTTTGACAAATCAGATGCAACTATCTTTAATGGCTCATGTTCTTTTTTTCTTCTTCGTGATTTTCAGTTCTCTCTTTGAGCCCATTTGTTTTGTTCACGAATTTCTTACTCTTTCATTCGATCATATTACGAAATCATAAACTATGAAAACAAACTGCAAATCTAGGTAAGAACTTATCAACGAAACCCATTTTACACATAAAAGGAAGGAACCAAAAGATTATCAACCAAACCATTTCAAAGTGATAGAAATCTATTGCAATCATTGGTATGCTTAGTATGAAAGCACGCATCATTCATGATACGGTTAAAAACATCAAAAATATGTTGTTTTTGATGCCAATCAAAATGGCAGAAGTAAAGGTTTGTAGCCAAAAAATTTGAGCAAAACTTCCAGTTGAAATCGCCGTTATACGTTAAATTACGGTATCCAAGATCGATATTTGACTGGCAACGAACCGTGAAATAATCAATAAGGAAATATTGAACTTTGGGAAGAAGGAAACAACTCCATATAACAGCAACAACCACCACAACAATTACAATAATACTGAACAAAGCACGCACACAAACAATTCAAATAGAGGGTTCAATATCTCCAAGTACATATCAAGAGTTTTAGAAAAAGGTCTACGGGGGATAGGCAAGTGTAGGCTGAATAGCCGATAAGCTTGAAATAGACACGCAATGGAGCATTTATTAGAGAATCTAGGGAGCATTAACACTTTTTTGTTTGTTCTGTAATTGACATTGAAGCTTCAGGTTTCAACACTTCTACGGAGAAAACAGATTTTAGACCTATAGACTCCAAGACGGATTCACAAAGGTCACATGGATGTCAACTATTAGAGTGTATTATTTCACTCAGTGTGAATCATTTATATGTTTGGCATCCCTATTCACACAAAACTAACCAACTAAGTAATATCTATTTTTTTTTGATTTTTTTTTAAGTAAATAAGAAGGCAACTATATATACATACAACATACAGGTACCCCACCCCCTCACTAAACCATGAATAGTTCCCTTATGCATTACTACAAACCAAATGAAATAAGGAAGGGGAAGGGAATACCTCAACAAAGTCACTGATTGGGCGGATGGGGTAGTCTCTCCATCATCAAATGCATCATCCGCATTTGCTCCTCCCTGAATGCCTGAGCTTGCCCAATCTCGTTGTCCATCTTCCCTTCCAATCTTTCTCTCCACATCTGGTTATTCTCAATCTCTGCCTCCACTCTGTTCTGCAACTGCCCAAAATCCATCCTCAATCCTCTCACGTTCTCTTCAATCAATTCTACTTGCCCCGCCAAGTAATATACTGCCTCTGTAGGATCCATGTCGTGCATCTCTCTCTCACCTTCATCATCAACTCCATGGCCTATTTGTTGTCCTATCCTCGCTCGATTGAAGCTGGTAAGCGTGAACTTATCAATCTTCGACCCCGGCTTCAGATTACGGATATCCCCTCGCATATTAAGCCCTGCCATCTCTGCCAACTCCGTGATAAGAATAGGAAAGTTGTAGTTCGACCTTCCCATGTTGTTGGCCAATCTGATAATCTCATGTCTCATAATCAATCCGGTGTTTATTCTGTTTCTCGAAACCACAACATGCATCAGTGCCGCCCTTCTCCAGCTAACATCCCCATAGTGTGATGAGGGCATAATCCGCTCACAAATAAATCGGTGTAAAATGGCTAACTCCTCACTCAGATCCCTAGTCTTCATTATGTTTCCCTTTTTGTACCATGTAGGGTCAATGTTCACCCCAAGTGTGATCGAGAATGCTGGGAGGTGAGCCAATATATCATCCTTTGTCTTCATCTCCCTTATCAATTTCTGATACGCACAATTCTCCTCTGACACATTAGCGGGCAAACTGTAATACCTATTGATCACCGTGCTGGTATACGGGACCTCCAACCCACGCACATAAGAATTGGGTGTATCACCTCTAGCACACACATTCGCATAAAACTCCTGAACAATTCTATTCAATCCCCAAGTGCCCGGGTTCGACGCAAGCATCTTCCATTTATAAAAAGAAAAAATCTCCTTTAAATTACAACTTTCCCAATCGAATTCCCGTTCTACGTTGAATGCATTACCCAGATGATCATTAAAAAATTTATCCGCTTTGTCGAAAACAAACCTATGTTGATCATATTGGGGTTCTTCCACAACCGGGGGATTGGGAACATTTTTCTCTCTACCCCGTTTACCCATTACAATATCGAAAAATAGCTTAGAAAAAGAAAAAAAAATACCGGAACAGAGTCGTCGGATTGTCACCGGAATTTCGCTAGAAAGTCGCCGGAATTGGAGGGGATGACCTCGAAAATCAACCCTCGGACGTCACTACTTTCCCCAATACTTCTTCCTTCGAAAATCTCTCCAAAAAGACAGCTTTCAACCCAAAAAATTTAACCTTTTAAAGCTTCAAATTTCGTCACCAATGCCGGAATTAATGGAGGATAAGGCTTGAAATTGGGGTTAGGAAGAAGGTTAGGGAGTGGGTATATGGATTTGGTGGTAGGGGGTGAGGATTTCAAAGTTTATTTGATGATTTTTAGAGAAAGGGATGAAGGGGACCGTGTTTTTGATAGAGAAAGGGGGGTAGGGAGGGTTTGTAAATTAGGTCGTGTAATATCAATTCCTATTTTAGTCTCCAAACCCGGCAAGGTATATGCATACTGAGCATTGGGAGCGGACGCTCCCCATGAGTGGGAGCGGACGCTCCCCTTGGACAGAAAATGGGTATGAAATTGTCAAGGTTGGGAGCAGGAGCTCCCCTCATTTTGGAGCGTGCGCTCCACATTTCCAGCAACTGTGATAGTTTTGAGCAAATTTGGGAGCAGTTGCTCCCCTACTTTTTGGAGCCAGTGCTCCCACTTTCCAGAGGGTTTTTTTTTTTTTATAGCATATTAACTATGTAACCACCTCCGTTCCAAGAAAACGTTTTTAGTGCTCAATTTGGTTATTACATTGCATGATTGTTCAATTACAATAAAAAAAGAGTACTAAATTAAAACATCTAGGATAGAATGTAACTTACATTTTTGTATTAAACCTCAAAGAAGCAGTAAATGAGATAATAAACTGTATCACATTAAGTGCTCCATCAAACCTCAAAGAAGCAGTCCATGAGAAAATAAATTGTATCACATTAACTTAAGTCAGAAATCCAAATACAGAGATCGTAAGAGAAAGGTTAACTAAATAAAATATCAAAGTTTATTACCTGAGAAACCATATGCAAAGCCGTATAAATCAACCATAAGTATTTAATGGATTTGTTTATCCTGCAATATTACACATCAAAAACAGTAGCAAGCTTATAAATATAATCAGTAATGTTAAATACAGAGACATCTATAAGTTAGCACATCCAGATTGTTCAAACTTGAATAGGATTCCCCAGCCAATAACCACAACAACAACAGATCCTTAGTCATAAAATAAATTGGTATTCAAAAATTGTAATACTCTAACCGTACCTAAATTAATTAATGAAACGGTTGAATGTCAGAAATTTTTGATTACCTTATAATTTGTGAAAAACTTCTTTATAGACCATGTTAGTAGTAAACTCGCTTGTTTCACCATCCTTTGCACAAATCAAAACTTTGAGCCCATTTTTGGTTGTAACCCTCGAAATTGCCACATACAACTACCCGTGACTGAATACAGGTCGAGGAAGGTAAAGCCCAACATTTGAAAGTGACTGTCCCTGACTCTTATTTATAGTCATAGCGAAGAAAACATTTAATGGGAACTGCCTACGTTGGAATTTAACAGGGAATTTTGTCATATCTGACGGGCTCAACATTATTCTGGGCACAAACACCTTCATTCCTTTATTCTTTCCTGAAAGCATTCTAGCTTCAACTATATGTTTTCCTGCATTTGTAACGATCATTCTCGTTCCGTTGCATAATTCTCAAGCTTGATCAATGTTTCGAGTAGCATCACTATAAACCCAACCTTCAAACGTATGGAATGGTTCGGCAATCCGAGCATTTAATCGTATTAAGAAATTCAATGTAAAAACATCCTCGTGGCCGGCCAATATCTTCGTCCTCCTTGCCGATGCTATCGAACTCATATACAACACTCATCACCGGCAACATCGACATCACATAATCATTGATAGTATCTACTATCTCATTAGTTGGTGTCAAAATTGCTCTATCCTGAAAAAATCCATCAATGCCCATATTGTGTAATATGTCAGGATACGTGTTTTCAACGATGGTTGCAATAGGATCAGTTGTATTTCTTATCAAAATATCATCAGGTAACTTAATGTCAACTTCCCCATCATTTTCTTCACCGCAATCCCCATCTCCTACACGTAATATCCATTCAGCAAACTTTTTGATCTCTAGAACATCCGAAGAAGAAGAGGAACTTACCTACATTTATGCAATGAATGAGATAAAACATTTAGTTTATGCAACAGGGAAATGTAACATGTAAAGTGTTTTAAATTAGATCATTTACCTGCAATCTCATGTTTTTTGTCAATTTTAGGACCTCACATGAATTCCAAAGTTTAGATGAACTGATAGCAGCATGTACAATATCATGTCGGCTTCCTTTAGGCACAACAGCAATATTTGCTCGAAATCACCTCCAAAAACAACAACTAATCCACCAAAGGGCTTATCGTGAGCAACGACCATCATGAGTACGCATAATGTCCCTCAAGCTCCGGTCAAGCGCCTCAAAGCGGTGCTTGTGGGCCATCGGAGCCTCATCCCAAATTATCGCCTTCGTTTTCTTTAGGAGACCACACAAATCGAACCCGGCTTAATCTTGCTACACATTGAGCTTTCATCGACTTGTATTGGTATGCCAAATGCGGAATGAAACGATCCTACCCCTCGGAAGTAGCAACGAAGCTATCCCGCTAGAAGCCACCTAAGAACTATATCCCTCCTACTTTGCAAGGCTGAGCACAATGTCTTCCATATGAAAGTCTTACCCGTGCCACCATACCCATACAAAAAGAAAACTCCACCATCTCCTCTATCAATAGCCGTCATGATCTTATCATAAACCATCCTTTGTTCTTCACCAAGATTTATGTAATCTAGAGTGCTCAGCCTTCATCTCCTCGACATCATAAGACATTTCATCCAATATTAGCATATTCTCCGCATCAGAAATTACAGAATTGCTTGGTTGAGGCATATCTTTAAAATTTTGTAGACCGCTGCAATTCGCTGCCAATAACTTATCAATCTCAGCCAATGCACAATTTTTAACTTGCTCTTCACTGAGTGTCAAACCTATGTATAATAAAATAGATTGACATTAAAACAAAAAATGATAAAAAAAATGATTAATTAAATACTCCCTCCATCCCAGCAGAAGTAAAACTTTGAGAAAAATTGATCAAACTTTTACAACTAATGTAAATACAATATAATCCCTCAATAACAAAATAGAAAGTAGAATTCTTACTTTGGGATGTTTTTTCAGGAAGAATTTGCTCTTGATCTGTTAACTGTTAGTCAAAGTTTGATCAATTTTAACAAAAGTTTGCCTTCTTCTAGTACGGAGGGAGTATAATTGAAAAATTAAACAATAGAATAAAAGATTAACCAAGATTATAAGTCAAAGTATGATTTAACATAATAAAGTATTTACCAGGATTGTTAAAATTCTTTTGATGCTTGTAGTTGACATCGTCTCGACGTAACTTGCCAAGTTTGATTCCAGACATCTTGTGGCCTCGACATACTATTAGATAAAAGAAGCATCGCGAAAAGTCTTCGTAGATAATCCGGTGACCCCCATTGGCTTGCTTCTTTTATTCCATCAACATACTCCTTATCATCGTCTAACAATCCTAGTGCATAACACGCTTTTTTGTAATCACCGTGCACTATAGTATTTACAGTTCTCAAATCATCGTAACACGTAGCACCAGCAATGTGATTTAACATCATCCTCAAATAGTAGATATCACCTGAATTGATGGGGACATGATAAATTCATCCAATTGATGTGCCTCTCTTTCTAGGACGCCATTCACGCTTTGGCTTATCCCAAACATAATGCTGCGGAAATTCGTGATACTTGTACTGTCGAGCCTCCTGGATTCTCACGATTGATCTTCATCCACCGTAAAATTGCGATTGGGCAACAGCAGGCTTACCCACAACATCCGTAAGATAATCGCCATCTCTCGAAAGGAATGGTTTGGTCTCCTCTAAATGGAAAGATAAGCGCTCTACCGCGGGTGTCCTGTAATGGATATCAAATGCAAATATTCTCCACATCGCTTCACATGCAGAGACATATCGACAATCGATATACCTTTTAATTTCATCATTCACTTCAAAACCTACCCCTATTCTGTCACTTCCCTTGCTGATATACTTGAATAAGTACTTTATTGATTTGCTTTGATTACAGTATTCCACGTTGATGTGAGTCCGGTACTTCAACAACAGCTGTGGATTATAAGGCACAATATACATATTATCAAGGAGAACTCCGTTTTTTTCTACATTTGCCCCATTGTCCCTCCTCCGGTAAATATAATATCCGTTCTCGTCAACAGAAGTGCCTTCATTAAAGCTTTTGGGGAAGTGCTTCGTGCATCTTTTGTTATCCATGCAAGGAGATTTTAGGTTAGCAACACCACAAGGACCATGCACCATATATTCTTTCACGGCCTCGTACAATTCCGGATCAGTTTCTTTATCGGGTATCTCAGCACTTATACACTTGTCGACATCCTCAGCGATTAATGCTTGGTCTTTACTTTTGAGAAAAAGAAGAATATGAGCATGGGGAAGACCTCGTTTTTGAAACTCCACTGTGTAAACAACTGTATAAAATAAATAATTATAATAATTAAAATTATTGTACCAAAAAATAAAATATGTGGTTTAGTTATTATATATAGCATCCGTCCTACTATAAAACAATTATATTAACAAACGATGTTCAACTACAACAAAGATATATTTTGAAAGAATTACTTACGCGCATTAGGCTGACCAAAAATTTTCTTTTCCTTCAAATCCTTTACCAATTCATCAAGCTTCATCTTGAAAACCCTACATAGAATATCAGCCCTATCTTCCGGTCTTCGCCCCTCCTTCTGAACAAATCTTGTAATTTCTGGCCACTTTGGATTGCAGGTAAACGTGATAAATAGTGATGGATATCCTGTCCACCTGCAAATAGCTAACGCATCTTGGAAATTCTGAGTCATCCACCGCTGGCCACCGGTGTATGATGACAGCAACACAACTCGTCGACCCGCAGACGATGGATCAGTATCTCCTCTTGAAACTGCATCTGTAAGTTTTCTATAAGTTTCGACCCTAAGAGCGGGTTGATTATGCCGAATCCACTGAAGCCTCTGTGTGTCCATCATTATATACGCATCAACCATAAACTGCTGCAGTAGTCTTCCACTTCTCATAAGTTGGTGTCCTTCTGCAGACCTCTGCTATAGTCGGAATGATGGGTCGCTTTGACATTGGACGCATATTTCTAGGAATATCTGTATAGAACCCATCTTCCCCAAAAACAAACAGCAGCGGGTACTGAAGAGGAAGATAACATGGATTGAACTCGTGTATTTGTTTAAAGTCACCACACCGCTTTTTAACTATAATGTCTCTCACATCAGGTGTATCTTGAATATCACCCTCGATAAGAGCTGCCACTTCAGATGTTGTTGGCAAATTATACGTTCTTCCATCCTTAGATCGCTTTCCTATCAGTCGAAGCTTTACCTCACTCGAAACTCTCAAAGAAATACGCTCTGCAGCTGTTCTGTAAATCTTAGCATACGGGTTATTTTCATCAATCATTTTTCTTAAGTCCGATACAATCGAGTAGTCAAATTCTGAACTCCTCTGTTTACTGTAAAATAGATTTCAAAGCAAGCAATATATAATTAGTCGATATAATAACACAATATATATATATAAAGCACGAATATAAAAGGCTATCCAAAAAATAAAACATATAGAGGCTTCAAAAAAATTAGCATTACTGGATTAGAATGCAGCAAAATCTTCAACAAAAAACTGTTTAAAGTTAGAATTTGGAAACATCTGCATTTGCACATTACATGGACTGAACCATCACAATGTCAAATTTTCTTTTCATGCATAATTACTTTTATGAGTCAATTGCCAACGATTATGAATATAGTGCATTTAAATGGTATTATTCTTGATATCAAAAGAGTTCAAATATGGTAATTCACTTGAAGCATCTGTATCGATGGCATACTCATAATTGTATTGTCAACTAACTGTGAATAGTTGTAAGAATTAAATACCAAGAGAATATAAATTCATGAGAAAAAAAAAAACAGAGTTCATATTTATTGACAATATGGATACCATTTGTACACTTGATAGGAATTAGGAAAATTTATGAATAAATCAAACTTTGAAATTGTAAATCTATGATTACCGAAAATTTAGGAATTGATTACTTTAAATTGATCAGAAAATTTATGAATAAATCAAACTTTGAAATTGTAAATCAAATATACTCCTTAAAACAGTTATATATTTTCATATATAAATAATAGAAAATATATACATTTCGAAAATACTTAAAATTCCGAAATTATATGACTTAATCAAATATTTCGAATTTTTTTTAAGCAGTATATTGGTCGGAATTTAAATGATATCCGAAAATATACTTAAAATTTCAGAAATTATATTTCGAATTATATGATATCCGAAAATCTTCTGTTACATTCAAGTAAATATAATTTTTTCACTATTGACTTCAAAACATCAATCAAATTATTGTCAGTTGTCCAATTTGATTATGAGAACTGAAAGGAAACTGGGACAAAGTTGAAAGTTAGAAATTAGCTTTACTTATTATCAAACACTTTGACATTTTAAGTACATTTGGCCATGGTTATTTTCTGTAATTGCAGGTTTATCTCGCTATTTGCCAAATAATTTGAATTTTTTTTTTTGTTTTTGAATCTCAACCGAAATGTTATGAAGAAGAAATCAAATTAGTAGAAATCCATTCACTTTGCCAGACTCATTACAATTTAAAAAAATAAATAATCCAATAATGAATAATTATTGCAGTCACATTGCCTAAATGACAACAAATGCAAATGGTATATCAAATTAATCGTTGAATAAATCAAAAAAAGAAAAGAAAAATAAACTAAAAACTTAAATATAAAATGACATTTATTCGAATGATTAAAAAAAAAATTAAAATAAACTAAATTGGTCAATAACATTATTCCTACTGATGAACTTGATTGTTGTCGACATCATTAAGTCGCAGTTGATTTTTATAGTTAACATCAATTCGAATGTGACCATGAGGTAGTCCGCGTTTGAAAAACTCCACGGAGATGATAGATACGACAACTGCATAGATGAACAGATATATAATTAAAATAGAGATTGTTAAAAAAAAAACTGTATTCATAAAATCGAACTTAAACTAATAAATTAAAAGAATTACTTACATGAATTGATGTTGCTAAAACAACATTCTTCTTTAAAATCTCTCACAAGTTCATTGAATTTATTTTTAAAATTGCAGTACAATACATCATTGATTTTTTCCTGTCCAATGCCCGAACTATTGAAAATTTTTGTGACTTCTGGCCAAAAAAGAGTAGATCCAAAGCTGATGAAATGTGAGAGAATCAACCGACTGTTTGTTTCATTGATCTGTGAAATTAACAAACAATAGATTCAGCCCAAATTTTAATCGGTGACAAATGGAGGAATTTGTGAGGGAATCGTATGGTGGAGAAGATGTGGCCATGGCAGAAAGAAGAGGAAGAGGAGGGAGAGAGAGCGACAACGGTCACGGAAGAAGGGAGAGAGGAGGGAGACACTTATTAACATAATTGCCATCTAACTCTAAGTCAACTCTTATAGCTGAAGTATAAAACCAATTCACTTATTATAATTCAACTATAAAACACTTATTTCATAAAAAAAAAATTTACAAATTTCAATAATAGGCACTTATTGAGAAAAGGAGTGTGTGTGTGTTTTACAGGGACAGAAGAATAGATAAAAATGATGAGAGACGGAAAGTAAATGACATGAGGGGAGGGAGGAGAAGGGTAGCCTAGAGGTGTCTTGGGGAAATACAATTTCGATAAAATTTTCTATTTGAGATTTATAAAATATTTCTTTTTAAAAATGAATAATATGAGTAGGAGGTCCCTCGAGAATTTTTTCATAAAATAGATCATAATATTATGGTCAATGAGAATCACGTTGTCAATTAGGTGTCCAATTACAAAAATATCATTAGCTTGTATTATTAGGTTAGTATAATTAGACTAGATAACTTCAACTGATAATTAATGACATAATATGCGTGTGATTAGATAGATATAAAGAATATCAAGCTGGCAAAATGGGTGGCACGTCAGATCCGCGTGTACACACGGGCCCACACGGCCCCATTCCCCCCAAGCTCATTCTTCCCTTCTATATAAGTTCAAGTTGATCAATGATTGCACGCGGCCCACTGATTGCTAGCCATTTACGACTTCCAACCCGAGATCACGGCTCGATTCCCCCACCAAAGGGTTAGAGGGAATGACATTGCCCCTCCCTAAAGATGCCAGCGCCCGCGAAGTGCATCAAGGGGGAGCGGTGAAATGCTGTTGATCCCCTAAAAAAAAAAAAAAAAAAAAAAAGTTGATCAATGATTAAGCTCATAACACGTAGTACATTAATTACATCTCCAGATTCTTAACACACACACACACAAAAGCTAAGTCAGAAATTCTATTTTTTTTCTAAACATTTAAGAGAGAAGAGAAGAGGAGATTAATGGAGTGGTCTTCCTCATCATCTTCTTACATTGATAACTCTGCATCCAAACGTTTGCCGTTACTCTCGTTAAATCATGTCTCTTACATTTGCAAATCCGTCCGCGAATCTGTTAAATTCTACGAGGATGTCTTGGGATTCGTCCTCATTCAACGCCCTTCTTCATTCGACTTTGAAGGAGCTTGGTACGTATACGGAGTACTAATTATATTTCTATAATAATCATCTCGTTAGTTAGAAAATAACGTTAATATGTTAGAAAATAATGTTAGAGTTTGATCTAAAAGCTTAAACTTTCAGATATGGGTCACACAAATAATGCATTATGCACTATTATCACAAACAAAAATAATGTTAAGGTACGAATTAATCTAAAAGCTTAAACTTTTCAATAGATGCCCCAACAATGTATATCAAACATTTTTTCACGCAAGACATCAAATTAGTAAAAGTTAAGAATGGATAAATACAATAAAACATGTTTTCGAAGTTTTAATGTTTTAGATTGAATTCTATTTGATTTATTTGTAACAGGTAATATAAATTTTGGTAATTACAATTTTTTTGTTGGATTTTTTTAAAAAAATCTTAGTTCTCAATTATCCAAGCATTATTATAGACTATACATGTACTTTAGTTAGTTTCAATTATTTTACAATGAGTATTTAATCACATTCGCGTTTTCCTTTCTGGTCCTACCATAAGAATTATTACATTTTAACATAGTTTTAGTGCAATTTTACAATGTTATTGTTCGAGAAAGACCGTTTAACCAAAATAAACTAACTATTTAATCTGGTTTTGAAGGTTGTTCAATCATGGTATTGGAATACATTTACTACAAGTAGAAGATGTTGATCAATCCAAGAAAGGGAAAATTAATCCGAAAGATTGCCACATTTCGTTCCAATGCTCGGACATGAATCTAATAATTCAAAAACTAAATGAGATGAACGTCGAATACGTAACAGCATTGGTTCAGGAAGGAGGTATAATGGTGGATCAGCTTTTCTTCCATGATCCAGATGGTTATATGATCGAAATATGCAATTGCCAAAACTTCCCTATTCTCCCGCTTTCCGCTTGCCACCTTAAAAAGTTTAGAAATTTACCCCTGACCGAGGAAATCGAAATCCCTTCGAGTTCTTATATTGTTGCGCCAAGGGTAGCATCATGCGGAGATTTGCAGCGTTACGAGAGCTTCTTGGTTGATATGATGGGCATTTCATTCTAGCCATCACAATATAGTTTTTCATTTATTGTAACAATTTTACATTATTTTTCTAAATATATTAGTGAGATATATATTTACTACTTTGGATGCAGTAATGTACAGTTAAAATATTACTAGTTGTTTTGAGAGAATGTGAATAAAAATGGCTACCAAGGCCTAACTTTTTTTTTTTTAATAAAATTAGGGGGCTTTTTGAAGCCCTTTTAAATTTTTATTTAAAAAAACCTCTATATTCTGCAGTATATCTATCTTCTTTTAGTAGTTAAAACTGTATTTACTTTGAGACGGAATGAGTATTAGTTTTGACCATCATACCTATGGCTAATCAAAGTACAGTAAAAAAGAATTAGGATCATTAGGGTTTCTGGAGGCGTGAACATGTTTTATATACTCGAAAACTGCAACGACCTGGCATTTTCACACACGTTTTTATGTAAAATCAGCGACAACCAAGTTGTTGTTTACTCCCTCCGTCCCACCTCACTTGACACCCAAGAGGTGGGCACAAAAACTAAGAAAAAAGAATAAAATAAAAAAAATGTGTAATAGAAAATGAAGAGAGAGAATGAGTGGGGTAAATAGTAGTGTTGGTTGAATAAATTGAGTGGTGAAAAACGAAGAGAGAGAATGAGTGGTGGGATCCATCTAATATAAAAATATAAAAAGTAGGCTATTTTTGGGAGGAGTCAAGTGAGCTGGGACGGCCTAAAATGAAAATAAGTGTCAAGTGAGCTGGGTCGGAGGGAGTATATTTCATTTCCATGACCAAGTCATTACCTTATTTAGCGACGACAAATTTTAAATCCGCAACGCCCTCCCGTTACTAAACTTTAATTACCAACTACATTTTCGTTGCTAATATAGAAATCTTTGTTGCCAATTAGTAACGAACCATGGTCGTTGCTACTTGTCCGTTGCAAACTGGATAATTCTAATAGTGTGCGAAATGAACCAGTTTTTTTTTATCATAAAAGAACTTCCCCTCCCATTTTTAAAGATGTTAATTTTATTGATAACTCTAAAAATAATGTCTGAAATTTATATGTAGTATACACAATAACAGGAATTTCTTGCATTTTTATTACTCATTTTATCAATTGAAATATCAAGAAACCACAAGCAAACTCGCAACTGCAACAGATTTCAAAGATTTTATGATGGATCTTTTGCAATTAAATCAATTATGCAACTATTATATACATCTTCCACGAGAAAAAAAGACAATATTAATTCTTGAACGTTTGCCAATCCTTGTACTAATTTCAAGATTTATTCTAGAATCGGACAATTATTCTCTCGAGCTCTTTAGCGAAAATATTCACAAGAACATCCATTTGAACCTTGGGGAGTGACAGTTCAATTCCTATGTCTTGTCCCGATTCTCCGCTGGGATTAAGAGAAATATCTGACACGGAGTAATCTATTGAAACCAGTTCATACTTCACCGGTCTTCCCCAACCAAAATCTGTGTCGCAAAAGTCAAACTTAGGCGATCCACCAACCGTCATAGGAAAACCACGAAATTCTTGCACCAAGGCATATATTCCCGCATCAATGCTCTCTGTATTCTTAAGCCTTTCTTGTATGGCGTCCCCAATCAATTCAACCGCATCAAAGAATCCTTCTTCTCCTACTAGTTGATCATGCTTCGCATACGCTTGTAAAGAGACCACACAGTTGCCAAAGTAAGTTGTGGGTAACGGTGGGGCTAGGCGGGCCCTGCATTCGGCTACACAGCCGAATACTAGCTCTTGTTTATCACGTTCTCCAATGGAGTCGCGTGCTTTAGCCATGCAAGTCCATAAATGAGCACATACTATGGTGAAGGATGATACTCGGTTTATTGTTGGCTGGTGCGCCAGGATGGATTTCTTGACTTTGTTGATTTGGTCTTTGGTCATAATAAACGAGGCTCGAATAAGGTCGTCGTTGCCTGAAATATGTGTAGGTGGGGTTTCTTGAAATCGAGTCTTGACTATTTGACTCCAGATCCTTGTAGCTATACCACTAGGGTCTTTGATTATTGACCTGTCGAAGACCGGGAAAAATCCATTAGAGAGGAATGATTTATCGTTTCCGAACTGTGTAATTGACGCCCACGCTCTTAGGAAACTCAGGGAGGCAATTGCATCACCAAGAACATGGTGGTTTGTCATTCCTATACAGATACCTTGGTTCGGAAAGAGAGTGATCTGGAGGGCTAAAATGGGAATTTGTATGGTATTGTCGGAATTATCTCTAGTGAGATCCCCTAGTTTGGGAACAAGAGGGTAAAGATGATTGGCCTTTCGGACGTGGTCTTTAGTAAGATGGACAAAATCCATTCTTGACTCGGCTACTGTAAAAGAAACCGAGTCACCCTCTACATAACGGATTTCTGGCTTTGATGGAACATAAGTTGGATCAGTGAAAGGAAACAATATCAAATTGCCCGCGAGCGGGAAAAAGTGTTGGAGAGTGATGGAGAGGGAGTTCTTGAGATTCGGGATAGTAGTATGGAGTAAATGTGATTTAGGGTGGGAGAGCTCATGAAAGAAGAGTTGGTGGATGGGATTCATGGGTAGCCATGGTAAGTCAAAATACGATAGCGGAAATGACTTGTTTCCCAAGTAACCATTGGGAACGTCTGGGTAGACACGGCTGTGCTCGAGCACGGTTATCTCGTTGGTGGCCATGGCTGTGGCCATTTTCAGACGACTGGCCTTAAGGATTTGGAAGAGAGAAGGGAAAGAAACTCTGAATGTCAACTTTAGGAGAATCGGATGTATAAAAAGAGAGAAGTCTAAAACTGTCAATGCATAAACAACTAAGCAGGTGGTTAATATTCTATTGCATTTTAGCTGTATCAAAAGTATAAAGAGAGAGAAGTCTGACATTGTCAGTAAACAATTAAGCAAGTGATTAATTTTGTAATGCATGAGGATCGATGATGAGCTTCAATTACATGTTTGTACCCACTGATTTCAATAAAAATGTGACAATCACTAAAGCTGGATTGGGAATTATTTTAAGTTGAGATAGTGAGTTTCAATAATTGTTCGTTAAGATCATATATTTATATATATATATATATATATATATATATATATATATATATATATATATATATATATATATATATATATATATATATATATGATGCTGTCATAACAAAATATTTTGCCCCATAAGTGTTTACCCGGCCCAAAACCAAGTATGGTCTATAGGGGCCCTATTTTATGAGAATATCGTCAAAGTTATGGTTATTGTTATGATTGTTGACAAAGTTATGATTGTTATATGCCGCATATTATATGTTATATTTTATATGCCGCATATTATATGTTATATTTTATACGCTGCATGCATGTTGTATGTTTATGACTATGATTCTAGCCAAAGTTATGTTTATAGTTATGGCTCTGGTCTGGTTTCTCACCAATGGCTTGGTTCTCGCATATGGAATGTCGCATGTCGCATGTCTCCTGTGCTTGTCGCATGTCTCATGTCGGATGTTGGTTCCCTCATGTCGGTTGTTGCATGTCGTAGGTCGCATGTCTCATGTTGTATGCTGCTAATGTTATGATTGTCTCATGTCGCATGTCGTAGATGGATCTCACATGTCGCATGTTGCATCTTGATTCTCTCAGTATGCTGATGTCTCCAGGAGAGATACATGCCCTGTCAAGCTTAGGGTCTTGACCTTATCTAAATGTAATCTCATGAGAGATTTTCCTCCAATGACGTCTTGACACGTGGCAAGTGAAAATGATAAAGATAATGATTTATTTGGCCCTATAAATACTCCCTCCATTGGCCATTTACAAGGTATGTTCTAGGATATAAGTCTCTCTCTCCTCTCTCTCTCTCTAGAAAGTTATGTTATATGTTATATATGAAATGTTATGTACTGGATTGATGATTCTCACGCCGGAGGGTTTTTGGGAGGAAAAGTCCCCCCACCCTAACGGTGTTTTATCTTGTAGGTCCCACATTAAATAGGACCTCGAGGAGTGTGTTCATCCAAATCGGTCACCGTTGCTACCCCAGTCAGTTTCGTGCAACACATTTTTCGAGTCGCATCAATTGGTTTCGTTGTCGGGACCTGACATTTTCCGGCAGATCGTGCCGGCATAGAGGAGCCGAATGTATCAACTAGGATGTAGCAGGGGGTGGCGGCGGTTCTGGCCGGAGCAGCTAGCCGGAAGTAACAATTTCCATCTTTTTGGACGGTGATAAAGACAGATTCAGATATAGGAATCCGGAGCTGGTAATTTAGCAGGAAGAAAAAGAAAGAAAAAGTAGAGGAGGAAAGGCAGAAAGGGGAAAACGACCGTCGCCGGAGAAGAAGCTATTCGCCAGAAAATTAAAGAGAAAGTTAGAGAGAGAAAGTGAACAGTGGTGAACAGTGGATCGGGAATACGTGTCGACGGGAGGATAGCCTTGTCAACACCTGTCAATCGGCCAGCAACGGTGTTTCAGTACGTGTCAACTAAAAGGGAAGTCGTGGTTTTGAATGTCGCCGGATTCGTGCAGTCAAAATGAAATCGCAAGGGAGAAGTTGCAATGTGAAATTGGAAATCGCAAAGCCCAAATCGCAGAAAAGAGAAGGAAATAGCAAAATTAATGTCTTTAAATAGCAGTGTCGCAGAGGAGATTGTCGCCATACAGAGGGTAAATTCACCTAATTAAAATCAGAAATTGAAATCGGGAATGGCAAGATTTCAGGTCGCTTGAGAAAAATTGAGGTACCTTGAAGTCGCCTGGGGGGAATATCGCCGCCGGTGGAAGAAATCGAATGAGGAAATCACCCGAAGTGATGAAGGTCGCCAAGGTTGTCTTCGTCAATCGAGGATCTCGCCGTTGAGTAATTGTCGCTGTTGGGAGTGGTCGCCGGTGGAGAAGCCGCCGATTGGGAAGTCGCCGGGAAGAGAGGAAGCCGCCGGGGACTATGGGAACCGGCCAAGTATCAATCAGGCCCCTTTTTCTATTTGTCGCCATTGACGATGAAATGAAAATTGAACAACTGAAGTTGTTTTCTTGGGTTAAGACTTAAGAGTGTGGTGCAGGAAAAAAGGGTTGAGAAAGTCAATGGACAATGGAGAGCCACACAAATCTTGTGGATAGAGGGCGAGCGTGGGTGGCAGTTTTGGTGTGTTAACTTCGTTATTTTGGAAGGTTATGTTAACGGATGGCCGTCAAAGCTTCCGTTAAGTTTTCAACGGAATTCGTCAAAAGGATCGTTAACCTCCGTCAGGTCGTTTCTTCCCATCTTTTTTATTCATGTTGGATAATTTTTTATATGAGCCTATTATGTGAGAATATGAATGCATGCTTAGAAATGTTGTTACATAACAAAGTTAAATGTGTCATGTACTACTATGTTAAATGGATTGACTTAACTTGCTTGCCTACTTATGTCACTAAAAAGAGATAATGAGTGACTAAGGTTTTGCTGATCAGATATAGGTATGACAGAAAATGAAAATAGTTAATGGGTATCTGGCAAAGTCAAAAGTGTTTTCTGTTTACTATGCTTACCTGATAGAGCTTATTGACTTTGAAATAATTCCTTTTGACAAAAACTGAAAATATGTTAACAATGACTGGAATATGAAATTCTAATAAGATTTGTTTTGGGGCTTTATTCAATTTTGGGGATATGAATTATTTTTGAATAGAGTTATTTGGAGTAGTAATCATCGTTTAGAATGGGGTTGTGAGAATAAATTCTCGTAGTAAGATATTGGTTAATTGAACCTATGAGTCAAAATGCGGATATGAGAAATATTTAACTGTGGCGACTTTTTAGAAATGGACGAAACATAGGTAATGGTGTATGCGTGAAAATGCTAAGTGTCGACGTTTATTAAAAAAGAAAGTAATTGTGATTTTAGTATGAAGGAGACAAATCTAATATAACTGGAATATATGGAGTCTATGATTTACGAAGTTGATTATGTGATATTATGCTACAATATGTTGTTGTTATGATAAGAGATATGCTTGGCCGCTAATGTGGAGCGCGCTTTATAAGTATGAAAATGTAAGATCAATAGCGTAATGCCCATGTGCATGATTCATATACGGATTTTTAATATACCCCTCAGAGTGTGTAATATGATATGAAACACTTGTTGTTATTTGCTAAAGATGAATGCATATGTATTAGTATTATCTTGTTGTAGCATGTTTCATGCCGATTTTTAGACAGTAACCTGACTTAGATGTTTAATTGTGAAAGTCGTCAAGTTAGCAAAATATGGATCTTGATCGAATTAAATGTAAAAGAAGAAAAATGATATTTCATGAAGTAAAATATGTGAGTTTTATGTTCGGTGTTTATGTGCAAAGTTATGTCAGAATTATGAAAAGTTATGCTAACATCGCAAATGGAAATGAAAGTATGACGCAAGAAAAAATGATATTTCATGAAGTAAAATATGTGAGATCTCGAAATGGTGAATATTGAAAAAATGGCAGTCGCGATAATATGCTTGAAATGATAATATGCTCAGTAAAATGCGAAAGATAGTGGTGGATCATCATTTCTCTCATTTGTATAAAAATTGCATAATATATGCTCGTTGTGTCAAATATTAAGAAAATGTTTACTTGATTTGCAAGTGACTACCTCGTGTTTTATGTAGGTACTCTGTCGAATATGATAAAGTCCGGTAAATACTATGATGGGCTCGCATCCCGAACTGCCTATGTGCTGAATGGTTGCTAAAGCGGCCCCAAAGTTGATAAGGTTGATAAAGCGGCCCCAAAGTTGATAAGGTTGATAAAGCGACACCAAAGTTGATAAAGAAAGTTGCCGCTAAAGCTTGAAGAGGGGGAGGCGACCTGGGGATGCTGGAACTCAGGCGCCAAACCTTTGCTACCTGGGAGGGATCCAGGCGCGGTGACCTGGGGAGGGGCTCAGGCACATGACCAGGGGAGGTGACCTGGGGAGGGACCCAGGCACCAAACCTTTGCGACCTAGCCTGAGTGGCGAAGCGCCTAGTCTAGCTTGAGTGGCGAAGCTCCGGCGACATACTAGACTGGGTAGGTCCCAGCAAAATACTAGACCGGGTAAGCTCCGGTGACATACTAAACTGGGTAGGTCCCAGCAAAATACTAGACCGGGTAGGTCCCGGCGACATACTGGACTGGGTAGGTCCCATCAAAATACTCGACCGGGTAGGTCCCGGCAAAATACTCGACCAAGTAGGTCCCGGTAAAACACAAGTTGAAAAGTTTTTGAAAAGTTAAAGTTTGGCGAGATGCCACAGTTTGAAAAGTTTTTGAAAAATGAAAGTTTGGCGAGATGCCACAGTTTGAAAGATTTTGAAAAATGAAAGTTTGGCGAGATGCCACAGTTTGAAAAGTTTTTGAAAGTTAAAGTTTGGCGAGATGCCACCGTTTGAAAAGTTTTTAAAAAATGAAAGTTTGGCGAGATGCCAAAGTTTGAAAAGTTTTTGAAAAGTTAAGTTTGGCGAGATGCCGCATTTTGAAAAGTTTTGAAAAATGAAAGTTTGGCGAGATGCCACAGTTTGAAAGGTTTTGAAAAATGAAAGTTTGGCGTGATGCCACAGTTTGAAAAGTTATTGAAAAGTTAAAGTTTGGCGAGATGCCACCGTTTGAAAAGTTTTTGAAAAATGAAAGTTTGGCGAGATGCCACCGTTTGAAAATTTTTGAAAAGTGAAAGTTTGGCGAGATGCCACCGTTTGAAAAGTTTTTGAAAAATGAAAGTTTGGCGAGATGCCACCGTTTGAAAAGTTTTTGAAAAGTCAAAGTTTGGCGAGATGCCGCAGTTTGAAAAGTTTCGAAAAATCAAAGTTTGGCGAGATGCCACAGTTTGAAAATTTTTTGAAAAATGAAAGTTTGGCGAGATGCCACGCTTTGAAAGGTTTTGAAAAATGAAAGTTTGGCGAGATGCCACAGTTTGAAAAGTTTTTGAAAAGTTAAAGTTTGGCGAGATGCCACAGTTTGAAAAGTTTTTGAAAAATGAAAGTTTGGCGAGATGCCACAGTTTGAAAAGTTTTGAAAAGTGAAAGTTTGGCGAGATGCCACAGTTTGAAAAGTTTTTGAAAAAATGAAAGTTTGGCGAGATGCCACCGTTTGAAAAGTTTTTGAAAAGTCAAAGTTTGGCGAGATGCCGCAGTTTGAAAAGTTTTGAAAAATCAAAGTTTGGCGAGATGCCACAGTTTGAAAAGTTTTTGAAAAATGAAAGTTTGGCGAGATGCCACAGTTTGAAAATTTTGAAAAAAGAGACCTGGGCTCGCATCCCTAACTGCAAAGGGCTCGAATCCCAAACTGCTTCTGAAAGGAGGGCTCACATCCCGAACTGTCTCCGAAAGTGAGGGCTTACATCCCGAACTGTCTCCGAAAGGAGGGCTCTCATCCCGAAATGCTTGTGCGACAAAGTTGAAGAAGAAAGTTGCCGCTGATAAAGCCGCCCCAAAGTTGATAAAAATACTAGACCGGGTAGGTCCCGACACAGAAAGTCCTGGCAGAGGTCAGGCACAGAAAGTCCCGGCTTTTTAACAGGCACAGAAAGTCCTGGCATAAGGTCAGGCACAGAAAGTCCTGATTTTTTAACAGGCAAAGAAAAGACCTAGCTTAAAGGTGTCAGGCAAAAAGAACAACATTGGAAACTAGACAGTTTGTCCAAGTGGTCTAAAGGCGCAAGATTTAGAATTTAAGGCGGTTTGGGTTTTATTCAGCATGATCAAAGGTGGTTAGTTAGTGATGCGGTTTAGCATCAGGCAAGGTTTTGATCAGTGTGGTTTTTGATTTTGATTGGCGCATTTTTAGTTAGCGCGGTTTTGATTAGTGCGGTTTTGGTTAGCGCAATTTCGATTAGCGCGGTTTTGATTAGCGCGGTTTTGATTAGTGTGGTTTTGATCAGTGCGGTTAGGCCAAGTGAGGTTTGGCCGCGAGTTTTAGGCCAAGAGAGGTTTTGACCTTGGCGTGCGAGTAAGTCGCCTTCGAAGCTTAGTAAAGCCGAAGGGCGAGAAGCATAGCTAAGGAGTAAGTGTAACAACCCTAACCCTAGGCACTAATTTTAGCATCATAATATATGCTTTTAATATTATTGTTAATAGTATGTGTTCATTTTATATCATTAATTTCTTACATTAGGATGAGATAATTGGGAAATTAAATAAAGCATTTTGGGAGAAGTATAATAATGGAAATGGGTAAATAAATAAAATGTGAGTAGTTAGGTTTATTATGTAAAAGAATGAATAAAGGGTTTGAGTGTAGATTGGTGAAAGCCTCAATTTAATTGGGAATGGGGGGGGGGGCATACCCTTGAAACCCTCCCCATACTTCTTCATACCTTTTTCCCTCACCCATCCTTCTTCCTAGTCAAAACCCTCCCTTACTTTCCCATCATTTTCTCTTCTCCATCATCCTCTCCATTCCAAAATATCCATGGAAACTTCCTTCCAAAAAGGGTAGTAAATCCAATCCTTCTCTATTTTAAGATCCGGGTGTACTTTCATGTTCGTAGAGGCAAGGGGAATACATCAAGCTAGACAAATCTTGGTTTCATCTCATATTACTAAGTAAGTTATTATGACTTCCTTCTTATAATTGTCATTTTATGTGCTAATGAATGCTTTGATGAAAGAAAAGGATTTTGGAAATGTTAAATAGTGTTAATTGAGTAAAATGGATTATTTAAGGTTGATTTGATTTTAGTTATGAGATGGGGGCCTAAGTGGAAAGAAGGAGGGTATAATGGGAGTAATATGTTAATGACTTGAATGGGGTTATTATGATATTTTCTTCTATTTAGTGTTCATGAATTGTTTGATGTTGTTCTTATGATTAAAATGGTTATTAGATGCTTTGGAAACCTCCTTGTAGTTAAGAAATTGATTTATGTTATAGAATGATGTGGTTGTTTAAGGAAGATGATCAATAGGGTAAGAAAATGGATTAAGTTAGATTAAGGAGGTTAAACTTGAAATGTGGTAGTAAAATGGGTGGAGAATCAAGTGGTAAATGATATAGGGTTATATTATTTGGGGATTAAATGATTTAAAATGAGGTTTGTAAAGTTAGAAAATCCTTTTGGTATTTTTAAGAAAGATTATTAAAAGGGAAAAGAAAATATGTGGAAAAGAGTTAGAAATTTCGAAGTCTTTGGAAATGTCCCTTGGGCGGTCGCCCATAGGCCCTTGAGCGGCCGCCCAACCCACCAGAAAGTATAACCCTTTTTAGAACCTCTTGGGCGGTCGCCCATAGTGACTTGGGCGGTCGCCCATGTCACCAGAATCTCACCAGTTTCCTTTCTTGCTGAATTTTAGCCACAACCACTAAGTATAGTTCCTAACCCTTTCAAAGTAGTGAAACCTAATCTACTTCGAATATGAATTAAGCCTTTTTAACCTAAGTTAAAGTAGAATACCTTGGCTAGGCCATGATGTCTTAATTGATCAAAATGAAATTGTGGAAAGTAGATCTTGAACCTCTATTAAGGCTATTTGAGGTTGTGTAATGATTATGTAGGAATGGTTTATGTATCACATTGTGGCATTGCTATCCCAAGTGGGGATTATTTGATATTGTTATATTGCATCCCAAGTGTGGATTATTTGGTATATTGATATATTGTATCCCAATTGTGGATTATCTGGCATGTTGATTATATTGCATCCCTAAGTGTGGATTATGTGGTTATATTGTTACCTTAATTGAATTTATATTCGTTAATGGTATTATGCATAGTGTATTAAATGAGCTGTTGCACTATAGTATTGATTTCACATGAGTATACATTACCATGTTGTTATGTTCTTATCCCCTTTGTGGATTTATTTCAAGTATCTATCATGTGCTTGAACGAGTATATATGATTAGGGGGTATAATGGAATTCAATCAATTATTGATTTGTTCTATAAGTGATTGAAGGTTCATTATACCTGTGACCTGCCCCCTCTGTGGCCACAGAGTGGGGGTGCTAGCCACTGTATTGAGCCAAAAGCCTTACAGACCGCTGCAATTTGGTGTACCGGTGGAATGCTCTGTATGAAGCCAAAAGCTTTACAGTAGCGATGATATTATATGATACTCTGAATAAGGGTCATATAAGTATCTTATTTTCTTATATGGATCTCTGGGGTATGAGTCCTATAAGTGGTGAAGGCGCATGGGGGCAATTCACCAAAGAGCGGAGTTTTACTCCCACGTTATACGACTTATTATTCAGACGGGAAAGGTAAAATGAGGTAACGTAAGGTGTTTACCGCTTTCATAATGTGTTATGTGCTACCATGCTCTGTGTTGCATCTTGTTTGGCATCTTGCTGCATTCATAATAGCTTATTGAGATTTATTCTCACCCCTTCCCTTTTACTGCTTTAGATTGTGCTGAGGCAGGTGACCTGATCCAGTGAGGCCGGGGAAAGAGTTTGGATTCTTGCCTTTGGGACTTATCAGGATAAGTATATGAGTGGGTTGTCGGGAGTCATATTTAAGCATTACCCTTTTATAAGTTGTAAGGAAAACTCTTTTGTCAAACAATGTTAATTAGGATTTTCAATGTAATTAATCAAGTATGGTTATTAAAGTATTTGTTTAAATTCCTCCAAGTGGAGATATTATTATTTGATTTTGTTTATGGAAAATTTAGAATTGGTTTTCTTTTAAAAGCAAATAAAAGTTTTAAAAATATCAGATGGGTTTTCTTAGTTTGAGCTTCTCAAGCTCGGGACACGCGTTAGGTCCCGGGTTGGGGTGCTCACAGTTGAATCGAGCTTAGTTTAGAGGTCAAGGGTAGATGTCTAAACTAAGGGGGAATGTGTGGTAATTAACGCCGAGTGTTTAATGCAGGAGTTGGTTCTAATGGCCGGAAGTAATGATGATCAGCGAAAAGTTCTAGAAATTGAAGGAGATATGGGTATAGGTGGAATTCAGGATGAAGAGATGATGAAGTTATTCAGGATGTTTGTACATAATATGGAAACTAGAGGATCAGTTCCGAATCAACCTGAGGAATGTAAAAGTGATGGATTGGAAAGATTTGTGAAGATGAACCCACCGAGCTTTAACTGAGATCCGGATCCGTTAAAGGCGAGAAAAATGGTTAGCCGAAATGAATAGGATTTTGAGGTTATAGAAAGTCCCAACGAAGAGAAAGTTAGGTATGCCGTTTTCAAGCTTGAAGGTCCAGCTGATCAGTGGTGGCAGATTTTGAAAGGAAATTGGGAGCGGGATCATACGCCCTAGACTTGGGATAATTTCACCAAACAGTTCGAGGATTATTTCATTTCGATGGTTACAAGGGACAAGAAGGAGATCGAATTCTTAGGACTAGAACAAGGGGACATGACGGTGAATCAGTATTCAGTCAGGTTTGAGGAATTAGCTAAGTGTTGTCCTCATTTGGTACCGCATGAAGCGAGAAGAGTTCATAGGTTTATAAAAGGTTTGAGGATTGAGTTTAGGAAGAAATTAGTGATTGATAGCTTCACCAATTATCGATACCATCGTAGAGAGAGCTTATAAGATCGAGAATAGCATTGAGAAAAATAGTGGAAAATCGGAAGGTGGGATTGGAAATAAGCCAAAGTATCTAGGACAAGGATCCAAAATCATTAGAGGACAGCCAAGGACTTTAACCCCAGGAAGTGCGAGAGGAGAACTTGTGGTAGCTTCTTCGTCTAGGCCAATATCCAAACAAGATGGGATGATTTGTAAATATTGCAAGAAGATGGGTCATTCTCGAGGACAAGTGTTGGAGTAAGCAAGGGAAATGCTTGAATTGTGGAGCAACGGGACACTTTAGGATGAATTGCCCAAGGTTGCAGCGGGGACGAGCTTTAAGCAGTGGTCAGCCGGGTGGACGACAAAGAGGTGGTACCAAAAGAGATAACGAAGGGGGACCGAAAGAGAAGGTCTGTGATAGAGTGTGTGTTTCGGGTCCAGGAGAGATAAATTCCTCAGGAGTCACTAGAGGTAAATTCCCTGTCTCAGAAGTAGGAGTCATATTTTATAGACCTTGTTTCATATCATTATGTGTGGCATAGCATGTTGCTTCTATGTGGCATACATTACATGAGAAATTATTTTATTGTTAGAGGATTCTGCTCTTATGAGAGAATACCTCGAATCTCCTTTGGTTTACCACGATGGTGATGTGGTTATGGCTGAGCAGGTATTGCCAGTTGATTTGGTATTATTATCAATTTATGATTTTTAGATATACTTGACCTGGAGGGTTAAGTAGTTGTTGTGCATTGGTAGACTATCACAAGAAGTGAGTCTTCTTTTCTGTACCTAAATTGTTTACATTGGTAATTGATTCAGATGAACCTTTATGTGATACTCTTGTTATATAAGCATTAAAGACAGAAAGTTTTGGTTAAAAGTGTAAAGGATATTGGTATGTGTTAGACTTGCATAAGAAGTCTTTTCAGAAATTTTACGTGTTAGTTGTGAGTAGATGGTAATTGTGTTTCCATCAAGGTATCTCATGCGTTGATTCTAAGTATGATGATCAGAATTTTAATCCTTAGTTTGATGGCTTTATGGTAGTTAGGATTGATGGTCTCTTTGTTAATTAAAGTTCCGGGAAGATCATGAAAATCATTTGAGAATTGGGTTAAGGATTCCTTGTGAGGAGCACTACTAGAAACAGGCCTTTTACCGACGGAAATTTCCGTCGGTAAATCCGCCTTTCCGTCGGCAAATGGTTATTACCGACGGAATGAGTCCGTCGGGTTCCGTCGGAAATAATTGGTTGGTGGCCACCGACGGACCGGTTCGCTGTATTTCCGGCGGATTGTCCGCCGGAAAATCTAAAATTCCGCCGGTAATCGTCCGTCGGAAATGAGCAACGCCGGCCGGTTAACCGGAGCAATAGCCGGAGTTTACCGATGGAAATATCCGTCGGTAAATATTAAAAAAATAGATAAATAAAACCCATTACCGACGGTTATAACCGTCGGTAAACATAAAATTTACCGTCGGATATACCCGTCGGAAATCTAAACCGAATCCGACGGATATATCCGTCGGTAATGAGTTTTATTATTTAATTTTTATTATTTTTTCGACGGATATTTCCGCCAGCAATTAGAATTATTTATTTTTTTAATTACTTTACCGACGGAAATATCCGTCTAATCCGCGCATTTTAAAAAATCTATTTTATTATTAATCCACCTGTAAACCTGTCAAACCTGTTTAAACAAATCCCAACATAAAATAAACACAAACAACATACAAACATCAAACATACAAACATCAAATAAACTCAAACTGTATCAAACAACCTAAAGCGAAAGGGGAAAAGGGGAAAGGGGAAAAGGGAAAGGGGAAAGGGGAAAAGGGGAAAGAAAAAGGGGAAAAGGTGAAAGGGGAAAGGGAAAGGGGAAAAGGGGAAAGGGAAATTGTTTCGCTTGGGGAAAAGGGAAGGGAAAGGGAAAGGAAAACAAAATTTATTTGTTTACATTACATGCCAGCCAAATAAAATGAATGTCAATCAACCACGACCCCGACCACGAGCGCTGCCGCTACCGCTACCATCGCCACTACCACCGCCACTTCGCCTAAGGTATTGATCGACTGACTCATCAGAAGCGTTACCGCTATTACGTGGCTGTGGCTGTGATTGCAAATTCATGGTAGCCAAGTATTGTTGCACGCGCTGGTCAAGCTGTTGAGCCAATATACTAGCCACCTGGGCCTCCACCTGGGTCCGCATCTGGGTCTGCACCCGGGCCTCCACTCGGGCCTCCACCCGGGCCTCCACCTGGCTCTGGATCTGCTCCACTCGCCTCTCAACCTCTCTGTTGACCCGATCATCAAACGCTTCTTGATCCACATGATGACTGCCGCCGGAGGAAGAAGATGAAAAGTATTGCGTAGTAGGGCTGCGGAATGGCATGTTAAAATACCCCGCACCATGTCCTCCGAATCCAGGCAAGCGATCTCCCTTCGGTTGCTTGCCTGAGAGGACAATGGCCGCCCAAAGCTTTTCACGAAGGCGGGCCGCTCGGTGCTCTCAGGAGCCAAACTTCCTTCTTCAATAGCCTCCTCACGAGCCCGCCTCTCATACTCTTCCTGAAAAAAAAAATACATTATACACTATGGTAGAAAATAATATTTCTTTAACTAAATAATTTATTATTTACTAATAGAAAATATATAATTTACTAATAGAAAATACTATTAACACTTACAAAAAGGGTCTGGTAATAAGGATTGACCCATTGTGGCCCTGAGCCATCAGCAGCCTCCGTAGTATGAGTAGCCGTAAATACAAAGAAGAAAGATCGGCCTCATCATCTCCATGTTTCTTAATCTTAACATATAAAAAAATTAAAACTTTAAAAAGCTGGAGAATAATAACAATATATGAATCAAATAAAGTATTGCTTAATTTACAAACGGATAATAAATGAAGTTTACCATTCTGGACCAAGTCTCGCTGAAGTTAATTGATCCTCCAGTGTGCACACTCCCCTGCCCCTCTTGTGAGTTCCTATTCTTCTTTGCAATTTCTAAACTTTTTTGAAATTTCTCACTGTTCCAATAGGCTTCCCACTTCTCCCATGCACTAGCGGAGAAATTAGCTGGAGGCAAACCATCAATTAGCCACTTTCCTCTCATGTCGTACACTTTCCCAGCGTACCGCTTAGCAACCAATTTCTTGAAAGCCGCCTCAATTTTAACGTCGGTAAACCCAGGGCAGGAATATACGTGCTACAAAAATAGTAAAATTAGTTAAATAAACAAGGGAATAGTCTACAAACTTTACAAAGGAAAGAGAATTAAGTAATTTTACCCGAAACTGGCTATACCAGATAGCGTACACCTCTTTTGATATTGACTTCGGGGTGGGATAAAATTCCTCAAAATTATACCCGCTGAACAAATCCCCAAACCATCTAGCGGGATCTCGACAACCACCATGTATAAACCTATAAGATATTAATTGAAAAACAATATATCAATATATATACCAATAAAAAGACAATAATAAAATGTAAACATTATATATATGACATTTACAATTAAATAATACTTACTGGCCACTGGGAGAGATAGATATTTCCATTTTTCCATCCTCATTAATAATTGCGTCCAAGTTAACCCGTCTGGATGGTTCACTCACTGGAGCACTAGAGCTTACATTACCTTGACTGCTCAAATCATCATCACTACGTCCTGAACCAGACGTAGAGCCCCTCCCTCCAGTCCTTGGAGAAACAAGACGATGGACAAAACCCGCAACCTTGCCTCTCTTTGAACGATTGCCACCTCGACCCGACATATCTAAACTAGTATATTATATATACAAATAAAAACAATATATCAATATATATACAAATAAAAAGACACTTCATTAAGGATGTGAATAATTTAAAATATTAATATTTAATTCTTTGTTGTTAAGTATATCATTCTCTAGGGTGAAAGGACAATTCATGTCCATTAGGTTTAGAATTGGGGTCGGCTTCTATCCCATCCCGAAATACACGTATGAATTGCAAATATCACTTTGTCTACTTGCTTTATAATCGAAAATCAAGCAACTTTAATAGACAATAATGATATTTACAAATCATATAATCGTGCATAATTTTTATTCATTACCATAACATGCATAATTTTGATCAATAAACAAGATGAGAGTCGTTATCATCCACAACAATCAAAACCCTATCTCAACTTAGACCAAGAAAGACAGAGCAAACAAGTTCTCGACTGTTTGAGCAAAGGATTTTCTGTTTAATATAGGTTTTTTCGGTTTCACTTTGTCCTCCTCTCTAAGGATCTCAAACATCACGGTCATGTTCTTGTCGGTGCCTGTTTTACTCTTCACTTTGGTGGTATACGGTCACAAGTAAAAACAAGGTAACAAGATAACACCGGTGAAGAGAAAACAGAGCTTCCTCCAATTTTTCAATCTCCACCTTCCATTTAAAGATCCTGATTGCGAAATCTTCCTCATGAGCTTGAAAGCTGGCGGTGTTGCCCTCAATCTCACGGTTGCTTTGCATGTTTTGCGAAGCAACCATGAGATTGAGAGCAACGCCGCCAGCTTTCATGCTCATGAGGAAGATTCTGCAATCGGATCTGGGTAAATGGAAGGTGGAGATTAAAAATTGGAGGAAAGTTCTGTTTTCTCTTCACCGGTGTTATACTGTTACCTTGTTTTTACTTGTGACCGTATACCACCAAAGAAGAGAAAAATTGCATACGTACAAGAACATGGCCGTGATATTTCGCATTCTTAGAGAGAAGAGGACAAATCAAACTGAAAAACTCTTATTAAACGTAAAATCCTTTCGCTCAAACCGACAAGAACTTATTTGCTCCATCTTTCTTGATCAAAGATGGACGGATTTTGATAATGTGTGAGAAAGGCTCTCATCTTATTTATATATATACATATATGTATATTTTTATTTTTATCTTTATTTTTTATCTTTTATTTTTTTTATTATTATATTTATTATTATTATTATTATTATTATTATTATTATTATTATTATTATTATTATTATTATTATTATTATTATTATTATTATTATTATTATTTTTATTATTATTATTTATTATTATTATTATTATTTTATTATTATTTATTTTATTTATTTATTTATTTTGTTTTTTTTATTTATTTATTTTATTTATTTTTTATTTCATTTTTTATTATATTTTTTATTATTATTATTATTATTATTATTTATTATTATTATTATTATTATTATTTTATTATTATTTATTTTATTTATTTATTTATTTTGTTTTTTTTATTTTTTATTTATTTTATTTAGTTTTTATTTCATTTATTATTATATTTTTTATTATTATTATTATTATTATTTATTATTATTATTATTTTATTATTATTTATTTTATTTTTTATTTATTTTGTTTTTTTATTTTTATTTTTTATTTATTTTATTTATTTTTTATTTCATTTTTTTAGACATTCACCCCCCTCACCGTCCCAATATGAATATCCAAAACCTTTTAAAATTTGCTCTCCAAGAGTAAATTTGGATCTTTTTTGGACATTCATTTTGGGACGGAGGGTGTGTAATATTTAAGAAAAAAAGTAAGTGTATATGAATACATGAGCGTACGAGTTGAGCCTATTTAATTGCCAATATTGGGTAGATGTCCGTTTTTATTCTTGATCGGTAATTTTTAAAAAAATGGAACGGAGGTAGTACCATATAAAAATAAATAAATATTAGCAAAAAAAAAGAAGTTGAGATAATAAGAGATTTTCATAATTCTAGCTTCACACCAATTGCCTATTAGCAAGACAAAGGGTCAGAGGAAATGTTGCAAAAATAACTCAATCCAAGCCTATCAAACTCTTACATAAACCAACAATCTAGACCATATTCAAACCTTTTGACACCTAAAAATGCAAATGAAACAACTAGCACATAGAAAAAGACTACATAATTAAACCCACATAGACAGTTAATTATTTTACTAATAAAGTTACCAAATATACTTTCTTAATTATTTTCAACAATTATACATACACAGTTAATTAATTTTTTTCAAAATTAGGCATACTTTCAAAATTAAACCCACACACACCATGGCTGCTGCCACTCACACACACACACACGGCTGCACACACTCACACTCACACGCAGAACACACACACTCACAAAGACACACCAAATAGCCGCTCATATATTCAAAAACCAAATACAACCAAAGATATATATCATAATTTATAGATAAATAAATTTAGATTGAAACATTATATTCGGCATTTTTTCTTAATCCACGCGTGAACTACTACCGTGAAGTATGTACTTGGACGGAGGGAGTATACAATAATAACTACATAGCTAAATTTAGGATGCAAAGTTTTTTTTCTTTTCGAAGTAGTGGGGAAAATGATATACGACCGCATAGCATAGCATAGCTTAGGAAATCGGGCAAGCTCTTTACCCGTTTCGAAATAGGAGTAAAAACTTAATAATAAGTAAAATCCCTTTCAATTAATCTTCGTCCTAAATTGGCAAATCAGCTTACAAAATAAATGGAGGCAGATCAAATAAAGATAAAATGGTGGCACAAAACATTTTACAAAATTAAATAGGAATAGAGTATGAAATGCTACCTAAAGTTAAATTAAGGGTATATGAAAAGCAAAATTACACATTCACAGCACATTCTAACATCATTTTTTATCACTGCAATTTATTTAACTTTCGTAATCAATACTTGAGAAAGAGAAATCCAGTGAGAGAGAGAGAGAAAGAGAGCTTACCGGCGACGGAGACAACGACGGCGAACGGCGGGCTCGGCGGCAACGGGAGAGAGGGCGACTGCGAGAGAGAGAGAGAGAGAAAGCGAGTGAGAGAGAGAAAGCGAGTGAGAGAGAGAAAGGGATTGAGAGAGAGAAAGAGAGCTTACCGTGGCGACGGAGATGGCAACGGCAACGGCGAACGGTGGAAATGGCGGAGACGGCGTTTGTTCTCAAATTACTGATGAGAGAGAGAGAAAGTGAGAGGGAGAAATCGAGTGAGAGAGGAATTAAGGGATTGAGAGAAACTTACCGAAGACGGCGACGGCAACGGCGAGGCTAGGGTTCTTCGAATTCGCGAACTGAGAGAGAGAGAGGAGGAGTCGTAAAATGAAAAAAATGGGATTTTCTCATTATATATAGGGCGTCATTACCGACGGACTTGACCGTCGGTAATACCGACGGACAATGACCGCCGGTATTACCGACGGACTACCGGCGGAAATATTTCAAATATCGACGGAATAAACGAAATTTAAAAAAAAAAAACCCCCGGTAAAATGAAAATAAATTCCGTCGGTATTCTTTTTTTTTTCCGTCGGTATTACCGACGGACACAGTCCGTCGGTAAATGTCCGTCGGTAAATGCCCTGTTTCTAGTAGTGGAGTCCTTGTATGCAATTTGTAACTAGTGTGAGTTGGCTCGCAAGGATTTTATATTTTGTGTTATATAGTCTTAAGCTTGAAGGTTACCATGAATCTTACAAGGATTTAGTCCGTGATCTTTGGGTTGGCAAGTATCATCAAAGGAATTTTTAAGGAGTTCTTGAAAATTGAACAATCGTTGCTTTAGTTAACTCTAATGGATGTATGAATGCTGTGGGATGTAATAAGGATGAATCATATTGATAAGAGATGGAGAATAGATTGGCCATGGATCCGATCTTTACCTTACCTAGTGGATGTGAGGATCTTGTGAAATATTAAGTGTGTATTGAAGGAAGATTTGGGTGTGGTATTATGCAAAATGGAAAAGTGATAGCGTATGTTTCGAGGAAGTTAACTTAGATAAAGCGGAATTTTCTTATCCTTACCCGAGAGTGGTTACAATTGTTTTACGTTATTTAAGTAGAATCTTATCTTTTGAAGCTTCCTTTTTGGGGTTAGTTACCGATCCTAAGAGTTGGAGGATTTAGTTAGTCGAAAGGAAGAGATTATAATGCTATTCAGATTTTTGATGGAATAGGCTGTGTGTGTGATGGATCTCCTCTCAAACTCGGGAATTTTAATTAACCTTAGCGAATTGTGTATAATAGCAGTTTTTAGTTTAGCATTGAATCGGTAATGTATGAAGATTGGTATGGAAAATATATTTGTATGGAATTCTTCAGTTAATGATGATTTGGGCGGATTTGACTTATGTGGGGAAACTGTTGAGAGTTATTAGAATGATAGTTTAGGGAATTGAAATCCTAGGGTATTCGGGTTGTGAAAATGTATAGAAGAATCATGCCGTTAAGGAAACTAGTGAAAGTTGTAATTTGAGATTCGTGAGAGGAACCTTTGCTATTCGATCCTTAAGGTAAGTCTTTTTAAAAATTCGGGACGAAATTTCTTTAAGGGGAGTGAGTGTAACGATCATAACCCTAGGCACTAATTTTAGCATCATAATATATGCTTTTAATATTATTGTTAATAGTATGTGTTCATTTTATATCATTAATTTCTTACATTAGGATGAGATAATTGGGAAATTAAATAAAGCATTTTGGGAAAAGTATAATAATGGAAATGGGTAAATAAATAAAATGTGAGTAGTTAGGTTTTATTATGTAAAAGAAGGAATAAAGGGTTTGAGTGTAGATTGGTGAAAGCCTCAATTTAATTGGGAATGGGGGGGGGGGCATACCCTTGAAACCCTCCCCATACTTCTTCATACCTTTTTCCCTCACCCCTCCTTCTTCCTAGTCAAAACCCTCCCTTACTTCCCCATCATTTTCTCTTCTCCATCATCCTCTCCATTCCAAAATATCCATGGAAACTTCCTTCCAATATCTTCCTTCCAAAAAGGGTAGTAAATCCAATCCTTCTCCATTTTAAGATCCGGGTGTACTTCCATGTTCGTAGAGGCAAGGGGAATACATCAAGCTAGACAAATCTTGGTTTCATCTCATATTACTAAGTAAGTTATTATGACTTCCTTCTTATAATTGTCATTTTATGTGCTAATGAATGCTTTGATGAAAGAAAAGGATTTTGGAAATGTTAAATAGTGTTAATTGAGTAAAATGGATTATTTAAGGTTGATTTGATTTTAGTTATGAGATGGGGGCCTAAGTGGAAAGAAGGAGGGTATAATGGGAGTAATATGTTAATGACTTGAATGGGGTTATTATGATATTTTCTTCTATTTAGTGTTCATGAATTATTTGATGTTGTTCTTATGATTAAAATGGTTATTAGATGCTTTGGAAACCTCCTTGTAGTTAAGAAATTGATTTATGTTATAGAATGATGTGGTTGTTTAAGGAAGATGATCAATAGGGTAAGAAAATGGATTAAGTTAGATTAAGGAGGTTAAACTTGAAATGTGGTAGTGAAATGGGTGGAGAATCAAGTGGTAAATGATCTAGGGTTATATTATTTGGGGATTAAATGATTTAAAATGAGGTTTGTAAAGTTAGAAAATCCTTTTGGTATTTTTAAGAAAGATTATTAAAAGGGAAAAGAAAATATGTGGAAAAGAGTTAGAAATTTCGAAGTGCTGGAAATGTCCCTTGGGCGGTCACCCATAGGCCCTTGAGCGGCCGCCCAACCCACCAGAAAGTATAACCCTTTTTAGAACCTCTTGGGCGGTCTCCCATAGTGACTTGGGCGGTCGCCCATGTCACCAGAATCTCACCAGTTTCCTTTCTTGCTGAATTTTAGCCACAACCACTAAGTATAGTTCCTAACCCTTTCAAAGTAGTGAAACCTAATCTACTTCGGATATTAATTAAGCCTTTTTAACCTAAGTTAAAGTAGAATACCTTGGCTAGGCCATGATGTCTTAATTGATCAAAATGAAATTGTGGAAAGTAGATCTTGAACCTCTATTAAGGCTATTTGAGGTTGTGTAATGATTATGTAGGAATGGTTTATGTATCACATTGTGGCATTGCTATCCCAAGTGGGGATTATTTGATATTGTTATATTGCATCCCAAGTGTGGATTATTTGGTATATTGATATATTGTATCCCAATTGTGGATTATTTGGCATGTTGATTATATTGCATCCCGGTGTAGATTATGTGGTTATATTGTTACCTTAATTGAATTTATATTCGTTAATGGTATTATGCATAGTGTATTAAATGAGCTGTTGCACTATAGTATTGATTTCACAGTAGTATACATTACCATGTTGTTATGTTCTTATCCCTTTGTGAATTTATTTCAAGTATCTATCATGTGCTTGAACGAGTATATATGATTAGGGGGTATAATGGAATTCAATCAATTATTGATTTGTTCTATAAGTGATTGAAGGTTCATTATACATGTGACCTGCCCCCTCTGTGGCCACAGAGTGGGGGTGCTAGCCGCTGTATTGAGCCAAAAGCCTTACAGACCGCTGCAATTTGGTGTACCGGTGGAATGCTCTGTATGAAGCCGAAAGCTTTACAGTAGCGATGATATTATATGATACTCTGAATAAGGGTCATATAAGTATCTTATTTTCTTATATGGATCTCTGGGGTATGAGACCTATAAGTGGTGAAGGTGCATGGGGGCAATTCACCAAAGAGCGGAGTTTTACTCCCACGTTGTACGACTTATTGTTCAGACGGGAAAGGTAAAATGAGGTAACGTAAGGTGTTTACCGCTTTCATAATGTGTTATGTGCTACCATGCTATGTGTTGCATCTTGTTTGGCATCTTGCTGCATTTATAATAGCTTATTGAGATTTATTCTCACCCCTTCCCTTTTACTGCTTTAGATTGTGCTGAGGCAGGTGACCTGATCCAGTGAGGCCGGGGAAAGAGTTTGAATTCTTGCCTTTGGGACTTATCAGGATAGATATATGAGTGGGTTGTCGGGAGTCATATTTAAGTATTACCTTTTATAAGTTGTAAGGAAAACTCTTTTGTCAAATAATGTTAATTAGGATTTTCAATGTAATTAATCAAGTATGGTTATTAAAGTATTTGTTTAAATTCCTCCAAGTGGAGATATTATTATTTGATTTTGTTTATGGAAAATTTAGAATTGGTTTTCTTTTAAAGGCAAATAAAAGTTTTAAAAATATCAGATGGGTTTTCTTAGTTTGAGCTTCTCAAGCTCGGGACACGCGTTAGGTCCCGGGTTGGGGTGCTCACAGTAAGGCTGCCTAAAGACAAGCTTCACTCTTTTGAAGGGAGTAGTATGTATATAGATAAATTATGTAAAAGGAGTCTTCGATAAACTATCGAAGCAAAAATGGCGACATATTAAAGGTAGAATTTAAAGCAAATTACAGTAAGCAGAGTAATGACATTCGAAGAAAGATAAAGCATAGAGATGAAGTCGCACCGCGACATTCAAATAACCAAGACAGGCATCAAAGGAGCATTTATGAAAGAAAGTTAAAGTCAAAGCAAAGTCTCTAATCGCGACATCTAAATTATAGTAGAGCAAATGTTAAAGAAACCATGCATAGAGGCGGAGGAAAATAAAGCTAAAAGTTAGGTCGCAAACCGCGACAACCAAGGTACGAAAAGCAAAGTTAAAAGATAGAAAAGTAAATTGTTTTAGTACAGACCCAAATTAGAATGTAAAAATTATTTTCAAGAGCACTAAAAGTTTTAGTAGGGGGAGTATTTTAATTTTAGCGAGAAGAGCGAAAGGTGTGAACATTAAGAAAAGTTATGAAGTCGCGCGAAACCATGGAAATTGAGAATTATGCAGGGAATGTCTTCGACATTTGTAATGATGATGTGGGGCCTCCCCAACCCCGGGACCTATAAACTCGTGCCCCGATGGTGGGGTCCCCAACCCGACCCGACTTAGAAGAAACCCTTTTAATTAAAAACTATTTCAAACCAATTGAGTTTTAATAAAATTTTGGCATGACCTTGCTAGATGGAATGTTAAGGAACCTGTTTAAAATCATAACCTGCTTTCATTCATTCCACATTAAAAGAAAAAGGTTCATACTAACACCTTTTACAACCACACCACATTATTTACAAGCCATAGTTTGCAAATCCTTATAAAAGTTATTTACAAACTTTCCTCAAAAGAATAACAACCAACAAAACCCTCCTAGCCAAACATACCCTGACAAACAAAAGACGATCCGACTGTGCCCCTGCCTCACCGATCCTGACGTCCTGTCTCAGTGGTATCTAAAAAAATTAAAGGGAGACGGGGTGAGAAAGAATCTCAGTAAGCTATTATGCATGCAGCAAGATGCCAAATAAGATGCAACACATAAACAAGTTGTTCCACATCATATTTGGAAAACAGTAAACACATTACGTTACCTGACCTTACCTTTTCCCGTCTGAACAATAAGTCGTACTACATTGGGAATGAAACCCACTTTATTTGTGAACGGCTTAGGCCTATTCACGCCTTACAAGACCCATTTTTCAGGGAACCATGTAAGGTATCAGTATCCTATGAACTGCTTAGGCATATCCATAGTAACTGAGCCCCAAACTGTGGCCACAGTGGGGTGGAAACGGACATAGATATAATGAAATCCGAGCACCTTATATTACAACTTCTCATAAGTTGATGTATTCCATGGCGGGTTAGATGAAGCAGCAACTTCAGCAACAGGCACACAGGAGGACGACGTTGCAGCAAACGGGGAAGAGGCCTCACGACTCGTGCTAACCAGCACGAATCGTGCTTGGGATCTGCACAACTGGATTTTTGGGAACGAGGCGTATCACGACTGATTTTGCGTGGGACGATTCGTGAGGCTTGGAACGACTCGTGCCCCACGCGTAATTTACTGATTTTGTTCGATTTACTTTCCTGTTTTAAAACTTATTTTAATTAGGATTCTTTGTTTTTCCTTTTCCTAGTTTTAAACGTATTAATTTAGGATTCTATTTCCTTTTTCCTTTTCCTAGTTAGTAGAGGATTTTAGATAGTATTTATAATTCCTTTCACAGTTAGAAACTGACGTTATTTCTCTTAATCAAATTCCTTTGCAAGTTTTGCAAGTTATTGTGTTCTTCCTAAAAGTCATTAATTGACTTTGCCAATAATCTTCTTCGGTTGATTATTAGATTAAATTCTTTTGCGAGAAGTTTAATCATATCCCTTTTATTTGTTAATCGATTTTACTCTTTGCGAGGATTGAATCGATTAGCTTGTTTTATTTTAGTTCCCCTGCGTTTCACTTTACATCAGTTGGTATCAGAAATCGGTCGATCCTAGGGTTCTTGGACGAGTAGATGGCTGCCGAGGAAGGTAACAATGGAGATATCACTCTTACCACAATCCTTGAAGCTTTGAATCGCAATGAACAAGCTGCGAGAGAGCGACAAGAGCGTCAACATAGAGAATTGATTGAAGTTTTGAGAGGATTGCATGTTGGCAATGGGGATAGAGGACGTCGGGATGATCCGGAGGAAGACCACAACCGTCGGCCGGCTGGAGGTTTTCGAGAAGAGAGACGAAGAGAGGATGATAGGCCCGTCGACTACCGTCCTAAAATTCGTGCTGACATCCCTTCTTTTTCAGGTAACTTGGGTATTGAGGAATTTTCCGATTGGTTGATTGAGGTAGAAAAATTCTTTACTTTGATGAGAGTTGAGGAGGATAGAAAGGTTCCCTATGTTGCTTACAAGTTACGAGGCGGTGCCTCCGCATGGTGGGAGACCTTAAACCGACAACGGAGGAGAGAGGGCCAAAGACCAATCGATCGTTGGGAAAATATGAGGTTTGAGTTAAGAAGACAATTTCTCCCTGAAGATCATGAGCAACAATTATATGTGAAATTTTTGTCTTGTACTCAAGGGAATCGAACGGTGGAAGAGTATGCTAGAGATTTTTATGGTCAGGCGGCTCGCACTGATATGTTCGAATCCGAGGAAAAACAGGTAGCAAGGTTTGAATCGGGTCTTCGGGTTGCTATTAAAAATCGGGTGGAATTGTTTACTCATCATTCATTGGCCGACGTGATTTCTAGAGCTACAAAGGTAGAGCGACAACTTGCCTCTTCTTCAACTACACGGTATGGCGAATCTTCTGCTGGGAGTAATAATGGGAGATTTGTGGGTCCTCGTTCATCTACGGCTCAGAATAAAGTGCAACCCCGACCTCCTAAACCGGTTGAAGTTGTGCCACCAACCCCCACCACCGTTGAAAACCCCACTGTAAGTAAACCTCCTGCCACTAATTTGGGGCGTCAAACTCCCAATCCTTATGCTAGGACTTTTGGTAATAAATGTTTTAAGTGTGGGCAAGTAGGCCATACATCTAGTTGTTGTCATCTTCGAAAGAATGCTAATATGGTGGATCGTGATGAGGATGTTGAGGAAGAGGATGGTCCAGTTTATTGGGAGGATCCTAATGAGGAGGAGGAAGATGCCGAGACTCATGATTCATTGGTGGTTAATCGGTTGATGTTAACTACTCCTAGCGAAGCAGAGGATCCAGCCCGGCATAGTATTTTTCGCACCAAAGGGAAGATTAGAGATTGTGATATTCATATTATTGTTAACAGTGGGAGCAGTGAGAATTTGATTGCACGTGATATGGTGGATAAGTTGAAGCTTGACGTGAAGCCACACCCATCACCATATTCCGTTGGATGGATCAATAATGTTGGTAAGATTAAGGTACGTGATCAGTGCCTTGTACCTTTCTCTATTGGTCGTTATAATGATACTATCTTGTGTGATATAATTGATATGACTGCTTGCAATTTGTTGTTGGGGAGGCTTTGGCAATTTGATCTTAATATCGTACACACGGAAAAGGATAATGTTATTTCCTTCAAGAAGGATGGGGCACGTTTCAATTTATGCCCCTTGAAAGTTAAGGGTTCTCTTACCAAGGGAAAGACTAAACCTATTATCTCTTTATGCACTGTCTCTGAATTTATGGATGATCTTGTTGATGCTCCTTGTATTTATGCGGTGGTTCATAAGGATGTTGTAGGCGGTGTTAGTATGGTTCCTGTTTCTTTGCAATCACTTTTGGATGAGTATAGTTCTATTATGCCTGATGAGTTACCACCAGGGTTACCTCCTTTACGTAATATTTAGCATAACATTGATTTGGTTCCGGGTGCATCTCTTCCTAATCTTCCACATTATCGTATGAGTCCGGCTGAGCATGATATTTTGAGGGAGCAGGTGGAAGATTTATTGAAAAAGGGCTACATTCAGGAGAGTTTGAGTCCTTGTGCAGTTCCGGCCCTTCTTGTGCCTAAGAAGGATGGTACTTGGCGTATGTGCGTTGATAGTCGCGCCATCAACAAGATCACGGTCAAGTATCGTTTTCCTATTCCTCACCTTGATGATATGTTGGATATGCTTCGTGGTGCTACAGTTTTTTCTAAAATTGATTTGAGGAGTGGGTAACATCAAGTTCGTGTTCGTCCGGGTGATGAGTGGAAGACAGCTTTCAAGACGAAGGAGGGTATGAATGGTTGGTAATGCCGTTTGGTTTGTCTAACGCTCCTAGCACTTTTATGTGTTTGATGAATCAAGTCTTGAAACCATTTAATGGTAAATTTCTTGTGGTTTATTTTGATGACATCTTGATTTATAGTAAGTCCGAGGAGGAGCATCTTGCACACATCAAAGCAGTTTTGCAAGCTTTGAAGGAGAACGAGTTATACATTAACCTCAAAAAGAGTAGTTTTATGCTTAACAAACTATTATTTTTGGGTTATATTGTTTCTGCAGATGGCATTCATGTGGATGAGGACAAAGTTCGGGCTATTCGGGATTGGCCTATTCCGACTACCGTTAGTGAGGTACGGAGTTTTCATGGTCTTGCTACTTTTTATCGTCGCTTTATTCGAGATTTTAGTACTATCATGGCACCTATTACCGAATGTTTGAAGAAAGGAAAGTTTTCTTGGGGCGATGAGGCGACTTCTGCTTTTGCCTTGATTAAGGAAAAGTTGACTAGTGCTCCACTTTTAGTTTTTCCGAATTTCTCTAAGCCTTTTGAACTTGAGACGGATGCTTCTGTTGTTGGCATTGGGGCTGTTTTGATTCAAGAAAAGCGTCCGGTTGCTTTTATGAGTCAAAAGTTGGAAGAGTCGAAACGGAAGTGGACAGTTTATGAGCTTGAGTTTTATGCGGTAGTGCAAGCCATCAAACATTGGGAGCAATATTTACTCCATCGAGAGTTTATTCTTCATACGGACCATGAAGCCTTGAATTACATGAATGGACAGAAATCTTTGAACCGAATGCATGCAAGGTGGGTGGCTTATCTCCAACAGTTTACTTTTGTTATTATCCACAAGAGTGGTAGCCATAACAAGGTGGCGGATGCTTTGAGCCGTCGGGCATGTTTATTGGTGACTATGCATAACCTTGTTGTGGGTTTTGACTATCTCAAGGAGTTATATGAGACCGATCCGGATTTTGCGGAAGATTGGGCTAGATGTCGTGATGGTGGTAATTGTGGGTCTTTTCTCCTACAAGATGGGTTCCTCTTCTACTTGGATCGTTTGTGCATTCCTCAAGGCTCGGTTCGTGAGAGTCTTATACATGAGATTCACAAGGATGGTCATCATGGCATGGACAAGACAGTCGAGTTGGTTACAAGGAGTTACTTTTGGCCTCAGATTCGGAAGGACACTCATAAGTTTGTGCGGAAGTGTATGGTTTGCCAGTCTAACAAGGGCCATGCTCAAAATACGGGTTTGTATACTCCTTTGCCTATTCCGGAGGCTCCTTGGGAAGATCTTTCTATGGACTTTGTACTTGGTTTGCCTCGCACACAACGTGGCAATGATTCCGTTTTTGTGGTTGTTGATTGTTTCTCCAAAATGGCTCACTTCATTCCTTGCCGGAAGACTTCGGATGCTTGTCATGTGGCGGGCTTATTCTTCAAGGAGGTGGTGCGTTTGCATGGAGTGCCTAAGACTATTACTTCCGATCGTGACACGAAATTCTTGAGTCACTTTTGGCGTACTTTATGGGGCTTATTCCGCACGGAGTTACAGTTTAGTAGTGCTTTTCATCCTCAGACGGATGGGCAAACGGAGGTGGTTAATCGTTCCTTGGGTAGTATGCTTCGTTGTTTGTGTGGTGACAATCCTAAGAAGTGGGATTTGATGTTAGCTACAGCTGAGTTCGCTTTCAATAATATGCCCAATCGCACTACTAAGAAGTCCCCTTTTGAGATTGTGTATCAACGGCCCCCTACTCATACTCTTGGTTTGGTTCCATTGCCAAAGCTTCCGGGATTTAGCATCGCTGCTGAGCATATGGCGGAGAAGTTTGATGAGGTGCAAAGGGAAGTTGTGAAGAACATTGAAGATTCCAATGCGAAGTACAAAGAAGCCGCGGACAAGAGGCGTCGCTTGAAGGAGTTTTCTGTTGGTGATTTGGTTATGGTTCACTTGCGTAAGGAGCGTTTTCCTCAAGGGACATAGAGCAAGATTCACCCCAAGAAGATCGGGCCGTGCAAGATTTTGACGAATATCAATGCCAATGCTTATGTTGTGGATTTGCCGGTTGGTTGGAACATTTCTCCCACGTTTAATGTGTCTGATTTGGTTGAGTTTTATCCCAATGTGCCGCTTTATTTGGATGATGATTCGGGGACGAATCCTTTCGAAGTGGGGGAGAATGATGTATACCATGGCGGGTTAGATGAAGCAGCAACTTCAGCAACAGGCACACATGAGGACGACGCTGCAGCAAACGGGGAAGAGGCCTCACGACTCGTGCTAACCAGCACGAATCGTGCTTGGGATTTGCACGACTGGATTTTTGGGAACGAGGCGTATCACGACTGATTTTGTGTGGGACGAGTCGTGAGGCTTGGAACGACTCGTGCCCCACGCGTAATTTACTGATTCTGTTCGATTTACTTTCCTGTTTTAAAACTTATTTTAATTAGGATTCTTTGTTTTTCCTTTTCCTAGTTTTAAATGTATTAATTTAGGATTCTATTTCCTTTTTCCTTTTCCTAGTTAGTAGAGGATTTTAGGTAGTATTTATAATTCCTTTCACAGTTAGAAACTGGCGTTATTTCTCTTAATCAAATTCCTTTGCAAGTTTTGCAAGTTATTGTGTTCTTCCTAAAAGTCATTAATTGACTTTGCCAATAATCTTCTTCGGTTGATTATTAGATTAAATTCTTTTGCGAGAAGTTTAATCATATCCCTTTTATTTGTTAATCGATTTTACTCCTTTTGCGAGGATTGAATCGATTAGCTTGTTTTATTTTAGTTCTGCTGCGTTTCACTTTACATCATAAGTGGTCGCATTCCATTATACCCCCGAAATATCAGCTGATATTGAACACATTCATAATCACATTCAAGCACGTAACAGTTACTTGAAATCACGTCCACACATTGGGATAACAGTATATAACATGGTATAATGACTCATGTTCAATCTTCCATCTAGTGTCACATATATATATACACTATTGAGTCAAGAATAATCCGGTATGCATGAATGCTCATGATCAATCCAATGGTGTCATGCCACAATTATCTCACGCACCAATTTAACATATAACCATCCCTAATTAACCACGTAGGGGTATAATAACATACAAGTAGCTCTACGCGTTCATAATATCATATTACACAATTCTCTTTTCAAGTTCCATAAACAAATACCAAGTTTCTATAAACTTTGGTTCTCAATTAACAATGGCCTCTAACCCTTTTCCAAGAAATAATTAAAGCCCTTCCCAATATCCGTTTAGCCCAAGTAAAACATGGTTGTGAAGTACTAATGTTCTACTAGTATTATAGTTAAAGAAGTACCAAATCCACACTAAATTGCTTAGGTTCTCAGTTGTCTGAAATTCATACTTTAAATCATTTATGGGCACGACTCGTGCTACATAGCACGACTCGTGCTCAACCCCTGCACGACTACTTAGATTATCACGACTAGGGATCATGAGTTCAAATAAGGGTCACGACTCTTGCTCCAGGGCACGAGTCGTGCCCAACACCAGAATGGGTACTGATGTGCAACATCAGTACCAGCCAAGACCCCCAAAACCCATTTCCAACTTCCCAAAGCTGTCCCAAGTCAATCAAAACAAGTTTGCATACAAATTTTAACATGTAACCACATTCAAACCATGTTATATCACCTATATACAACAAATTCCATACCAATCCAACCCTTCTACCACCTTTTTCCCTGTTCATCAACCTCCATCCTTTCCAACCAATTTCCAAGCCAAGAAATCAAATAAACAAGTCCCAAAACTAGTTTATAACACATTTTCACATCATTTATATTCATATGCTCAAAATTGAAGGGAAATCATAATAACTTACATGGAAAATATGAAGAAGAACAAGGAACTTTTTCCGGATAGATGAATACTACTCGCCGCCGTGATCAATAATCCGTCATCCAACTTGGAAACTGAGCAAGGGTTGAATTTCTAGGATTTTTGGAAGATCTCTAGGGTTTAAGGATGTTCTAGGCTGATGAAGAAGAAGAAAGAGACTGAGAAAATGGTATGGATTATGGGGAAGGTTCTTTTAAAAGGATAACCATCAAGATTTTCCATTAAAGCCCTCCAAGCATCAATTACTACAACTAAACCCCTACACTTTTAATTACTCTAAAGCCCCTATTACTTTTATAATTCCTTCCCTTCCAAATTCCAATTGGGACATAATTCCCACCTTAATTCCCCAAATAATTCCATTAAACATAATATTACCAAATGAGTTTTTAAACTTCATAAACACATAAGCCATGAAATTATTAAACAAATAATCACATAATACTTCAAAGATCATGCAATGCATCATATAAAATGAAGTGCAACCCCCATTCCCACGTGCTCCACGTGTGCCTAAACAGTTCCTAGGGTTGGGGTCGTGACAGATGAGCTAGATAGTTAAAAGGAAATTTTCATCGATAAAGTAAAAACGCATAGATAAACTTTGAAATCGATCAGAAAGTCGCCAGAATATCGAGAGCAAGGAAATCAGTAAATCTAAGAATATTAATGTCGCAAGGATACAAAATGAAATGGGAAAGAAAAAATGCAAAAAGTTGAAATGAAATTAGAAGTCAGTAATGAAAGTGTTGGAAGGATCAAGGAAGTGGACGTATGTTTTATACCAAGGAATTTGACTCCGTGTGATAAGCAATATTTTGTTATGTATATTATTTTACTCCTCAACTCGATCATGAATAATCGAGCTAAGGAGACGGGGGCTTCTGATGCTGCCATAACAAAATATTTTGCCCCATAAGTATTTACCCGGCCTAAAACCAAGTATGGTCTATAGGGGCCCTATTTTATGAGGATATCGTCAAAGTTATGGTTATTGTTATGATTGTTGCCAAAGTTATGATTGTTATATGCCGCATATTATATGTTATATACTATATCCTGCATGTTGTATGTTTATGACTCTAATTCTAGCCAAAGTTATGTTTATAGTTATGGCTCTGGTCCTGATTCTCGCCAATGGATTGGTTCTCGCATATGGAATGTCGCATGCCGCATGTCGTAGGTCGCATGTCGCATGTCTCCTGTGGTTGTCGCATGTCTCATGTCGGATGTTGGTTCCCGCATGTCGGATGTTGGTTCCCGCATGTAGGATGTTGGTTCCCGCATGTCGGTTGTTGCATGTCGTAGGTCGCATGTCTCATGTTGTATGCTGCTAATGTTATGATTGTCTCATGTCGCATGTCGTAGATGGATCTCGCATATTGGTTCTCGCATGTCGCATGTTGCATCTTGATTCTCTCAGTATGCTGATGTCTCCAGGAGAGATCCATGCCTTGTCAAGTTTAGGGCCTTGACCTTATCCAAATGTAATCTCATGAGAGATTTCCCTCCAATAACGGCGTGACACGTGGTAAGTGAAAATGATAAAGATAATGATTTATTTGGCCCTATAAATACTCCCTCCATTAGCCATTTACAAGGTATGTTCTAGGATATAAGTCTCTCTCTCATCTCTCTCTCCTCTCTCTCTCTCTCTCTAGAAAGTTATGTTATATGTTATATATGAAATGTTATGTACTGGATTTATGATTCTCACGTCGGAGGGTTTTTTGGGGGAAAAGCCCCCCAACCTAACGGTGTTTTATCTTGTAGGTCCCACATTAAATAGGACCTCGAGGAGCGTGTTCATCCGGATCGGCCACCGTTGCTACCCCGGTCAGTTCCGTGCAACACATTTTTTCATGTCGCATCAATATATATATAAATATATATATATATAGTGTCGTTCTCATAAGCATTGATGCGTACCAAACCAAACGCACTCTCCAAATGTTAGCTGAAAATGTTAGCTGAGTCAGGCTGAGCTGGCAAAAGTCTAATCCTCCTTCTTTCATTCTCTTCCATTTTGACTACTTTTCTCTCTCCGTTCTCTCTTTCTTCCATTTTGACTCCTTTACTCTCACCGTTCTCTCTTCCTGATCTCATTTCATCTTGCAATCTGATCTCTGGCCATGATTTTTCCTTTTATTCGGCTTTTGGGAAGATTCAGCAAGTTGTGTTAACCTATTTTACAAGATTCAACTAAACTAGGGTTCCTCCTCTCCTTTTTTTTTTCTCCTAATTTTTGAATGATTTGTTTCTAAGATTTTGAAATATAGCAACAACAAAAAAAAACTCAAGATCCCATATTTCTTGTCTCTTTCTTGTTTATTGAAGCCTTCATTGTTTTTCTAGACTTACTTTTTCAATTTTTAATATGTTCTTCAATTTCATCATGCTCTGTTTGTAGTGGGTTTGAATCACTTTGGCCTTTTGAGTGTTGTCTGATTGCTTGTATACCCTATTGTGACTATGGGGAGCTATTATTAACGAGGATGCTCTTGGGGGTATTGATTCTTCGATCAAATTGGTCTTTGGATGTTTCTTCGTATAGAAGAGTATGGTTAAAAGAATTTAGTTCTCAACTAAATTTGTGATATTCAACTTAAATTAATACTCTATTTCAAGATTAAGCTTGTTCGTTAAAGACAATTTTAAAACGAACAGAGAGATCTCTCCTTGTGCTTGTTTGCTGCAAATGGGCGTTTTTGAATCACAGATTTACATGGATGCTGTTTTTTTTTTTTTGATACCCAGGTTCCCAGCTTCGCCGGACTAATCCTGGACCACCAGGTACCCCACAAGGTATCTTTGGCGGAGGTAAATCGCGGGATGTGCCCTATGCAGCCAGGGTGGCAGCACCCCTTATACTCCAGAGCCCCAAGGGAGCCCTCCTACAAGGCATTTACATCACTCTTACATCACCAAATGGCTGCTCCTGCCAAAGAGGCATTTACATCACTCTTACAACACCAAATGGCTGCTCTAGCTTTGCACCTGCCAAGATTTGAACTCCCCACACTGAGAATACAAGCCCAGCAATGCCGCTTCCTTAACTGCACGGATGTGCCCCGGGGGGCTCCTAAGGACCCTGAAACCAAGGTAGGAAATTAAGCCCCAAGAATCCCCTTGGGGGGACTCGAACCGGCGACCTCCCCTTCGGGAAGTCACCTTTGTACCACTGGGCCAAGGCCCGTTAGGTTGGATGTTGTTTTTTTCCTCAATGGTATAGGAGAGAGAGAGAATGGGCTAAATTAAGTGAGTGTGTGAGAGAGAGAGAGAGAGAGAAACGGTAAAAGGCTGACTCAGCAATTTTTTAACAAGTGCATACGCATCAATGCGTATGAGAACGGCACTATATATATATATATATATATATATATATATATATATATATATATATATATATATGTATATACACACACACACACATACTTTGTCCAGCTTGAAATTAGACTTTTGGTATTTGACCACAATAGAACTACTTATCAGTATAAGGGCCGTAAAAGAGTCGAGTTCGAACGAGTTTTTTATGTTCAAGTTCGAGCTGGATTAGTAGTTTGAGCTCGAGTCGAATTCGAATTCGAGTTGTGTAGGTGTTAGTGCCCTAGGCCTATAGAGATAGACCTTTATGTAATGTCATTGTTCATTTATATATGAGATTGTTTATTTGATTATTATATGTGTTTGCATGTTTAGTTATAATAATCGTGTCCCTAGTACTTATGAAGCACTAGTATGAAGTCTAATGGATAATCATGTGATGATTATATGCATGGAGATGCACATTAGATTCATGGGTACTTGTTAGAGAACAAGGTACTGGACTTGACCCATTATGAGATTTATGTCATGGTCATATGTCATAAATAAATCTCATATAGTCATATCATTGATATCCTCTGACCTGAGATTATCATCGTCTTCCACTCGATGAATATCATGTTTGATATAGTTTAACGTTGTCTTTAACCGGACAACAATAAGGGCTATTATTGGCATGATATGATTCTTGTTGGGAAGAATGATAAGTCAAGATGGAAACTTGTCCCTCGTAAAGAGAGATGTTTGATTGGCCACTCGTGAGTAAGATTGATGTAGTGCATGGCCATGCCCGAATGAATTAATATGATTAATGTCATTCGATTAATCAATTTACTTGGTAACGAGAAAGCATTGAACAATATGAGTTGACGTGGACCATGACTCATGTTCAATATAACATCGTGTGACAATGGGATTGTGATATGTTCTATGTAGGAAAAACGAACTTGATATTATATTATTTGGGTAGGCATGATGGCTTGCTAGAGTCCGCTCATGTCTTATGAGGATCGATGTGATCGAACTCATTGCCAACATAATATAGTCCTATGGGGTCACACGCATCGAACGAATTGTCAAAAATGAATTATGGATTTCTGGTGTGTTGGGCGACCGCCCAAGGTGCTATGGGCGACCGCCCATGTTATTTGAAAAACCGGGCATTGGAGACTGTCATGATGGGCGACCGCCCTTGTCCATATGGGCGACCGCCCATGTTGGTTTTGAATAAGGGATTTGTAACGACCCCAACCCTAGGCACTAAATTTAAGTATTATATTATATACTTTTAATATTTATGTTAGCTTTGTGTGTTCAATTATGCCTTTGAAAATTCTTAAATTAAGATAAATTGGGTGAGAAGTGAATTTGGAACCTCTTGAGAAATTATTGGGTATTAAATAAAGAAAATTGGGAAATAATAATAATGGAAATATGCTAAATAGTGTAGGGAGGTTAAATGAGTAGGATGAGTTAAATGGGATAAGGATTTATTTATTTCTTTTGTAATAAAAAATGAAAATAAAAGCCTTAGTTAGACTTTTCATGGGGGCCAAAAGTTGTAACCCTCCCCTCCTCTTTGCCAAGTGTCCCCTCCCCCCTTTTTCTCCTCACTCTACCCGGCCCCTCCCCCTCTATTATCTCCCACACTCATCTTCCTCCTCCTTCTTTTCATTCACAAACTCCTCCTAGCAAGCTTAGAGGAAGCTCCATGGAAACTCCTTCTTTCAAGCTTTGAAGCTAAACCATTCCTCCACCAAATTCAAGTTAAAGGGTGTTTTGAGTTAGGATCATCTAGGGGATCAATCAAGCTTTGAAGATCATCTTATCATCCTAAAAACCTAAGGTGAGTTATTATGAATTCCTTTCTTTGTTTGTGCATCAATGATTTGATGTTGTTATTGTTATTAAATGGTTGTTTAATGCCTTAGAAATATTCTTAGAAGTTGAGGATTTGATTTATCTTATGGAATGATGTTATTGTTGATCAAGAGTGTAAGAACATAGGATGATTTGGGATTAAAAAAAAAAAAGTTAAGCTTGAAATTGGTTAAGAAAGTGAGTCATGAGGGTAAGCAAATGGGTTTAATTAAATTAAGAAGTTAAGCTTGAATGTGGTAGTGAAATGGGTGGAAAACCAAGTGGTAAATGATCTAGGTTTAGGTTGTGTTACCTTGGGTTGAAATGAGATAATGAAGTGTCATACTAAAGTTGGGATATACTAGTATTAGTTTGGGTGAAAGGGATACCCCAAAATATGTTGAAATCAAGTCAAAATCAACCTAGAACGGCAACGGGACGACTCGTCCCGTAGGGGACGACTCGTCCCCAATGCACTGGCTCAGCTTCAGGCGTCCCCTTGTGGGGGAATAATTGGTTATGCAGGGGACGACTCGTCCCCTGGGATTGTAAAAATTTCCCCAACTTGTGATGGTCATAACTTAATCATATTAAATCGGAATTGGATGGTTCTTGGGTCTAAATTGGGTGTTTTTCTGAGTACTTTCTGAATATGATGGTTTCATAGCTAAAGAAGTTATCCTTATGTCCCAAAAATCTGATTTGGTTACAGCAGGTAGTATTGTACGTTAGAAGTTGAGTGGAAATTGAATAAATCATAGTTAATTCATACGAACTCGAAATTGGATGGTTCAAGAGTCCAAATTGAGTATTTTTAGGTGATCTTTCAAATGGAATTGGTTTTATAAACTAAATATGTAATGATCATTTCCAGATATTCTATTTTACCATGTGACTATATTGTTTATCCCCTTTGTGGATTATTTGGCAAGTGTTATGTGGCTTCCCGAGTGTGGAATATTTGACAAGTTGTTATGTTATCCCAACGTGTGGATATGTTTACTATGTAGTTGTATGGTTATTCCATTTGTGGATTTATTTGTTATCATTCATATTTGTTGATGATACTATGCATAGTGTATTACTTAAATGTTGCATTATGGCATTGATTGGCATGAGTATACATTACCATGTTGTTATATTACTATCCCGTTTTGTGGATTTATCTCAAGTAACTATCATGTGCTTGAGCGTACTATGTTCGGGTGGGTATGATGGATGCCAATCAATTATTGATTTGTTCAATAAGTGATTGAAGGTACATCATACCGGTGACCCTTCCCCACTCTGTGGCCACGGCGTGGCCGCGCTAACTACCGTATTGAGTGATAAGTAGCCTTTACAGCTCGTTGCAACCGTTGTAAGGAGGGACGATATTATGTTTTTGGATATTCTAATATAGGTATCCTTTCTTATATGGATGGTCCTGAGTATGAGTCCTATAAGAGGTGAATGTGCCGGAGGCAATTCACCAAAGAGTGGAGTTTTACTCCCGGTTGTACGACTTATTGTTCGGACGGGAAAAGGTAAAATGAGGTAACGTAAGGTGTTTACCGCTTTCATAATGTGTTATGTGTTGCCATGCTAGGTGTTGCATCTTGTATGGCATCTTGCCGCATATCATAATAGCTCATTGAGATTTATTCTCACCCCTCTCCCTTTATCGTTTTAGATTCCGAGACAGTGACTCGAACCAGGTGAGGCCGGGATATCATTGTGGACTTGTACTTTTGGGGCTTGTCAAAGTTAAGTTAGAAGTTGGCTCTTAGGAGTATTTATTAAGTATTCCACTTTTATAATTTGTATGGACAACACTTTTACTAAACAATGTTATTCGTGGTTTTGTGTAATTAATCGATTTCGGTTTATTAAAGTTGTAGTTGGATTCCCTCTAAGTAAGGATATTATCAATTGATTTTTTTATTTAAAAGTTTGAAAGTATGGTATTCTTTTTAAAGGCAAATAAATGTTTTAAAAGTTTTAATGGATTTTCTTAGTTTGAGCTCCTTAGCTCGGGACACGTGTTAGGTCCCGGGTTGGGGTGCCCACGCTTGGTATCGAGCTTAGTTTGGAGGTCAAGGGTAGATGTCTAGACTAAGTGGGAATGTGTGGAAATTGACGCCGAGTGTTTAATGCAGGAGTTCGTTCTAATGGCCTAAGCAAGGATGATCACGGAAAGTTCTAGGAGTTGAAGAAGATACGGGCATAGATGGAATTCGTAATGAAGAGATGATGGAACTATTCAGACGTTTGTACAAGATATGAAGACTAGAGGATCGGGCCCGAATCAACCTGAGGGATGTCAAGGTAATGGATTGGAAAAATTTTTGAAGATGAACCCACCGAGCTATAATGGAGATCCGGATCCGTTAAAGGCAGAAAATTGGTTAGCGTAAATAAATAGGATTTTTGAGGTTATAGAAAGTCCCAACAAGGAGAAAGTTAGGTATGCCGTGTTCAAATTTGAAGGTTTAGCCGATCGGTGGTGGCAAATATTGAAAGGAAGTTGGGAGCGGGATCATACGCCCTGCACTTGGGATAATTTCACCAAACATTTCGAGGATTATTTCGTTTCGATGGTTACAAGGGACAAGAAGGAAATCGAATTCTTAGGACTAAAACAAGGGGACATGACGGTGGACCAAAGATTCACCCGATTTGAGGAATTAGCTAGGTGTTGCCCTCATTTGGTATCGCATGAAGTAAAAAGGGTTCAAGTTCGTAACAGGTTTGAGGAGCGAGCTTAGGAAGAAATTATGGATGAATAAATTCACCACTTTCCGCATACCATAGATAGAGCATATAAGGTCGAAAAGGACATTGGGGAAGATAGTGGAAAATTGGAAGGTGGGATTGAAAACAAACCAAAGTATATAAGACAAGGACCCAAACTCATTAAAGGACAGCCAAGGACTTTAATTTCGTGAAGTGTGAGAGGAGAGTTTGTTGTAGCTTCTTCGTCTAGGCCGCACCCAAACAAGATGGAGCGAATTGTAAATTTTGCAAGAGGATTGGACATACCGAAGATCGATGTTGGAGTAAGCAAGGCAAGTGTTTAAGTTGTGGAGCACTCGGGACACTTTAGGAGAAATTGCCCAAGGTCGCAATGGGACGAGCTTCAAGCAAGAATGCAAGAAGGTGAACGACAAAGAGGAAGTACCAAGAGAGATAGCGAAGGGGAGCCAAGAGAGAAGGTCTATGGTCGAGTAGGTGTTTCGGTTCAGAGAGATGGATCCCTCCGAGGTCACTAGAGGTAAATTCCCCGTCTCGAAGTTAGGGGTCATACTTGTTAGATTCTCGTTGCATATCATTTATATTTGGCATCACATTTTGCTTATATGTGACATACATTGTTGAGAATTTGTTTTATTGTTAGAGGATTCTCGCTTCTTATGAGAGAATATCTCGAACCGTCTTTGATTTCCACGATGGTGATGTGGTTGTGGCCGAGCATGTATTGCCGCTGAATTAGTATAGTTATCAATTTATGATTTTGAGATATACTTGACCCGGAGGGTTAAGTAGTTGTTGTATACCGATAGACTATCCAAATAGGTGAGTCTCCTTTTCTATGCCTAAACCGCTTGTATTGGTATTTGATATAGGTAGACCGTAACGTGAAACTCTTGTTATTTACGTGCCTTTAAGGTGGAACTTTTGAATTAAGGTGTGAAGAGTAACCTGTATATGTTAGACTTGTATAAGGAGTCTTTTCCAAATTTTATGTGCTAGTGGTAAGAAGGTAGTAAATGTGTTTCCGTCGGTATATTTCATGTGTTGGTTCCGAGTTAGATAAGCACTGTAACCCTTATTTCGTTGGCTTTAGGGTGATTGGAATTGATGACCTCCTTGTTAATTAAAGTTTCGGGAAGATCGTGAAAATAAACCGAGAGTTGGGTTAATGATTTCCTTGTGAGGAATCCCGTATACAAAGTTTGACTAGTATGAGTTAGCTCGAGAAGGTTGTAAAATTTTGGGTTCTATAGTCTTAAACTCGGATGTTACCATAGGATCTTGTGAGGGTTGAGTCGTTGATCTTTAAGTTGACAAGTGTTACCGAAGGAATTTAAGGAATTCTTAAGAATTGTAGAGTCGTTGCTTTAAGTTGACTCTAAAGGACGTATAAATGGTGTAGATGTAATAAGGATGAATCATATTGTAGTGATGGAAAATAGGTCGGCCTTGGACCCAATCCTTACCTTACCTAGTGAATGTGAGAATCTTGTAAAAACTTAAATGTGTATTAAAGGAAGATTTGATTATGATATTATACGAAATGGGAAAGTGATAACGTATGCCTTGAGGAATTTAACTTGGATAAGCGAGATTTTCTTATATTCTACTCGGGAGTAGCTACACGTGTGTTGCGTTATTTAGGTAGGAAACTTGTCTTTTGAAGCTTCCTTTGAGAGTTGTTACCGATCCTAAGAGTTGGAGGAGTAAGTTAGTCGAAATGAAGAGATTTGAAGACTACCCAAATTCTTGAGGAGTAGGTTATGTTGTGTGACGGGTTTCCCTTCAACTTGAGCAGTTTAATTAACCTTAGCGAGTTTGCGTAAATAGCAGTATCATTCTAGCTTTGAGATAAAATCGTATGAGGCATGTTTCGGGAGATATTATCGATCTCCAATTTGTTGGGATGAAATTAGGAAGCTAGGCCTAAGGTAGATTAGCGCCAAAGTTTGTTAATCCATTTGAAGTTTTAGGAAATGTTGGTGGTTTGACTTATAGACCGACTTGGGACATTTATAGGGTATTTGAAGTTTTAAATATAATATCGTAATGTATTTGGTGACTTAAGTTGTAATCCCTTTATTTAATTGTACTTTCTTGAGGTCGTGGAAATTCGGGTAGTAATAATTGTATGGTATTCTTGGGGTGTTGCATTGTAATGTCGTATTATTATTGAAATTTGGAATCTTGGAAGGAATCATGGTATGGAAGAGACAAATTGGGAAGTGAAGTCCTAGAGTATTCGGGTTAAGAAAGTGTATAGTAGAATTATGCCGTTGAGAAATCTAATTGGAAATGTTAAGTTAGAATGTGTGAAAGGTAACATTTGCTATGTGATCCTTAGGGTAAGCGACACAAATTCGGGACGAATTTTCTTTAAGGGGGAGTGAGTGTAACGACCCCAACCCTAGGCACTAAATTTAAGTATTATATTATATACTTTTAATATTTATGTTAGCTTTGTGTGTTCAATTATGCCTTTGAAAATTCTTAAATTAAGATAAATTGGGTGAGAAGTGAATTTGGAACCTCTTGAGAAATTATTGGGTATTAAATAAAGAAAATTGGGAAATAATAATAATGGAAATATGCTAAATAGTGTAGGGAGGTTAAATGAGTAGGATGAGTTAAATGGGATAAGGATTTATTTATTTCTTTTGTAATAAAAAATGAAAATAAAAGCCTTAGTTAGACTTTTTCATGGGGGCCAAAAGTTGTAACCCTCCCTCCTCTTTGCCAAGTGTCCCCTCCCCCTTTTTCTCCTCACTCTACCCGGCCCCTCCCCTCTATTATCTCCCACACTCATCTTCCTCCTCCTTCTTTTCATTCACAAACTCCTCCTAGCAAGCTTAGAGGAAGCTCCATGGAAACTCCTTCTTTCAAGCTTTGAAGCTAAACCATTCCTCCACCAAATTCAAGTTAAAGGGTGTTTTGAGTTAGGATCATCTAGGGGATCAATCAAGCTTTGAAGATCATCTTATCATCCTAAAAACCTAAGGTGAGTTATTATGAATTCCTTTCTTTGTTTGTGCATCAATGATTTGATGTTGTTATTGTTATTAAATGGTTGTTTAATGCCTTAGAAATATTCTTAGAAGTTGAGGATTTGATTTATCTTATGGAATGATGTTATTGTTGATCAAGAGTGTAAGAACATAGGATGATTTGGGATTAAAAAAAGTTAAGCTTGAAATTGGTTAAGAAAGTGAGTCATGAGGGTAAGCAAATGGGTTTAATTAAATTAAGAAGTTAAGCTTGAATGTGGTAGTGAAATGGGTGGAAAACCAAGTGGTAAATGATCTAGGTTTAGGTTGTGTTACCTTGGGTTGAAATGAGATAATGAAGTGTCATAATAAAGTTGGGATATACTAGTATTAGTTTGGGTGAAAGGGATACCCCAAAATATGTTGAAATCAAGTCAAAATCAACCTAGAACGGCAACGGACGACTCGTCCCGTAGGGGGACGACTCGTCCCCAATGCACCGGCTCGCCAGGCGTCCCCTTGTGGGGGAATAATTGGTTATGCAGGGGACGACTCGTCCCCTGGGATTGTAAAAATTTCCCCAACTTGTGATGGTCATAACTTAATCATATTAAATCGGAATTGGATGGTTCTTGGGTCTAAATTGGGTGTTTTTCTGAGTACTTTCTGAATATGATGGTTTCATAGCTAAAGAAGTTATCCTTATGTCCCAAAAATCTGATTTGGTTACAGCAGGTAGTATTGTACGTTAGAAGTTGAGTGGAAATTGAATAAATCATAGTTAATTCATACGAACTCGGAATTGGATGGTTCAAGAGTCCAAATTGAGTATTTTTAGGTGATCTTTCAAATGGAATTGGTTTTATAAACTAAATATGTAATGATCATTTCCAGATATTCTATTTTACCATGTGACTATATTGTTTATCCCCTTTGTGGATTATTTGGCAAGTGTTATGTGGCTTCCCGAGTGTGGAATATTTGACAAGTTGTTATGTTATCCCAACGTGTGGATATGTTTACTATGTAGTTGTATGGTTATTCCATTTGTGGATTTATTTGTTATCATTCATATTTGTTGATGATACTATGCATAGTGTATTACTTAAATGTTGCATTATGGCATTGATTGGCATGAGTATACATTACCATGTTGTTATATTACTATCCCGTTTTGTGGATTTATCTCAAGTAACTATCATGTGCTTCGAGCGTACTATGTTCGGGTGGGTATGATGGATGCCAATCAATTATTGATTTGTTCAATAAGTGATTGAAGGTACATCATACCGGTGACCCTTCCCCACTCTGTGGCCACGGCGTGGGCCGTGCTAACGGCCGTATTGAGTGATAAGTAGCCTTTACGTCTCGTTGCAACCGTTGTAAGGAGGGACGATATTATGTTTTTGGATATTCTAATATAGGTATCCTTTCTTATATGGATGGTCTGGAGTATGAGTCCTATAAGAGGTGAATGTGCTGGAGGCAATTCACCAAAGAGTGGAGTTTTACTCCCAGTTGTACGACTTATTGTTCAGACGGGAAAAGGTAAAATGAGGTAACGTAAGGTGTTTACCGCTTTCATAATGTGTTATGTGTTGCCATGCTACGTGTTGCATCTTGTATGGCATCTTGCTGCATATCATAATAGCTCATTGAGATTTATTCTCACCCCTCTCCCTTTACTGTTTTAGATTCCGAGACAGGTGACTCGAACCAGTGAGGCCGGGGATATCATTGTGGACTTGTACTTTTGGGGCTTGTCAGGTTAAGTTAGAAGTTGGCTCTTAGGAGTATTTATTAAGTATTCCACTTTTATAATTTGTATGGACAACACTTTTACTAAACAATGTTATTCAGGGTTTTGTGTAATTAATCAGATTTCGGTTTATTAAAGTTGTAGTTGGATTCCCTCTAAGTAAGGATATTATCAATTGATTTTTTTTATTTTAAAGTTTGAAAGTATGGTATTCTTTTAAAGGCAAATAAATGTTTTAAAAGTTTTAATGGATTTTCTTAGTTTGAGCTCCCTTAGCTCGGGACACGTGTTAGGTCCCGGGTTGGGGTGCCCACAGGATTAAAGCTCTGGACACTTGGGCGACCGCCCATGTCCTTATGAGCGACCGCCCATATGGGTTTTCGGAGGAAGGGATTAGGCGCTGGACACATGGGCGACCGCCCAGATCCCTATGGGCGGCCGCCCATGTACCCTGAATGCTGAAACCGTTTTTCTCAAGGGTTTTTAATAGGGCATAGTATTTATAGAGTATAAATACTTTCCTTCAACAACCCTAGCAGCCAGTTCCATTTTTGAGCTTTGAGAAAGACAAAAATAGAGAGAATTTTCAATTGTGAATTGAAAATCATCACACCAATTCCACAATTCATCATAGATTGAAACGGTTTCAATCAAGGGATCTAGCAATCCTCCTAGAAAGAGTTCTAGGGTTCGTTCATCGCGTGGATACTCGTAGAGGATCTTCGCTTCTCAAGATCTTTGTTCGTGATTCAAAGGATCGTATATTGAAGACTTGCTAATTCTTCAATCTGGAGTTGGACTACGTATATCAACGACAAAGGCACTCAAGGTTGGTAACCCTAATTCATAATTCTTAATTATTCATCTTGAACGGATTCTAGGGCTTTGGGTATTCGAGTTATTTGCAATCTTCCGCTGCGCATGGACCCTCGAAACCCAACAGTGGTATCAGAGCCCCGTTCATGATGTTTAGTTAGATAATCATGATTATTGTGTAATGTGATTATATGAATTTTCATGATAAATATGATTTGGGATGTGAAATTGTATGAGTATTGCTTGTGAAGTAATTGTATATAGTGATATATCATGATTATGAAATTGAAATATGTGATTAATATGATTAATCTAGGTTATGGGATGTCAATTTCATTTATATGATTAATGTGATTAATCTAGGATATTTGTGAAGTATTACTTGGTATATGGGCTGGACACCAAAACCTTCCCCACAGGCACTTCGATGGAAGTGTGGGATGACCTTGGAGCACGTGGCCGCGTACTAGTAATTACTGATCAAATGTGATTTGTGTTGTATCATTCCATATTCATAATTATGCTCATATAGTTTTTCATGAATCAACCTTGCCATGTTAATTGATAAACATGAAAAATTGAACCTTCTTTGAAATTTTGAGTTTGTTTATGCTACCCACTTTAAACACTTGTGAGTACACGGGTAGTTTTATGTAGGCTCGCCACAGCGAGGTACATTGATTCTATCTTTGTATGATCAAGATGAGCAAACGGTGATTGCTATACGTTTAACATGGTTGAACTCAATTAGGCTATCAAAACAGTTTTGGACCTAAGGCATAAGATGAGATTGAAACATGTGACATATGATGTCTATAATCTCATAATGATCTAAGAGTCATATATAGATATGATTGATAAATGTTATCTACCTTTTTAGTTTAATTTTGAGCAGTCGTGCCATAGCCGACTTGAAATTAAATTAAAGTTGGGTCTTAGCCTATTAAATTATATTATGCATGTTTGTATAAGAAGGTTATATAATTTAGTGGGAGTATTTGTGAAATACGTTAATTAATCTCTTAAATGAATTGGTACTTATATGTTGCATATCTTTGTAGATCAATGGCTGTAAACACTAATCAAAACATGTAATCGGCTGCGATCGAGTCCTTGAGAAGGACAAGTTAGAGGAGAATGGCAACAACTATGTGGATTGGATCCAGTTTGGGAATTGTTCTCAAACAAGAAAGGAAGTTGTACATTCTTGATGGACCCGTTCCACCCGAGCCTGCGGCTAATGCAACTAAAGCTGAAAAGGACCAACATAAGAAGCATGTGGATGATTCTATTGATGTTGGTTGCTTGATGCTTGCTACCATGTGTAAGGCCCTTCAGAAGGACCTTGTACACATGGAAGCCTATGATTTGGGAAATCATTTGAAGGAAATGTTCCAGTTGCAAGCACGTCAGGAAAGGATTGACACTATGAAGGCTCTTCATTCATGCAAGATGATTGAAGGACAACCTGTTGGGCCTCATGTGTTGAAAATGAAGGGTCACCTCGAACACCTTGAGAGGCTTGGATATCCTATTCAGTTAGAGCTGGCTACGGATATGATATTGCATTCACTCCCTGAAAGTTATAATCAGTTTGTTCTGAATTATAACATGAATGGGATGAATAAATCTGTCTGAATTGCATGGGATGCTTAAAAATGCAGAGAACAATATTACCAAGAAAACCAATCAAGTGTTGATGGTGAATAAAGGAAAGGGGTTCAAACCCAAGGTTAAAGCAAAAGTTGCTAAATCGGAGGCAAAGGTTGTCGTTGCTGAGAAGCCTAAACCCAAATCCCAAAAGGATGCGGTGTGCTACCATTGCAAGAAAACTGGGCATTGGAGGCGTAACTGCAAGCTTTATCAGGAAGGACTGAAGAAGAAGGGCAATGTGATTGCCACGACTTCAGGTATCTATATGATAGATGTTCTACTTTCTACTTCTAGTTCTTGGGTATTAGATACCGGATGTGGATCTCACATTTGTCTAAATGTGCAGGGACTTAAGAATAGAAGGTCGCTCAAAGAGGGTGAAGTAGATCTACGGGTTGGAAATGGAAGCAAGAGTTCTTTGCATTGGCCGTAGGGACTTACGAAGTCACTTTACCTAGCGGATTAATTTTAGTTTTAAATAACTGTTATTATGTTCCGGATTTGAGCAGAAACATTATTTCTATTTCATGTTTAGACAATGAGGGTTATAATTTTCTTATTGCGAATAAGAAATTTTCAATTTATTTGAATGACATGCTTTATTGTGTTGCTCATTCTTTTAATGGCCTTTATGTCTTGGATGTTGAAAATAATGTTGAGAATGTTTATCATGTTAATAAGAAATCTAAACCAAAATGATGTGAACAACACATACAAAATGGCATTGCCGTCTTGGTCACATAAACGAGAAACGCGTATCTAAACTCCATAAAGATGGATATTTAGACTCATATGATTATGAATCATATGATGTTTGCGAAGTCTTGTTTATTGGGCAAGATGACTAAAGCTCCTTTACTAAGAGTAGTGAAAGGGCTAGTGATTTATTGGCTCTCATACATACCGATGTGTGTGTGGACCAATGAATAGCATTGCTAGGGGAGGATTTCGGTACTTCATAACGTTCATCGATGACTTCTCCGGATATGGCTATGTCTATCGATGAAGTACAAAAGTGAAGCATTTGAGATATTTAGAATATTTCAAAATGAGGTACAAAATCAACTTGGCAAAACTATTAAAACCATTCGATCCGATCGAGGTGGTGAATACTTAAGCCAAGAATTTGACGATCATCGAAAAGTTGTGGAATTGTTTGAACTTACTCCACCCGGAACACCACAATGGAATGGTGTATCTGAGAGGAGAAATCGAACTCTATTAGATATGGTTCGATCGATGATGAGTCAAGTGAACCTTCCTATTTCTTTTTGGGGACATGCACTGGAAGCAGTTTGCTTTCACGCTTAATAAGGTCCCTACTAAATCGGCCCCTAAAACCCCACATGAGATGTGGTATGGAAGAAAGCCTAGCTTATCTTTCATGAAGATTTGGGGTTGTGAAGCTTATGTAAAGAAATTAGTTTCTGAACATAAACTTGCACCTAAATCTGATAAATGCATTTTCGTTGGTTATCCTAAGGAAACGAAAGGATATCTATTTTACAACCAATCCGAGAAAAAAGTGTTTGTTGCTCGAAATGGTGTCTTTCTAGAGAAAGAGTTTCTCTCTAAAGAAACTAGTGGAAGTAAAATTGATCTTGAAGAAATTCAAGAACCCGAAAATGACAAGGAACCGATAGTAGAGACTGAACCAAGTTCACAAGCTGTTGTGGAATCGGTTCAAGATACACAAGTTCTTCGCAGATCGGATAGGATACGATCCGAACCTGAGAGATATGGATTTCTCATGACGGAAAGTAATGAAGTAGAAATCATTGAGAATGATGAACCTACTTCCTATCAAGAGGCGATGTCCACTCCTGATTCGGACAAGTGGCTAGGAGCCATGGAATCCGAGATCAAATCCATGTACGATAATCAAGTTTGGAACTTGATTGATCCACTGAAGGTGTAAAAACCATAGGGTGCAAATGGGTTTTCAAAAAGAAAACCGACATGGATGGGAAGGTACATACTTATAAGGCTAGGCTAGTTGCTAAGGGGTATAGGCAGATTCATGGCGTTGACTATGATGAAACCTTTTCGCCCGTAGCAATGCTTAAGTCTATTAGAATCCTAATTGCCATAGCCGCATATTACGACTATGAGATATGGCAAATGGACGTCAAAACAGCGTTTCTTAACGGAAACCTACTTGAGGATGTATACATGATACAGCCTGAAGGATTTGTCGATCCAAAGGGTTCTAACAAAGTGTGTAAGTTGCAGAGATCCATTTATGGATTGAAGCAAGCTTCCTCGGAAGTTTGGAATCTACGTTTTGATGAATCGAGTCAAAGAGTTTGGTTTCATCAAAAACGAAGATGAGCCTTGTGTATACAAGAAAATAAGTGTGAGCATAGTCCTATTTATGGTGCTATATGTCGATGACATCTTGCTCATTGGAAACAATGTTCCTGCACTTGAGACTGTTAAGTCTTGGTTAGGAAAATGTTTTTCAATGAAAGATATGGGTGAAGCGGCTTATATCCTTGGTATCAAGATCTATAGAGATAGATCAAGAAGGATGATTGGTTTGAGTCAAAGTACGTATATTGACAAGGTCCTTAGAAGATTCCACATGGAAAATTCTAAGAGAGGGAACTTGCCAATGGGACATGGCATTACTCTTAGCAAGACTCATTGTCCTAAGACAAATGATGAGCGAAAGAGGATGAGTGATATTCCATATGCTTCGGCAATTGGATCTATCATGTATGCCATGTTGTGTACTAGACCCGATGTCTCGTATGCTCTAAGCGCAACGAGTAGATACCAGTCTGATCCTGGTGAGAACCATTGGATAGCAGTCAAGAATATCCTTAAGTACTTGAGAAGAACTAAGGATGTATTCTTGGTATTTGGAGGAATGGAAGATGATCTGGTTGTAAAGGGTTACACAGATGCAAGCTTCCAAACCGACAAAGATGACTTTAGATCGCGATGCAGGTTTGTGTTTATGCTAAATGGAGGTGCCGTTTGTTGGAAGAGTTCCAAGCAAAGCATTCTGCCGATTCTACAACGAAGCCGAATACATAGCGGCATCGGATGCGGCTAAGGAGGCGGTTTGGATCAAGAAGTTCGTTAGTGACTTAGAAGTCGTTAGAGTATCACTAACCCGATAGAGCTGTTCGGTGACAATAATGGTGCTATTGCCCAAGCAAAAGAACCAAGGTCACATCAGCGATCCAAACACATTTTGAGACGTTTTCACCTCATTCGAGAAATCTGTGAAAGGGAGGACGTCAAGATATGCAAGGTACCAACGGATGACAATATTTCGGACCCTCTCACCAAGCCTTTGCCACAAGCTAAACATGATGGTCATGTTAGGTCCATGGGTATAAGATACATGAGTGATTGGGCCTAGTGCAAGTGGGAGACTGTAGGTGTTAGTGCCCTAGGCCTATAGAGATAGACCTTTATGTAATGTCATTGTTCATTTATATATGAGATTGTTTATTTGATTATTATATGTGTTTGCATGTTTAGTTATAATAATCGTGTCCCTAGTACTTATGAAGCACTAGTATGAAGTCTAATGGATAATCATGTGATGATTATATGCATGGAGATGCACATTAGATTCATGGGTACTTGTTAGAGAACAAGGTACTGGACTTGACCCATTATGAGATTTATGTCATGGTCATATGTCATAAATAAATCTCATATAGTCATATCATTGATATCCTTCGACTGAGATTATCATCGTCTTCCACTCGATGAATATCATGTTTGATATAGTTTAACGTTGTCTTTAACCGGACAACAATAAGGGCTATTATTGGCATGATATGATTCTTGTTGGGAAGAATGATAAGTCAAGATGGAAACTTGTCCCTCGTAAAGAGAGATGTTTGATTGGTCACTCGTGAGTAAGATTGATGTAGTGCATGGCCATGCCCGAATGAATTAATATGATTAATGTCATTCGATTAATCAATTTACTTGGTAACGAGAAAGCATTGAACAATATGAGTTGACGTGGACCATGACTCATGTTCAATATAACATCGTGTGACAATGGGATTGTGATATGTTCTATGTAGGAAAAACGAACTTGATATTATATTATTTGGGTAGGCATGATGGCTTGCTAGAGTCCGCTCATGTCTTATGAGGATCGATGTGATCGAACTCATTGCCAACATAATATAGTCCTATGGGGTCACACGCATCGAACGAATTGTCAAAAATGAATTATGGATTTCTGGTGTGTTGGGCGACCGCCCAAGGTGCTATGGGCGGCCGCCCATGTTATTTGAAAAACCGGGCATTGGAGACTGTCATGATGGGCGACCGCCCTTGTCCATATGGGCGACCGCCCTTGTTGGTTTCGAATAAGGGATTAAAGCTCTGGACACTTGGGCGACCACCCATGTCCTTATGAGCGACCGCCCATATGGGTTTTCGGAGGAAGGGATTAGGCGCTGGACACATGGGCGACCGCCCAGATCCCTATGGGCGACCGCCCATGTACCCTGAATGCTGAAACCGTTTTTCTCAAGGGTTTTTAATAGGGCATAGTATTTATAGAGTATAAATACTTTCCTTCAACAACCCTAGCAAACGGCCTCCGTTTTTGAGCTTTGAGAAAGACAAAAATAGAGAGAATTTTCAATTGTGAATTGAAAATCATCACACCAATTCCACAATTCATCATAGATTGAAACGGTTTCAATCAAGGGATCTAGCAATCCTCCTAGAAAGAGTTCTAGGGTTCGTTCATCGCGTGGATACTCGTAGAGGATCTTCGCTTCTCAAGATCTTTGTTCGTGATTCAAAGGATCGTATATTGAAGACTTGCTAATTCTTCAATCTGGAGTTGGACTACGTATATCAACGACAAAGGCACTCAAGGTTGGTAACCCTAATTCATAATTCTTAATTATTCATCTTGAACGGATTCTAGGGCTTTGGGTATTCGAGTTATTTGCAATCTTCCGCTGCGCATGGACCCTCGAAACCCTACAAGTTGTTCACAAGCTATTCAAGAGCAACTCGATTTGTTATCGAGCTCGAGTCCCTAACGAGTCAAACTCGAGCTTGAGCCTTTTTTCCGGTATAAATGACTTTTAGGCCTTGGATTGTTTTGGGATTTTTTGTTGATGAACCTTACTAAATTTAAATGATAATTTGGTGAGCATGTTGGACAACTTAAATAATAATTTATTTAGCGTATTAGACATTGGCCCAACTCCATAATCCACTGAACCTCTAGAAGTTATTAAAAAAAAACTAATAACAGTTCTTAACAAGTTTATTAGTCTTTTATATATTTGTGGAAAAAAAAAAAGTACTCTTCTACGTAAATTAGGGCAAAGATGGAACATTTCTATTATCACGAACAAATAAAATTCGAGTTTTTAACAAGTTTATCGAGCAGGGGCGGATCTACAGTGCTAGGAGCGGGTGCACGTGCACCCGGTCAAAAAAAATTACCAGTTTAAAAAAAAAAAAAATTTTTTACGAAGTGCACCCACATAAATGATTGACTGGTTAGTAAAGGGGGTGAACTTATTAGTAGAAGTAAACCCATTAACCCAAGCGTTTGTTTTTTCAATTTTTAATTCAGTTTGTTCTCTTTTTTATATCTCCAACACCGCATGCACTGAGAGAAAGAAGAGACGAGACGACGATTCCTTCCGAGCTTGTTGCTACCACCGTCGCCGATCTCCATTCTTCATCATCAAGCATCAATCCTTTGTCCTCCGGTAAGTATTCCAAACCCTCAAATCTCTCCTTTGACTTCTCTCTCTCTCATTCAAATAAAATATAAATTTAGGGTTTGAAAATAATTTTGGGGCTTTGATTTTTTTTCCAGATTTAGTGGGTGATTTATATATATTTGTTGATTAAATGTTTGATTTCAAATATGTATGTGTTTGATTTTTAAATTTTGTTGATTAAATGGTTATTTCGTTGAATTTTTGTGTAGGATATTTGGTGGTGTTATTGTTGATTATTGAATATGGACAAATTTCTCATCAAAAGAAAAAAAATTGGGGATGGTGAAACTAGATTTGGGGTGGGTAATTCTAGTAGTGCACCAAGTCAACAATCAGTTCCCGTTATGGCTTCTGCTAGTAAAGAGTTTGTTGATTTGAATAGTCTTCCTTCGGATCCTGCACTTAGAAAAAGAATTTCTGAATATCATCCAAATCAAGTAGATGATATTAGAAGATACTATCTAGTAAAGGGTCCTTGTCAACCCCATGGTCATGATTTTCCTTCAAAGATGATTGGGACTAAAATGCGTCGCTTTAATCCGAAATGGTTCAAAGAATATGGTAATTGGTTAGAGTATAGCATTGCAGAAGACAAAGCATATTGTTTGTGTTGTTATTTGTTTAAAGATCAATCACGTGATCAAAGATTTGGTACTTGTGCATTTATAAGTGTTGGTTTTTCTAGTTGGCATAAAAAGGAGAGGTTTGATTTACATGTGGGTGGAGTCAATAGTTTTCATCATATTTCATCTAAGAAGTGTGAAGATTTAATGAGACAAAATCAATCTATTGAAGTTGCTTTTCATAGACAAGATGATGCTTTGAGAAATGATAACCGGATTCGACTATGTGCTTCAATTGCTAGTTGTAGATTATTGTTGAATCAAGGGCATGCTTTTCGTGGTCATGATGAGTCAGAAGATTCTTTGAACCAAGGGAATTTCCTTGAAACGCTAAAGTTTCTATCTCTTCACAATGAATCTATTGGCAGTGTGGTTTTGAAAAATGCGGACAAGAATTGTCAAATGAAGTCTCCTTCAATTCAAAAGGATATTGTTCATTGTTTTGCTCAAGAGATAGAGCAAAAAATCATTGAGGAGTTTAAAGATGATTATTTTGCATTGTTGGTTGACGAGTCTAGCGATGTGTCTAAAAAAGAACAAATGGCCGTGGTTTTACGATATGTGGACTCTTATGGATATGTAAAAGAGAGGTTCATTCGTGTTGTTCATGTGTTGGAGACTTCTGCTTCGTCTTTAAAATCTGCTATTGATGGTGTGTTAGCTAACTTGAATTTGAGTTTGATGAAAGTTCGGGGTCAGGGCTATGATGGGGCTAGTAATATGAGAGGTGAATTCAATGGTTTGAAAACTTTGATTATGAGATAAAATCAATCTGCATATTATGTTCACTGTTTTGCACACCAGTTACAATTAGCTCTTGTTGCTTTGGCAAAAAATTATGATGATATTGAGGATTTTTTCAATATGATTTCCACCATAACAAATGTTGTTGGAGCATCTTGTAAACGTAAAGATATGCTTCGATTACGACAAGCTGCAAAAGTGACAGAAGAAATTGGTAATGGTTTAATTGAGACAGGAACGGGATTAAATCAAGAGTTATGTCTTTCGAGAGCCGCTGATACGCGTTGGGGGTCTCATTTTAGATCATTACTTATCTGTCATGTTTTCTTCTGTTGTTGAAGTTCTTGAAGTTGTTTCTTATGATGCTACTGAGTCGTCACAAAGAAATCAAGCACGCGGTCTACTTGGATATTTGCAGTCATTTGATTTTGTCTTTAATTTGCAATTGATGTTGATTATTCTTTCGATTACAAATGAGTTGTCACTAGCTTTGCAAAGGAAAGACACAGATATTTTGAATGCTATGTCGCTTGTTAAATTGAGCAAGGAAAGATTGCAAATGACAAGAAGTGATGGGTGGGAATCTCTCCTGGAGAAGGTAATTGACTTTTGCAGCAAGAATAACATTGATAGTTTGGATATGAATGCTGACTATGTTAATCGTCACCGTCCTCGCCATAAGACACATGTTACAAACGATTTTCATTATCGTGTGGAGTGCTTCTATGCCATTTTGGATAGACAGATTTTGGAGATTAATGATCGGTTCAATGAGATAAATACTGAGTTGCTTCTTTGTGTTGCTAGTTTGAATCCAAGTGATAAATTTGTTGATTTTGATTCATCAAAATTGATAAGGTTGGCTCATTTTTATCCGGATGACTTCACTTATCATGAATGTAATGCTCTTAAGTATCAACTAGAGACATATATTATGGATATGCAATCGGATGACAGATTTGGTCAATTGAAGGGCCTTCCGGATTTGTACTTACTTCTATTGACAACAAGAAAATACTTGTCGTATCCATTGGTGTTTCGACTATTGAAGCTGGCATTGATTTTGCCTGTAGCAACGGCAAGTGTGGAAAGATGCTTCTCCGGGATGAACTATGTCAAGAACAATTTACGAAACAAGATTTGTGATCAATTTTTGAATGATTGTCTTGTATGTTATGTTGAAAAAGATTTTCTTAGGAAAGTAACGAATGATGATATTATTAAACGTTTTCAAAGTATGAAAACGCGTAGGGTGCAAATTTAATTTGAATATTTGTATTTTTTTTTCCCTATGAGACAATTGTATTCGAAGTTATGTATTGCAATGTAATTGCGTTAAGGAAAATTTTAGTATGAAGTTATGTAGTGTAAATTGTGCACCCGCAGTTAAGAAATCCTAGATCCGCCACTGTTATCGAGTCGATTTCGAACCTAATCGAACTCACGAGTCGAGCATGTTCGACTTAAAAATTTTAGGAATTAAAATTTTTGTTCGAGATCGAGCTCGAACTCACTCGAGCCGAGTCTTTTCAAGTTCGAGTTTATCGGTTTGTATAACAGCCCAATTCAGCATATCATTCACCAGAAATAGATTAGCCTCAATGGTAAAACAAGTCTTTCCCTTGATAAATCTTCTATGCTTGACAGTTTTCCATCCCCATTGGTTAAAAATATACTCCCTCCGTCCCACGATAATCTGCAAAAAGATTCCTTTTGAACGCCCCACAATAATCTGCACTTTCTTAAAATGGAAATGGGACTCACTTATCTCTACTCACAACCATTACCCACTTACTCTACTTTCTCTCTCCTACCCAACCATCTACACTCACAACACATCATTTTTTTCACCTTTTACCTTAATTTTTGCGCCAAGCCAAAAAGTGCGCATTATCCCAGAACGGAGGGAGTATGTGTTGTCGTGAGAATGCGAAGAAATTAAACTGCAGGGGGTGAACATTGCAATTTTTAACTATGCTTGTTATGTTTTTCTTCCATTTTCGTTCAACTTTCGACGATCAATCCACTTTTAAACAACATTAAAACTGTTGGTTTTAATTTCATCTAACTTGAGAACAAATTAAGGGAACGAACAAGGGCAAATCAGTAATTTCTATGACATACGGAAGTGAGCGACCGCACAGAGCTGAGGGGGCGACCGCACTAAGTTGCTGGACAGATTGGGCGGTCGCGCGCCATATTGGGGCGATCGTGCCCAAGCCTTCCACAAAGATGGGGAGATCGCGCCCTACAGGGGAGCGATCACGCCCTACCCTGTTTTGCCTCTGACCAGTGGCAGATTTTACTCAGGATTAGAAAACCCCGAAGAGTTAAGAATATATCATATAAATAAGCCCTATTTTCTAGCAGTTTTTATGATATAATTTCCTAGTGTGATATATATCAATAATTATAGGTGTTTCAAGAGTTTTCTTGTCTCTCTGTTTCTCTAGATCTAGGGTTTGCACAGTTGTGAATTCTTGTGATAAAAATTCATGCATTAAATTAGAGATTGTATTCGGTGATTGCCAGTTGATAATAATATTCTTGCCCTCTGCCCGTGTACGTAGCCAAGTTGATGAATCACGTATATCGTTGTATTGTGTGATTGATTTATTTTCTGTCTTTACATAGATCTGTTATAACAAACTGGTATCAGATCTGATCAGGTTGATAAAGGTCTAGGGGTTTTTCACCATAGAATAAAATGGGATCAGGAATCAAATCATCAGTTGACAAGTTCAATGAGAAGAATAGTTTTTCTCTTTGACAGATCAAGATGAAGGCCTTGTTGAGAGAAAATGGTTTGTGGGCTCCAGTGGCTGATGTAATCAGGAATCGTTAGGATTCAAAGGGCAAAGCAGTAGCAGTTTCCAGAGATGTTATCGCGGGTGCAACAACAGAGGGTTCGGGGAAGGCAGCTGAGAAGGAAGCAGCAGATCTGATCGCGTTATACGAGAGGGCCCACTCTAAAATCATCAGGTGTTTAGATGATGATGTTCTGGCGGATATTGCAGATACTGATTCCGGAGGTGCTCTGTGGCTTACGTTGAAAGATATATATCTGACACGATCATTGAACAACAAGTTGTATCTGAAGCAGAAGTTGTATTCTTTCCGAATGATGGAAGGTACACCCATTAGGGATCACATAGATCGGTTTAAATCTTTATTACTTGAATTGCGTAATATTAATGTTAAAGTTGAAGATGAGGATGCTGCTCTTATGTTGTGTGTCTCCTTATTATCACTGTTATATGAGGGATTTGTGGATTCCTGCATTAATGGTAAGGATACGGTTACTTTGGAAGAGGTTAAGAATAATCTAAAGACCAGAGATCTGCGCCGCAAGGCGAGCAGTTTATATACAGAATCTCAGTCAGCAAGATTGGTTGTAGAAGGCAATAGGGGCCAAGGTAGGAGAAACAAGGGGTCTTCTAAAAGGGGTCCAAGACCTGTAGATGTCTGCAGTTAAAGCAAGGAAAAGGGGCATTGGAAACGTGAATATCCCAGGTTGAATAAGAGCGAGCAATTTGGGTCTACTGCAGCTATGGTAGAAGGCGATGAGGAGGACTATGCCGTAGTAACCGAAGAAGACAAAGGTATGATAGATTGATGGATTCTTGATTCTGGGGCTTCTTATCACATGTGTTCGCGCAGAAAATGGTTTGCAACTTACGAAGAGACGAAAGGGGGTGATATTTGAGTATCTACTGCAGTAACACATTTGGGTGTCTTAGATACACATTGGTGTGCTCGGCGCATCACAATTTGGGAGTACATGGGGATACATTTGGGGGTCTGGTAGACACGTTTATTTAGTTGTTGAATGAGTCTGATCAACTGTTGCAGCAATTGTTTTGGTGTTTGGCGTAACACATTTGGGTGTATAAGAAGATACAAATTTTGGCTGTCTGGATGACAAGTTTCGATGTTTGGCATAACACATCTGAGGTAGAGAGGAGTTATGGTTTTTTGATTGGGAGGTTAGATGTCAAGGTGGAGATTTGTTAGGTTTGATGTCATCTAAATTGAGAACAAATTAGGGGATAGAACAAGGGTAAATCAGTAATTCCTGTGATAGACGGAAGGGAGAGACCGCGCGGAGCTGAGGGGTTGACCCCGCCAAGTTGCTGGACAGACTGGGCGATCGCGCGCTATATTGGGGCGATCGCGCCCAAGCCTTCCACACAGACGGGGCGATCGCGCCCTCCATGCAAGCGATCGCGCCCTACCCCGTTTTGCCTCTGATCAGTGACGGATTTTTTATAGGATTAGAAAACCCTGCAGGGTTAGTAATAAACAGTATAAATAAGCCCTATTGCCTAGCAGTTTTTATTTAATTTTTTAGTATGATAGAGATCAATAGTTCTAGGTGTGATAAGAGTTTTCTTGTCTCTCTGTTTATCCATGTCTAAAGTTTGCACAGTTGTTAATTCTTGTGATCAAGAATTCGTGCATTAGATTAGAGATTGTATTCAGGATTTTCGGTTGATAATAATATTCTTGCCTTTTGCCCGTGGACGAGCCAAATTCGTGAACCACGTAGATTATTGTGTTTTGTGATTGATTTATTTTTTGTCTTCTAAATAATAGATCTTTTATAACACTAATATGAAAAATTTAAGAACCGAACCATAATGAAAACAAACTTGGGATCCAATTGCAACAACTTATAAAACTCATGTAAATAAATTGCAATTAATCCTATATTCTAGCACGAGTCAGAAAAGATTCAAGAAAGAATGAGAGCAAGGTCAGAAGACTTACTGCAACCTTAATCCTTGAACGCCCGCCAATACTAATTTCTAGGTTTATTTTAAAATTGGACAGTTATTTTCTCGAGCTCTTTAGTTAAGATATTCTCAAGAACATCCATTTGAACCTTGGAGAGTGACAGTTCAATTCCTATGTCTTGTCCCGATTCTCCACTAGGACTAAGAGAAATAGCTGAAAAGAATTTATAATCCATCGGAACCAGTTCATACCTGATGGGTCTTCCCCAACCAAAATCTGTGTCATAAAAGTCAAACTTAGGCTATCCAGCAATCGTCATAGGAAAACCACGAAATTCTTGCACCAAGGCATATATTCCCGCAACAATTCTCTCTGTATTCTTAAGCCTTTCTTGTATGGAATCAACGATCAATTCAACTGCGTCAAAGAATCCATCTTCTCCTACAAGTTTATCATGGGTCGCATTTGCTTGTAAAGAGACCACACAGTTACAGAAGTAAGTTGTAGGCAGGCCCGGTTTTGACCAGGTGCAAGAGGCCCAATAGCACAGGGCCCAAAAAATTTAAGGGCCCCAAATTTTAACTCTTTTTATACATATATATTAGACTCCAAAAAGTTTTAGAAAAATGGAAGTGGCCTGGCGGATAAGGCGTTGTTTGCATACTCTCTTGGCTAAGTTTGAACCTCAGGGAGAACACTTCTTTACCATTTTTTTCTGTTCTTTTTTTCATTCTTTTTGGACTTTTCTTCTACTTGCTTGCGACTCTCCTTTCACTCTTATTATTCTTGGGCTTTTTTCTCATTTTATTTTTTGGACTTTTCTTCCATTCTTTTTTTTTTAGTTAACTTTCATTCTATTTTTTCAATCTTAATTAAATTCTATTTTTTCAATCTTAATTAAAAAGTTTGTTTTTCTTTTAATATTTTTTAATTTTAATGAATTGTTTGTTTATTATTTCAACATTATTGCAATCATTCCATTGTATAAAATTTTAAAATATTAAGGGCCTCAATTTTCATATTTAGCACAGGGCCCCTATAATTATTGAGACGGGCCTGGTTGTGGGTAACGGTGGCTCTAGGCGGGCCCTGCATTCGGAAACACAGCCGAATACTAGCTCTTGTTTATCTAGTTCACCAATGGAGTAGCGTACTTTAGCCATGCAAGTCCAGAAATGAGCACAAACTATGGTAAAGGATGATACTCGTGCTATTGTTGGCCGGTGCGCCAAGATGGATTTCTTGACTTTATTGATTTGGTGTATGGTCATGATAAATGAGGCTCGAATCATGCCATTTTTGCTTGAAATATGTGTAGGCGGGGTTTCTTGAAACCGAGTCATGGCTATATGACTCCAGATCCTTGTAGCTGATGCTACAAAAAATTCACTCAACGAGCATTCTCAAGCTACATGAAATACGTGGTTGTCCACGACATATAATTTCCAATATCGATCTACAAAACAAGGCACCGTTAGGGGTGTGGGGTCTTTCCCTCCAAAACCATCCGGTATGAGAATCATCAATACATTTTTCGAGTGTATAAACATTTAACATTTATAGAGAGATTTTAGGATTTTGGGAGGAAGAGAGAGAGAGAGAGAGAGAGAGAGCGCCTGATCCTCTTTGAAATGAGAGCATACTTCACTATTTATAGTGTGGATAGGTTGTCATAAAGCCCATTATCACCTATTTGTTCATATTGGCTTCCATATTTATCATAACACCTTGAGATCCTAATATTAATAATACTATTTTATCCCCATAATATTGCACTTTTTTTATTTGTAAGGTTCATTTTGCCCCTTAGGCGTATTTTTCGTTGAATTTTCTATAGCCACATCAGTAGCCCCCGACTCATTAGCTCGGTTATTTATGAGCGAGTCATGAGCAAATAAAATAAAAATAAGATTTTGACCATTTTTAGTTGATCCTCTTACTTTATAACAATAGAAGTTTTTCATAACCAATTTTCAGAAGATATTCCCATTAAATGCTTGTCAGACCAAGTCATCCCTTCAACCCTTTCAAAAGACAACAACTCAATTTGAAGACACTATAAATACCTTCCTTAGAGCATTGAAGAGGGTTGGTGCATTAAAGACTTTGAGAGTGAGATTGTTAAGAACTGAAAGTGTTCAAGCATTGAAGTTCAAAGCAAACAGTCCTTATATTCACTAGATTATTTATTAGGACATACATTGTGCACACTCAATCATTTGTTGTAAGTGTTCCCCAACAAGACTATGTTTGGAACACATTGATTGATCACACTACACATCCAAGAGAAATCAGTTCAACTTGTGAACACATCTCTTGAAAACACCTGATCAAATCTTGTATCACGATCCATTAGTGATCACTTTCCTTTAGACAGCTTTCAATCACAAAGCTTGCAACTTGTAATAGACTAGTGACATTAATAGTGCACCTTTTTCACAAATCCAAGTTTTGACCAAACTTGGTAGAGGACATAGCAGTTATTTAACACTATGAACATCTCCAAATAATTGTGTCTTCTTGTTTGTGTGTTTGCTCATTTCTCTTATCTTGAAACCGGTTGAATTTTATCACCGGTTACAACCTTTGAATCCTTAACTGCTTTGTTTGTCTTACCTATTGGAATATATCTTGCATGAATTTTTAACTTGTTTTTGAAACTCCTTGCACTTAACCGATTTGGGTGAGTAAAATCAGTAATACTTAATCCGCTGCGTATATGATCATTATCAATCCTACTCCTCCCCTAGAAACCTTAAGACAAGAATCGGTCAGGCAAGACATTCCAAGGGAAGTGAGACCAGCTAGAGGACACCCTATTGTCAATGTAATTGGTGATGTCTTTGGTCCAAGAATGACTAGAGGCCAAAGGAGGAGTATGGGAGAACAACATAGTCTATTCTTCTCTGCAATGGTCTCAAATATAGAACCAAAGAAGACAAAAGAAGCACTCAATGATCCCAGCTGGGTAGAAGCTATGCAAGAAGAACTCAATCAGTTCGACAGATGTAAAGTATGGGAATCAGTGCCTCGACCCAATGATCAGACAGTGATAGGAACGAAATGGGTCTTTAGAAATAAATTGGATGAGTCTGAAAAAATAACAAGGAATAAAGCAAGACTTGTAGCAAAAGGGTACATACAAGAAGAATGAATTGATTATGATGAGACTTTTGCCCCTATTACTAGATTATAAGCCATTAGGTTGTTCCTTGCCTATGCTGCCCATAAAGAGTAGTTATACCAAATGGATGTGAAAAGTGTCTTCTTCAATGAAGAACTTCAAGAGCTTGTATATGATGATCAACCTCCTGGGTTTGAAGACTCCAAGAAGCCTAATCATGTTTATAGGTTAAACAAAGCTTTGTATGACCTCAAGCAAGCACCAAGAGCATGGTATGAATCTCTCTCCAAATTCCTACTTAGTGAGAAGTTCGAAAGAGGTAAAATCGATACAACCTTATTTATTGCTAAGCATAATGGTCATTCATTGTTAGTTCAAATATATGTAGATGATATTATATTTGGCTCTACTAACGAAAACTTATTTAAGAGATTTGAGAAACTTTTGCAAAACAAGTTTGAGATGAGCATGATGGGAGAATTAACCTTCTTCCTTGGAATTCAAGTTAGACAAACTCAAGAAAGAATATTCATCAATCAAGCCAAGTATACAAATGATCTTATCAAGAAATTTGGCCTTGATTCTACTTATCCTCAAAGTACTCCAATGGCTACTAATGTACATCTTGACAAAGATGAAAGTAGATATGACATTTTACCGAGGTATGATAGGATCTCTACTTTACCTGACTGCTAGTAGACCAGATATCATGTTTGCCGTATGTGTGTGTCTAGGTTTCAAGCTTATCCTAAAGAATCTCACCTTCAAGTTGTTAAAAGAATCATAAGATATCGTGTGGGAAATGTTCACTTAGGTTTATGGTACCCTAGAGATTCATCTTTCACACTAATTGGCTATTTAGATGCTGATTTTGCAGCTTGTAGGGTCCCAAGGAAAAGTACTAGTGGGACTTGTCAATTTCTAGGTCACCGTTTGGTTTCCTGGTCTTGTAAGAAGCAAGCTTCAATTTTCACTTCTACAACTGAGGCTGAGCACATAGCTGCTGGAAGTTGCTGCTCACAAATCCTATGGATTAAGCAACAACTGGTGGACTATAAAATTCCAACATAAGTTTGTCCAATCTACTGTGACAACTCCTCAACCATCTCAGTCTCCAACAATCCTGTGATGCATTCAAAGACAAAGCACATAGACATCAAATACCACTTCCTCAAGGATCATGTTGAAAAGGGTAATGTTGTTCTTTTAAAGGTTCATACTGATTATCAGTTAGCTGATATTTTGACAAAACCCTTAGACATTAAACGTTTTGAATTCCTTAAAGGTAAACTAGGCATGATTGATATACGTGGATAAACTGTGCTAACTTTGCTACTTGTGTAAGCTCTCAACTGATCAATAGGTGATATCCCCATTTTACCCTCAATCAACCATTGCTCATCAACCTTAACCGATGGTAACAAGCTCTCAACCGGTCATAACCTCTTGACCGATCACAATCTAAACCGGTCATAATCCATGATCGGTCAAGCCTTCAAGTAGTTGTCTCAACCGGTCACCAAGTTCAACCGGTCAACCAAGTGCTTAACCGAGAATGAACTGCGGCCAGCCCAATTCATTTTAACCGGCTCGTCTGACACCTCTGCTGTCCTTTCAAGTCTTTTTAGCCATTGTCTGACACAACAGTGAGCTGTGTACCAACTTTGTTTCATAGATAGATCAAAATTTTAATTTTGATCAAAAAGGTAATCTCTGTATCATTCTTATTTATCCAAAAGGTTATCTTTTTTGTTCATCATTATGTTTAAAATTTAACTGTTCCACACATGTTCCTAATTTTAAGCTTCGATATTTACAATGCATTAAGATCGTGTTTTACTATCCCTATTTTAAGCATCAGTTAACCGTTTTTGAACAAATAATTTTGCTCTTTCCCATAAAACCCTTCATCTCCCTCTCTCTCTCTCTCTCCATAAAAGAAAATCATAAGCAAACTTTTTGGTTTTTCGAAATTCTCTCAAACTTTCAAACTCTCTATCAATTTTCTGTAATCTCTCTCTAACAACCGGTTACGAGCCTTCAAGTTCTTCAAAGATCTTCAAGTTTTCAAACTTTTCTTCATCTTTCATCAATCTATTCTGGTAACACTTAGAACATTTAGAACTTTTTCAAAGTAATGAATATTTTTTTGTACTTAAATAAAATGTTCTAACTTAAAATGTTGTGTTTTGATGTTTGATTTTTACAGATGGCTCCCAAACCAACTCCCAAGAAGGACATATATGGAGGTTACATTCATTCATCCTTCTTCGATTCTGAGCAAGGAAAGCTGCTCAAGGCCATTCTTTCTGGTGCTGGGGTTCTTTCGTTTCCTTTGCCAGAAGGATCTGAAGATATCTATTATGAGTTGGTGAATGAACTCTTTGATAATGGGTCTCTGAATGACAATAGGTCTATTATCTCTACTATAGCTGGTGTACCTGTTACTTTCTCCCCGACCTCCATAGCAGGAGATTTTCCAAACCTAGCCTCAATCGGTCCCTCTACTGTTGTGATGAAGAATATGAAGTTAGCTTGGGCTCAGATTAGAGGTGAAGAGCCCTTTATGACCGGTGAGGGAAATAAGAAGGCTGATCTTGATCCAACCAACTATGTCTTGGCTGAAATTGTTGCAATATCTGTTGGTCTGGATCTCATCATTGTATTACTATGATCCAGTTTGAAGCAATGGCTGCTATTCTCCTCCAGAAGGAATTCAACGGGTGCACATTCATCTATAATGTCATCATTATTGCCTTCAAGAAATTTCAGAAGGAGAAGCCACTTGCCAGAACCAACAAAGCCAGGCCATGCCATTATCTGTTGATCAGTAGGGTATTGAGAAGAAACCCTTCTATTCTTGCTACTTCAGCCGGTCAGCCAAGCTATCCTCAGTCATGGGTGAAGACCTTTGATACATCTGACTGGGCAAGAATTTCTAGAGAGGCAACAGCCTCAACCAGTGAAGCTTTAACCGGTGCTCAACCGGTTGAGAAGAAGAAAAAGACTTATAAGCCTAAAGTGAAGAAGTCTGCTGAGCCTGAGTACTCTTAACCGGCCCCCACTCTATCGGTTAAGAGGAAGGCAACCGATCCGTCGATCAGCAAACCCAAACCAGTTGAAGCCCCTCAACCGACAGCCTCTCAACCATCTGCTCCATCAAACTCCCCTTCTGTTAGACCCAAGAAAATTGCCATAAAACAAGCTTTACCCCAAGTCCAAAAATTCCCAACTCCTTCTACTTCATCCTACCTGCCAAAATCAAAACCTATCCCAAAATCCTCCTCTCAGCTAGTCAAAGAGAATGATGAGAGAAGAAAATTAATTGAAACTGATCTTACCACATTTGTCCCTTTCATTCCTAGAAGGTTGTTTTCACACAACTTCCTGACCGGTGAAGTACCCATAACCGGCCATGCCTTAAACCCATCGGTTAGGAAGTGCCAACCGATTAGAGAACCTACCTTCCATATCTTCTACAATAACCTCTGGGTTGTCCAAGATAAGCTCATTCCTTCTCCCAAATGGGTTCATCCCATTGATCATCTACCTCCATTCCTCAGGAAACTCCTCCAATTCCATGAGTTGTGCAAAGAATCTGTTCCTGGTGGTGATATTCATAACTATGTTGATTTTGAGAATACTCACCAAGACAAAGGCATCTGCTTCAGTAAATATTGCCAACTGAGCGGGTATGATGCTTCTCTTTCCAAGAAGGACCTATTGAAGCTCTACAACCGATACTTTGACTTGCTTCCCAATATGTGGAATGCTATCTATTTGGCTCAAGATCAGTTGCGTCAGGACATGATAGTTCATGCAGTGTGGATAGACTTTGCTATGCTATATGGTGTCCAAGACACTCTAAAGGAATCCGACCTCTATCAGTTGGGCAGATATGAACTTCCTGACGATCTACTTCCTCTATTCGATTCAGAACCTATCTCTTTGGGTCCAAGGAGAAACCAGTTGATCAAAAATGTTATGGACCTGATTGAGAACATCCTGGAAGTAGATAGAGAACTACAAGCTATGGGGAATGTGATTTGGCTGAATTCTTCTCTTCGGTTCACTCAAACAAAAATAAGTGCACATGCACAACTGATGAAGATATTGAAGAGTTGTTTAAAGAGGGTGATGATGATAAAGATTTTGATTATGTGGGTGATGACAGTGAACAGTCTAGCTCTAGCTCCAGTTCAAGTGGCCATGATCGGTCAAGAATGGATTTGTTACTCCTTAACCGACGGCACTGATTAGGAGAGTAGGAGGAGGCTTAATCGATACATCACTGGTTATAAGCCTGGGAAGAGGTGAGAAAATTTCTGCTGTTGCCTCACCGATTATTCAACCGGTTGAGATGCCCTCAACCGATGGATCTGCTGAACCGGTTGAGGAGGAGAAGCTTGTTGATGATGCTGCTGATGGTGATACTGAGCTGCAAGAAGCTATGGCCAAAATCCTGTTTGAGAGTGAACTTGACCTACAATGGTCATCTGCAGAGGAGTTAGCTACTCAAGCAGCTATACAGGCAAGTTTATTGGTCAGCCAAGCTAGTACCCATCTTAAGGGTAAAACTGTTGTTGAGGATGTTGATCCTATTTTTGAGGAGGATGATCCTACTCTTTCTGACTTCTTTGAGGAAGATGATGCTATTGAATTCAAGGCACCTGAGCCTTTTGAATATAATCCCCTTGATGTTGCTCATCCTCCTACAAATTTTGACTTCTCTATGGACCAGAAGGATTTGATGTCCACTTTAAACTATTATACATCCAGAGATTCTATTCCCCGGTTATCAAACGGAATGTTTTTTTTTATATTCATGAGAAGGTCACAAGTCGTTGCAGTCTTCAACCGATCCCCATGCCTCCATCCATAGCCGATGAGCTTCAAAGAAAAAGGAGGTAAGATAGAATGCAGACTTTTGTGGATGTGGTTGAGACCATGAAAGTTGGTGATCCTCCTGCTGATACTCTACCCCATCAAACCAGCACCAAAGGTCCAGGTGAGACCAGCCTAAGATTTCAAGCTCCTAGAATCTTACGGCTAAAGAAGAGAGCTGCTCCTCCAAGAAATGCCAAAGTTATACCAGGCAAGGCTGAGTAGCAACTGGTCCTGGACTTTTAGCTAAACGCTCATACTATAATTCTTCAATGCAAGGTCGGTCAAGCTCAATAAAGATTGCAGGTCAGGTTTTCCAATGACTACCTCGACCGGTTGAGTCTTCCCTTTCAACCGATAATATCTATATCCATCACTTGGCTTTGAACGGTCGTATGAACAAGGTGTTAGAGTTGAAGATTTTCTCTTGGGAATTTGAGGTAATCAAGATGGTGGGTTTTAATGCCTCAAGTGCCTCAACTGTTTATTCGCAGAGATGATGGAAGTGTGGTGCCCCAAAGCAATATCAGACATGCCTTCCAACTTCTCAACATTTTGAGGATGATTCCCTTGATCAGGTTAAGGCAGCTGGCCATACCTCTTGCTAGGCAGGTTGCAGATTTGGTGGTTTTGGCTTTTGAAGAGGCCAATGAGATTGAGTGTGCTCTTTGTTTAAGCCTTGAAAATAATGGAATGATTGCTCCAGTTCTGACTGTTTCTGATGAATCTGATGATGATATGGATTCCTCCCCAACCGTTGCTGCTCCCTCAACCGGTCTACCCTCTCCAATCGGTCCGTGTCTAACCGATGCTCCTTCTCCAACCGATCCCTCTCTTTCAATCGATATTCCCATAACCGATCCTCCTCCTGCAACTGATGCTGTCCTTCAGTCTCCTCTTCAACCGGTTGTTGTTGCCTTAGAAGAAGCTGATCTCCAAAGGCCAACCGTTGTCCAATATTTGATAGAGCTTCATGATGCACTAATAGGTGGGCTTGCTAAGTCCAATCAGGATGAGGAAGAAAGAAGACTGTCCAGAATTGAAACTGGGTTTGCAATAGCCTTAGGCAATTTTGTAGAAAAGCTGAATGAGAAAGATGCTACCATAACTGATCTTGTTAAAGAGCTGACAAATTCAACCCATACCAACAAGCAGTTATGTGATTATGCCTTAGCCGTTCAAATCAATCTTATTAAAGCTACAGATGAGCTGAAGAAAGCAAATTTAAAGATTCGTGACCTGTCTGCTCAACTTAAAGATTCAAATACTGAGTTGGTCAAGGTTAAAGCTCAGAATGATATTCTAATGAAGCTCGTAGCAAGTGGTCAGTTGGGAAATCTGAGAAAAGAAGAGAAGGAGAGAAGAAAAGAAAGAAAAGGAAGCAAGAGAAGCAAAAAGATCCAAGTCTGAACCGGTTGCATCGGCTACAACTTCTTCAAAGGACAAGGACCCCTCAACCGATCCTGCTCCAAAAGTTTAGAATGTAACCGATGATATATATGTCTTTGCTTTCCAACCGGTTGCTGCTTTTGAATCAATAAGAATTTCTTTACCCTCAACCTTGTTCATTTTAATGTTTAATATTTGTTTTCTTGAATTTCCTTTATATTTTTGAATGACTTCACTACTACTAACTCTTTAAATTTGCAAGTTATCTCATTCATCCATCTTCTTTAGCTTACTTTATTTTTATTGTATAGCTTTTCATAGGTTACATCAAGTTGTCACTTGATTTAGGGAATGACAAAATTAAAAGATAAACTCTTGATCATTCTTTTACTAATTTAAGATAGATGTATACCTAGGGTGATTGGACTTAAGCAATTAGGAGGAGATTGTTAGTCAAATATATGTATAGCTTAAGAATTGCTTAATTCCAATCATTATAAGCATTATTGAGGACCTCTAATTCTAACTAGACTACTTAGATTTTTCTATGTACCCTTAGGATCCCTTTAGTGCTAATGCCAATGTTTTTACTTGTATTTTCTCAAAGGTTATTGAAGACTTGAAGACCTAGAGATTTTCCCAAATATAGTATTGGTTACTTGTTCAAGCTGACAGAACCTCGGCTGGTTAAGTGCCTTAACTGGTCATGCTCCTAGCCGGTTCAACACTCAACCGGCTGATCAGTCAACCGGCTATACCCCTTTGTTGCTGCATCAGTCAATCTTTCTCAACAAGCCTATTAGTTGAAGCATTTATTGTTCTCACCTACTTAGCCTGCAACTTAGCTAATGTTGGTAGAACCGTTGCTATGAAGACTTTGCTGTCGCCTTGTCAGTAACCACTTCATGGAATATTCAAGTTACCAGTACTCACAACAACTTTTTTATCCAGTGAAAAATTCAAAGATGGTTGTCCTTCAAATCTCAAGAATTTAATGCAGAAGATATTCCCATTAAATTCTTGTCAGATCAAGTCATCCCTTCAACCCCTTCAAAAGATAACACCTCAATTTGAAGACACTATAAATACCTTCTGTAGAGCATTGAAGAGGGTTGGTGCATTAAAGACTTTGAGAGTGAGATTGTCAAGAACTGAAAGTGTTCAAGCATTGAAGTTCAAAGCAATCAGTCCTTATATTCACTAGATTATTTATTAAGACATACATTATGCACACTCAATCATTTGTTGTAAGTGTTTCCCAACAAGACTATGTTTGTAACACATTGATTGATCACACTACACACCCAAGAGAAATCAGTTCAACTTGTGAACACATATCTTGAAAACACCTGGTCAAATCTTGTATCACGATCCATTAGTGATCACTTTCCTTTAGGCAGCTTTCAATCACAAAGTTTGCAACTTGTAATAAACTAGTGACATTAATAGTACACCTTTTCACAAATCCAAGTTTTGACCAAACTTGGTAGAGGACGTAACAGTTATTTAACATTGTGAACATCTCCAAATAATTGTGTCCCCTTGTTTGTGTTTGCGTGTTTACTCATTTCTCTTATCTTGAAGTCGGTTGAATTTTATCACCGATTACAACCTTTGAATCCTTAACTGCTTTGTTTGTCTTACCTATTGGAATATAACTTGCGTGACTTTTTAACTTGTTTTTGAAACTCCTTGTACTTAATCGATTTTGGTGAGTAAAATCAGTAATACTTAATCCGCTGCGTAACTGATCATTATCGATTTAGCTTTTGGTATACTACTTGACCATTTTCTAAAGGTTTTGAAAAGAAGTTTAATCAGGCTATTCAAACCCCCCCCCTCTAGCGCACACACACACACACACACACACACACACACACACACACACACACACACACACACACACACACACACATATATATATATATATATATATATATATATATATATATATATATATATATATATATATATATATATATATATATATATATATATATATATATATATATAGCACGCGGTCTTAGCACGATGGTTAGAGTTCACGGCTTCCAACTGGAGGTCATGGGTTCGATTCCCCACCAGTGGTTAGAGGGAATGACATTGCCCTCCCTAGCATAGCTAGGCGCCTCTGTGAAGTGCATCAAGGGGGGAGCGGTGAAATGTGTTGATCCCCTAAGTGCATCAAGGGGGGAGCGCTGAAATGTGTTGATCCCCTTCTTTAAGAAAAAATACCAAAGAAAAAAAAAATATATACTCCCTCCGTCCCGATCGACTTAGGACTTTTTGCCATTTTGGGCGTCCCACCCGACTTAGGACGGCCCAAAATGAAAACCTTAAATCACTATTCTCTCCACTCATTCTCTCTCCTACATTATTTTAATACTCACAACACCATTATAATTTACTATTCTCTCCACTCATTCTCTCTCCTATTTTTAAATTACACTCACAACATTTATCTTTTCCTTAATCCCCGTGCCATTTCAAAAAATCCTAAGTCGGCCGAGACGGAGGGAGTATATATATATATATAAACCCCCCTTTTGAAAGTTCTATGAACAGTTTCAAGGGGAAAAATTTCCATTTTGCCTTCATACATTTGTCTCATTCCCATTTTGTCCTTAAATTATTATTTTTTTTAAATTTAAAAAAAAAAATTTAAAAAAAACATTACGTGGCGCCCAGACAAGACGTATCTTAGTATCATATATATATATATATATATATATATATATATATATATATATATATATATAGCGAACCGATTGTAACGAAAACAGACTTGGGAAGCAATTGCATCAACATGTAAAACTTAAGTAACTAAGGCTCCGTTTGTTTCATGTAAAACATTTTTCGGAAAATGTTTTCCTTGTTTTCGGGTGTTTGTTTCAAGTAAAATGTTTTTTCGAAAAATGTTTTACCTACTTTCGAGTGTTTGGTAACCACTTGTAAAAGAAAGTCAAATGTAAAACATTTTACAAGGATGTAAAAAAAGGAGGTTTTCTTTGTAAAATGATTTACCAATTTCAAATTCGTAAATCATTTTACAACTCTTGTTCTTGGCCTTAATGTACAACTCATATTACACTCGGTACAACATAATAATAATAATAATTAAAAAAAAAATTAACCGCCACCCACCCCACTCCCCCAAAAAAATTTTTTTTTTTTTGGAAACCGCCCCACCCACCCGCCTACCCCACCCACCCTCCCAAAAAAATTTTTTTATTTTTTTTTTGAAACCGCCCCACCCACCCCACCTACCCCACCCCCACCCTCCCCCAAATTTTTTTTTTTTTTTTTGGAAACCGCCCCACCCGCCCCCCGCCTACCCCACCCCCACCCCCAAAAAAAAAAAAAAAAATTTTATTTTTTTTTGGAAACCGCCCCACCCACCACCCCGCCTACCCCACCCCACCCTCCCCCTCCCCCCAAAAAATTTTTTTTTTTTTTTTTTTGGAAACCGCCCCACCCACCCCCGCCTACCCCACCCCTACCCCCCCAAAAAAATTTTTTTTTTTTTTTTTTGGAAACCGCCCACCCACCCCGCCTACCCCACCCCACCCCCACCCCCCAAATTTTTTTTATTTTTTATTTTTGGAAACCGCCCCCACCCACCCCCTGCCTACCCCACCCCCTACCCACCCCCACCCCCACCAAAAAAAAAAAAATTTTTTTGGAAACCGCCCACCCACCCCCGCCTACCCCACCCCCTACCCCCCCCCCAAAAAAAAAAATTTTTTTATTTTTTTTTGGAAACCGCCCCACCCACCCCCGCCTACCCCACCCCCCAAATTTTTTTTTATTTTTTATTTTTTTGGAAACCGCCCCCACCCACTCCCTGCCTACCCCCTCCCACCCACCCCCCCCCCAAAAAAAAAAATTTTTTTTTGGAAACCGCCCACCCACCCCCTGCCTACCCCACCCACCCCCCCCAAAAAAATTTTTTTTTTTTTGGAAACCGCCCACCCACCCCCGCCTACCCCACCCCCCAAAAAAATTTTTTTTTTTTTTGGAAACCGCCCCACCCACCCCCTCCCCCAATTTTTTTTTTATTTTACACCCCCTACCCCCCCCCCAAAAAAAAATAATTTTTTTTTATTTTTTATTAAAAAATTAAAAAAAAAAAATTGGGGGGGGGGATAGGCAGGGTGTGGGTGGGGCGGTTTCCAAAGTTGATTTAAATTAATAAAAAAAAGTGACATTTTCGGAAAACATTTTCGTCAAATTTGCCAAACAAATGAAAACAAGACCATGATATTTTACAAGAAAACATTTTACATGGAAATCTTTTTACATGAAAACATTTTACAAGGAAACCTTTTTACATGAAATCATTTTACATGAAAACATTTTCCGGAAAATGTTTTACGCGAAACAAACGGAGCCTAAATTGTAATTAACCTAATATTCTAGCATGCAGCTTACAACTTATTCATCAATCTAAGGTTTAAAATTACTGCACTAAAAAGATTGAAGAAATATGATCAACCATGACGGCAATGTCCAAAGGGTTTCGTATTATTATTCATCGATTTGAGACGGACTATTGGAGTGATAAGGATTGATGTATTTCCAGAAGACGCCCAAACTGCTACCCATTATATTCATTATCACAGCTGACATAGCAGGCGGTAACGCCACCATTGGCGAGGAGCTGAAATGTGAACTTGCTAAAACCACACCTAACGATGAATTTTGCATCCCGACCTGCAAAAAGTGAAGTAAAAACCAAAAGCTCCCCCAGCACACTCCCTCTGTCCCAAAATGAACACCAAAAAAATTTCAAATTTGCTCTATATGAATGAATAAGCACAAAACAGATTGGTAAGAGGATTGCGTAGAATAACTTAATCTTAGAGAAATATGAAGCTTTTACTATTATAATGGGTCAAACTGATTTTGTAACAAGAACATTAATCAGGTTGAAAGATTTGTTAGAAGTGATTATTACCTCTATTGATACAGCTCGGCGTTGTGGCTCTTTAAACCCAGCCAGGGATGCTGATATATACCTGTCAGAAAGTTCGCAATGAATAATATTCTTATCTTTCGGTGACACCATTTTTCAGAAAAAAAAAATTCTTTTAATTGTTTTTTGAAAAATTATGTACCAAAATATCATCGTTCCAAAACTATTTACCAAAGTATACATTTTGGTAGAAGTTGCTACCCGCAGTAACGACTTTAAGTTGGACCAAATTAAAGTCGCTACTGCCACTAGCGATTTCTATATTTTTCAATATTATTTTTATTTATTGAAAATATATATTATAATTTTGGATGAAAATAAAAAAAATGGAAAAACGCTATTAACAATAGCGATTTTATCCTCTTCCCCGTCCCCGACGAACTCAAACACTGTCGCCTCATCAATGTCGCATGAGAAGTTGTATGCGGTGGTGTGATATCTGCAGGACTCTGCCAACACTCCCATGCTTTCCCCCAAGCAAACTGCTTTACCTTTGTGTGTGTATGTGTGTGTGGTGTAATGCATTGATGTATGTGTCTTTCTCTCTGGTTTTGGCCATGACTACTGCAGCTTGAGGTTGTGACATTGGTACTTGCTTAAAAACGGGGAAGATGAGTCAGACTCCATAGCATTTTTCAATTTTTTTTTAATTTTTTCTAAAATTAAAATATTTATTTTCAATAAATAATAAATAATATTGAAAAATAGAAATCGCTAGTGGCAGTAGTGACTTCATTTTGGTCAAACTTAAAGTCACTACTGCCAGTAGCAACTTCTACCAAAATGTATACTTTGGTAAATAGTTTTGCAACAATTAAAAAGCAATTAAATGAAAAAAAAAATATCTCATTTTTCACCAGCATCAAATCTATGAACACAAAACAACTACTCAAGTACAATGGACATTCATTTTGTGAGTATCTACAATGTGGTTGAAAGTAAATGAACTAAAAATTCTTTACTCAATTGATTTATTTATTTTTTTGAATCCAAAGTTAAGAGCATCCTATAAAAATTTAGTCTATTTCTTATTTTGGAATCACGAGTGGCAGATGCATAAATATTTTCATTCGTCCATGCTAGTATTTTATGAACTCCATTAGTTCCTGATAGGTGCCACCATTCTTTTGGCACTCACGAGACTCCATATCATGTCTCTTTTTATCTGTTTTCATTTTCTCTCTTTGGGTTATTTGAGCCTTTGTCCAAAATCCCTCCGTTCCAAAAAGTAGTCCGACTTTCTATTTTAGTAACATAATAGTCCTATTTCAAGGCCACGGGTTCAAACCTAACAAATACAATTTCATCACTTTCAAGTGTCGCTCTTATAATAGATTAAGAAAAAAAAACATCACTGTAATGCATAGTTACCGGGAACTCCCATCCCCCCTCTTCCCACGTCCCGGAATGCGCGTCCCGAATCGTGGATCATTTCGTCCCAGTTCACTAAGGAACTCGACCTAAATCGCTCAAACCATTGCAACGAAAAATAAAGGGCTACTTCCTCTAATGCCCCTCTGCCGATATTTAAACCCAATGCAAAACACATTAGATCTAAAATTTCATAAACACCCCTCGCCCTCTTATAACTGACTTATAAGACTACGTCATCTCTTATAAGTGACTTATAATAAGACTAATTTGTCTCTTTAATTGACTTTTTACAACAACAAAAAATCAAAATTTTCAATAATAATAACGAATTAATCTCATAATTTACACATTAAAACTCTTATAGTTAAATTATAAGAACAACTTGCCTCTTATAACTACTTCGTCTCTTATAATTGACTTATAAGTTATAAAACAATTTTTTTTCAATCAGAAATTTCAATAACATCGACGATTTAATCTCATATTTGGTCAAACAGCAATTAACTCTTATAGTTGACTTATAAGACTACTTCATCTTTTATAAGTGGCTTATAAGACTAATTTGTCTATTATATTGACATATAAAACAAATAAATTCAAAAAAAAAAAAAAATTCAATAATAACGAATAAATCTCATAATTTACACATTATAACTCTTATAGCTGAACTATAAGACCAACTTGCCTCTTATAACTACTTCATCTCTCATAATTGACTTATAAGACTTTTTTTCAACCAAAAAAATTAAAAATTTCAATAATAACAATGAACTAATCTCATAATTTTTCCTTGTTTTTGTATCCTCCCTCCCAGGAAAATAAAATAAAAGCTTATTTATCCCGTTAGAGGTCAACCAATCAATCGCCATTACTAAATTCTGGAGCAAGAAACAAATGTTTTAGAGAGAGAGAGAGAGTTTTAGTGATCTCTTAAAGACAGAGGTTCATAGTCCCTCTCTCTTGTTTGTGTTTGATAATCATGGGTATATGGGAAGCTTTTCTCAATTGGCTAAGAAGATTCGTTTTCTTAATTCCCGCTCCCTTCTTGATGCATTTATTTATTTATGTTTTGTTTTGTTTGTATTCGATCGCGCATGTTTTAATCTAAATTGGCTCCGTTGTTATGAATTCGTTTTGTTTGGATGTTGTTACGTGATAATGAATTTGAATTTAGATTGAGAAAGTTAATTTCATTTTGTGAGTTATTGAGGGATCTTCCTTGTGCGTCTTTTTTCATTGTTTGATTTTGGTTTTAAAAAAGTTAGGTCTCATATTGGTGAGATGCATTCATTGTTTGAGTCTAGGGGTGTCTAGGGAATTATAATTTGGGGAGAACTCTTTATTTGATATTTACAAAAAAGTTTTCTTTGAAAGGAATAAAATCTGGGCAGGGCGCCCTAGGGGAATTTTTCCAAAAATAAAAGGTCGACATCATAGAAACTGACCTTGACATGCTTTTCACGATGGAGGGAGATGAACAACGCGAAGGAGACTTTGAGTCGTCACTGGGATGAGGTCGAGACCTTATAGGTGTAGCTAGACAAATAAACTGTTTTCTGCCTTAAAAGTTTTTTATTGAAAAAGAAAAAAAGTGTGGCTGGGAATTAATGGGTGGATGGGAGTCTAACTGTTATGATATTTATATTTTCTTACTTTTTATTTCTTTGCTACAAGTAATTGAGTTGTTTGTTTCATTTTTTTCAACATTGTTTTCTTACTCGACTATTTTAACGCCTAAACAATACACACACACATATCTATAGAGAATCTATGAGATCAACAACAGAGCCTAGGGCAGGGCGGGGCGCTTTGGGTGCCCTTAGGGACATTCCTTGGATAGCCAAAAAGAATGTCTAAGGGGTAATTGTGTGAGTGTGTGGGCATAGAGTGGAATTATTTTGTGAGGCAAAACTGTTCTCTATTGTAACACAACAAATTTGTGCTTATAGTGAAAATCCCGACTTGGTAGTGCACCTAGAAGTAGTCCGTTCTTGGGATGAAATGGGTGAACAAATCGTGTGTTTCTTCTTTATTGCTTTCATATGATTGTTGCATGTATGTTGATTCTCACCATCAGGTACTAGTATGGGATATCGACTGCTTTGATAGATCACAATTCCACAACATGGCGTACCGAAAATTTACTAAGCCACATTTCTCGTTCCCATACCCGTCTCGTGTTCCGAAACGTCCTACGTTCCTAGTAACTATGTTGTAATGAAAAGCTATATAGAAAGTTGACTATATATCTGGGACAGATAGAATACTTATTATTTTGGGGATAGCCTAAGAAGAAAATAGTGTCTGTTTCAGATGGAAAATGGAGATATAGAAACTTTTCAATTATGAAATGGCCATTATGGATACAAATTTATCCTGCTAAATGTATACCAGAATGTATGCCACTAAACCACAATGCACATTTTCTCTCAGACGAGGATTTTCTTCTGTTTCAAATAATGTCTTCCCCCACCACCCCCATACCCATTTTCTCAGATTAGAGTAATGTATTATGCAGGTAGGCTTCGGCTGGTATTCTCATTTATGCCACATGCACTTAAACAGTGCAGTAGACTGACAAGCATAATTTAAGTTATCAGTTCTCACTATGTAGATCACTACCCATTTATGAAGACATAGAAAGTAGCAATTTTTTTGAGCATGAAGGAAGCAAGTTAAAAGGCATAAAAAAGCATAAAACAAAAAAGGGAGTTAAGCCTTGAGTATCTAACCCCACGAAGAAGCCTGCAAAATGCAGTAACAAAACAGAGAGTGCTACAGCCCCCAGTTCACTAGAAATTAAAGCTTGAACACGTACAAGTAGAGAGACACTAGATGACAATGTTGCAGCAACCATTGACGATTTGAGGCGAACAACATTTTCTGCAAAAACACTAGAAAACAGAAAAAAAAAAAAAAAAAAAGAACCACAAAAAAATAACATATTTAGATTGATTAGAAGATGTATACACTATCACATTTATAGAAAATAATAGCAGCTGAACCTGCTCGCCAGCAGCGCTGCAGTTAAAACAGCAAGTAACGGTGCAATAGGTGTCACCAACTTCACAGTTCCAGGAAAGGTTCTTTGTATATAAGAGCCGAGCAAAATTGGAGCAACAACCACCTAGAAAGGAGAAGGTAGGATAGAATGGATAATTATATCTTTTAATATAAGATCAATGGAAGGAGTTTAGTGTAGATTATATTACCTGAAGGGTGCTGACAGAAAGTTTGACAGCATCAACAGGAACATAAGTTCCTGCCAGAATTTTAGTCAACAATGGAGTAAGAAACACAGCTCCAAGAGTGGTGCTGACTGTCATTACTATAGACAATGGTACGTCTCCTTGTGCAATTAGAGTCACCTGCAACACTATTACACAAGCAGAAAAATGAGTGCTTGGTAGTGAGGTTTGAACCCTCGCAAATAACAATGGAAGTTTAGGATGCTAGTTCCAACCACTTACCAATTTAGAATGCTACTTAATATGCTTCAGGAACTGGAGAGATTAAACTGTTTGTATATACTACCTCTGTCCCAAAATGAATCTCCAAAAAAATTTCAAATTTTCTCTTGGTCAAGAGCAAATTTCAAAAATTTTGGGACATTCATTTTGGGATGGAGGGAGTAGTTGCTTATTGTTTCCAATTTGTTTTGACTGTATGGTTACCAAACTAGTTTAGAATAGCAGATTCTGTTCTTTCAACAATAAGCAGTCCGTTTTTACAAAATTAAAGATGAAATGCAGACATAGATAAGCACACCCGTTCTATAAATGGCTACACGAAGTTTGTAAATGGAAACAGAAAACATGGGTGGCTTAAGAATGCTTAATGCTACCAAGAAAAGCTGCTCGAATAGATGCATTTTTACGGGAACATAGATTTTACAAATCAGACAAGGAAAAAAGCTACGGGATAAGTTAGCATTAGTCATGGATTCATAGTCTCATCTTTGGAATGATAAAGTGATCATAGAAAATTCAAACAAGGTAATCCATGAGAAAAAAGGCAGGAAAAAAGGCAGGAAAAAATCACTCTTACCACATTGGAGGCGGTTCCTCCTGGACAACAAGAAAGCAATATCAAACCAACTGACAGAGAAGGTGAGAGTCCCAAGACTTTGCTAATCATAAATCCAAAAACTGGCATAATCGTGTACTGGGCAGCACATCCAAAAAGTATCTACATAGAAATGATACAAAATTCTCGTGAGATTGACCAACCAGAATTCATAGAATGGCTACCAACAGGAGAGTATCAAGGATGCTGGTAACCATATATGAGACGGTGATAAACATAGAAAAGACATCCAATCATCAACCAATTTTTTGCATTAATAATAACGTTTTCCAATCCCTCCTGACTTGAGAAACTATTTGATAGCAATTATTTACTTTGTGGGTTGGTGATACCTTTTATAGTTTCCTATTCAATGTTTGACTTGAATAACTAAATAGCAACCACAATTCTTCTTTTGAAGTTCAATAAGTATGCCATAGTGCAATATTTCCTGCTAAAGTTAAGCACATTTATACCAGATATCCATCACTACGAGATCAGACTCTTCGGATACCACAAATAATATAGTTTGGTACTTTAAATAGCCAATTGTATAAAGCTCGAAAGACTACAACAGAACTAAACCAGATATGAAATGAACAATTATAAACAACCAAGAAACACAGTATCACATAAGTCAGTAAAGAAACTGCACCAATCTGATCATGATACAAGCCCACTATAACTGTTCAAGCAGCCTGTTTTAGCAATTCATACTATAGATTAATACCAGGAAACCCGCAATAATCATCTTAACTTCGAACTCAGGTGTAATTGGAAATGCAACAAGTTCCTCATGGGACAAACTACTTTAATAACCATAACATCATTCTTGGCTTGGGTGCAGTCACAATTGGAATGATTATTGTTAAAGGTTATTGTTTGGAAGGGTGCATACGTTGCTCTTGATTGAGAGGGCAGCATACTTTTGCTTTTGGTTTATAATTTTTGGAGAACTACTGGATGCCATCCAGAGCCACTGACATGTCAAGTTGGGACCCATCTCAATAACAAATTCACAATCAGAAAAACCGAACAAACAACAATCCCAAACTACTTGACCGGTTCAGTTTCGTGTAGGCAAGTCGTTATTGAGGTGGGTCCCAGGTTGACAAGTTAGCAGCTCGTTATTTTTCTTCAAAAGTATTTTTTTCTAAAGAAATTGAATACCAAAAACAGATGCCTTACACAAAGTGAGCTAGTCAGGGTGTAAAAATTAAAATAGGAGTAGGAATTAAAGGAGTTGTGGATACTGACGTATGCTGGATATCTCGGCCGCAGGCTTATTGAAGAAACTCAACACATTGTTTTACGATACACTATCTTTTCAACTATAATTCTTGCAATTCCTTATTTTGATCCTACATAGTATTAACGTATTACTCTATTTTGTATACCTTTCTCCATCCCAAAATGAGTGTCTATTTTCAAAAAGAAAGTTGTCCAAAAACGAGTGTTAATTTCGTAGTGAAGCTACTATATTTACCTTCATCAACTAGTATCATATCCTAATTTGTGCTGCAATGATATAATGTGATCACTAACTTCTTAATTTCTCTGAAACTTATAAAATGGACACACGGGGAGGTATCAGTACAACAATCCAAGCAGCAAAACTGGCAAATATAATAAACTGGAATGTTCAAAACCAATCAAACCCACCTCCAAATTTTCCAAAGGCATAACCGAAAAGCAAATGCAACTAGGAAAAATAACCCTTAAGCAACAATCAAGCACTTATTCCAAAAGTCAACTACTGTAAAAAAGAACTCACAGAAAGAGGCCTTTGCTTGAACAAATTGACCAAGTCCTTGAACTCCAAAGTGAGCCCCATTACAAGCATAATAAACCCAAGTGAGAGACTATAAGAATTAGGAGCTCTCTCCACAAACCATGAAAACGCAGAGGGCTTTAAGCAAGCAACAGCCCCTCCAACAGTCACATAAACAGGGTACAAGCTTGCTGCACCAGACAACAAATCCTCCCACATGGGTTTTTCCAAATTAACAGAGGACCCTTCCGAATTATCTTGAATGGATCTGACTAGGGTTTTTGGGGTTGACTTGAAATTTGGGAGCTTGAGTGGTTTGTAGGAGGTGGGTCTGAGTCTGATGGGTTTGAAAATGGGAATTTTCAAATGGGTTAGTGAATTTGCAGTTAAGGAATTGAGGCAAAGAGAGAGGGACATGGTGTATGAATCTTGATTGATGATTGAGGAAGATGATGATCTCAGGCCAGGTGTTTATATTTTCTTAATGTTTTTGTAGGAGAGCAAAGTGCAGTCACACTGTTGGTTCACGCGTGCCCCTTTTGACGGCGATTGAAGATTCCCTCCATCTTACTCTTATGCTGCTTCGATTTTTTGATTGTCTGGAAAAGAATTGTTATGAGTTAGATGTTGTGACTTGAGATACGATGATGAATGGGTGAGTGAAAATGGGGAGTTGACTTTTGCACTGTAGCTGTTTGATGAAATGCCTTAGAGGAGTGTGTTTAGTTGAAATTTTATGATTGGTGGGTATGTTGGGGTAGAGATATGGAAGCAGAGTAGCCAAGGAGTTTCTTGATGAGAATTGTTATATAAACCCGTAAAATTGTTGAATAAACCCGTAACGATAAAATCACCCCAAAAAATTAAAACAAACCCCCCACTTTTCCCTTTATACCCCACTCACCCACACACCCACACCCATTAACCCTTTCATTTACTCTCTCTCACCCACACCAACCATCACCATTTTTAGAGAGAGAAAGAGAGTGAAAATCAGTTTGAGAGAAAGAAAAGAAGAAGAAATCATCTGATTTTTAGAGAGTGAGAGTGAGAAATTTCGATTTTTGGTTCGATTGCATTTAAATTTCTGAATTTGGGTGGTTCGACCGCTACCAACCGAAAATTTGGATTTGATCGGCCAGTAGTGGCCGAACTTTACTTAAAAATCGTCCACACCCGGCCGAACCACCCAGATTCGGCAAACCAGAGCCGAACTTTTTAAAAATTTCGGCCAGGTGTGGCCGAACTTTTTCAATATTTTCGTAGGGTGTGGGCCGAACTGGCCAATTTCGGTCACTACTGACCGAATTTTTGCAAAATCTGGGTTTTCTAATATGTTGAAAAACTGGGAATTGGAAAGTGAGAAAATAGGGTTTAATGGAGAAATGGTAGTGGGTGGAGGATTGTGTCGAGGCTGCGTGGTGGCGGTTGGGATGGTGGTGGCCGGATTCGAGAGAGACGGTGGGTTGGGATGAAGGGTAGTAGAGTGGTTAGCTTGAGGAGGAAGGTGGGGTAATGGGTGTATGAATTAGGGGTAGAAAAGTAGTTTCATTCGGTGGCATAATTGTAATTTTATCGTTACGGGTTTACTCAACAATTTTACGGGTTTATATAAGAGAATTGTTATATAGACCCGTAAAATTGTTGAGTAAACCCGTAACATTAAACCCACCCCCCCAAAAATTAAAATAAATCCCTCTCTTTCCCTTTATACCCCTTTCCCTTATCCTCACTCACCCACACCCACACACCCATCCACATTAACCCCAATCAGATTTTTAGAGAGAGAAAGAAAGAAAATCAGAAATTTTTAGAGAGAGAAACATTGTAAAATAAGGTAATTTTGATGCAATTCGTTCGAAAATTACTTCCTATGGTTTAATTCGTTCAATTAATGTTTCAAGTTGAGAATTTTTGGGTTCAATTTGTTTCAAATTTTGGGTTTGTGGTGGTTCGGCCAGTACCGACCGAAATTGTAGATCTGTTCGGCCAGTAGTGGCCGAACTTCTTGAAAAAGTTCAGCCACACCCGGCCGAACTTCTTGAAAAAGTTCAGCCACACCCGGCCGAACTTCTTGAAAAAGTTCAGCCAGTACCGGCCGAACTTTTGTAATTAAGGAAAAAAAAAATTCAAATATTTTGGCATGTTATTTTGATACATAACATCGTTTTGACCTGAGAATAGAGCTAAGTTATTTTGAGCAATCACTTATTTTTGGTATCACATCCATAATTTCTTTCTTCTTTCTTCATTGCTAATTTAGCAAAAAGAATCCGACAAGATGACTACATTCATTGAACATATTTATTTATACATCATTAAATTCATTCATCCAAATAACACCCAATAATTTTTTTCGGCTTTTAACCATCTTCATTAAATCAAACAACCTTAAACCCACATAATTCCAAATAATATATAATACAACTGAGAAATCACATCAAAACATCATTTTAATTTTAATGCAGTTCTAATATTTATAACCGCTGAATATTTATATTTTCTTTATCTCGAAATAAATATTTTTTTTTATTACTTCTCTTCTAAAGGTTCTTACTTTGTTTATTTTTTCCCAAAAATTAAAATAATATTTTTCAATCAACGACGAATAATCAGCATAATTCTTCAATAATTAAGCACACATACACACAAAAATTATGCCGGTACTGACCGAAAAAACAACCCAGATTCGGCAAATCAGAGCCGAACTTTTTAAAAATTTCGGCCGGCCAAAGCCGGCCGAAATTTTTAAAAAGTTCGGCTCTGATTTGCCGAATCTGGGTTGTTTTTTCGGCGGGGTGTGGCCGAACCTGAACTGAATTTCGGTCACTACTGGCCGAATTTTTGCAAAACGAACAAAAAAAAAAGTTTAACAAATTTATATGTAGAAGAAAAGGGAGGTATTGATTTTTTGATGTTTGAGAAATGAGAGTAGGAAGAAAGGGAGAGAGGGTAATTTTTTATGCAAAAAAAAATGAAGAGGATGAGATTAATGGTGAAAAATGGGGAAGGTGTGAAAGATGGGTGAAAAATTGATGAGGAGGAAGGTGGGGTAATGGGGGTATGAATTAGGGGTAGAAAAGTAATTTTATTTGATGGCTTAATTGTAGTTTGTAGGTTACGGGTTTACTCAACAATTTTACCAGTTTATATAACAATTCTCTTTATATAACAATTCTCTTTCTTGATAAGATGCTGTGTAGGGATGTTGTTTCTTGAAATTGTTTGATTCATGGGTATGTTCGGATTTGAAATGTTTCGGCTGTTTATGAGTTTTTTTATTTTAAATAAATGCGTCGTCCAAATGTTGTTTCAATGACTATTATGGGTGTTTGAAATCGTTTGATAAAATAATAGAGGCAGGAAATTATAAACCAAGTGAGGCAACGTTTGTTGACTGCATGTGCACATATAAGGAGGCTTGATACCGATAAATTGGTTCACTCTTGCATTAGAAATGATAAGAACGTTGACAAGATGTATTCAAAATGTGCAGTGGCTCAAAATGTTTTTGACAAGATGAAGGATAAAAGTATTGTATCCTGGAATATACTTATATATATCATCACGGGATATGGAATGAACAGGCATGGGGAAAAAAGCTCTGGAAATGTTCTTGGAGATGGAAATATATGGCATGGTGCCGACAGGCATGGGAAAGCTCTTGATAGTTATAGTCAATTCTGAAGCTACTCCAGGTAACAATAATGAATCTTTGAAATATTTGGTTTCATATATTCAAGTATTCAATGATATCACCTTTCTTTCAGATCTTATTTTCCTCTGCAATCATAATTTTCGTGATCTGACTTTGTTTGAAGCTTTAAAATTGAAGGACCCAGAACCTTAAATATACATATCTTTTTATTGCTTGAACACTCGGGATGTTTCTGCCTACTTATATAGAAAAACCTAGTTTGATATTGATGGTTTTGAGTTGCCGTCTGTCTGAGGTTGAAACTTAGGTAGAAAACCTGATACATCAGATGATTAAATGAACTATTTTTATCTTAGAAAATGTAAGGAATTTCAGAAAAAATAATGCCTCAAACACGCAATTGATTAGAATTTGAACAGTCTGACGACAGGCTATACCTGAAAGATTAAGTTTTTGGACATTTTCTAATTAATGTCAAGTTGTTGTGCTGAGTCATGTTTGAATCAATCTGAGAAGAGACATTAGAAGACCAAAACCCAAACGAAGACAAGAAGCTATCTAAAAGAAACTGCTGTCATACATACAACAAAGCTATTGATTAACATAGATTAATATAAATAAATCCAAGTAATTTGAAGAAAATTAAAATGTAGAAATGGTAGTAGGGTTTTGGTATACACAAACTGACCAAGGACTATTCTAAGACGTTAAAGAAAATATTATACTACGTAGTATTTATTACACCAAATTAGCACATGAATATTGGAAAATGTCAAGAAAATAGTATTTCAAAGAAACTTCTTTCTCCCTACCCATTTTATGTTTTTCTTATTCAAGAACCCATCATCTCATATATACATGTATATATAATCCCCTCTAAACTTCTAACCATCATTAAAACTTTCTAATACCAAACCTTAAACATGTCTCTTAGAGCAAGGCCAACCACGACCACGACCACTGATAACAACGTTGACCTACCTGACAGCCGGCCGGAAACTCAACCACCGCCACCCTCCCTCTCGCAGCGGGCCCTCTCCCAAACTCTAACAAGCACAGCACAACTAGCCAACCTCCTCCCCACAAACACCCTCCTCCTCCTCCAACTCCTAACCCCAATCTTCACCAACCACGGCTCCTGCGACTCCGCCACCCGCCCACTCACCGCCATCCTCCTCTCCCTTCTCTCCATCTCCTGTTTCCTTGCCAGCTTCACGGACAGCTTCAAATCATCCGACGGTCAGATCTTCTACGGCTTCGCAAACTTCAATGGCATGTGGCTATTCGACTACGACACAGCCGTGGCTTCGAGCTCCGGCCTACCTGACCTGAAAAAGTACAGGCTTAGGTTCATAGATTGGATTCATGCAATAGTTTCTGCATTTGTTTTGATGATTGTGGCAGTGAGGGATAAGAATGTAATTAACTGTTTTTATCCACAGCCTAGTCATGAAGTTCAGGAGGTGTTGGATATAGTTCCTATAGGATTGGGGCTTGTTTGTAGCACGCTGTTTGTGCTATTCCCTACAAGAAGACATGGTATAGGCTACCCTGTATCTCATTGACTTTCTCTCTCTCTTTCAAAAGTCGGTGCTTACGCATAGTCCTAGGGTCTATAAAACAACCCGCAAGATCTATAGACACGTAAACCCGAGTTTAATCTCAATCATTAATTTGATAATTGGCTTCAAAAAAATATCTAGAAGAAATTACATCACTTGTTACCAATTTGCTCTCGCTATCACTCGAACATACCGCTGAGCTACTTTCTCTATGGAGATTAGAGATGATGTAAGGAAACATATTTGTTCATTTATTAATTAGAAGTAAATTAATTATTATATTCTTTTATTTTATTGTAAAAAATGATATGACCATGCTTAAACATGGCTTCAAAGTAGGTGATTTGTTGAATGATTATTTGAAGCTAGCTTGTATAGAAAATTCCAAATCAAAGAAATTAGTTTAACGTGGGCGTGTGGAGGCTAACCAATTTGATCTTATCAACACGCACCCTATTTTTAGGAATATAATTCTTTCTTTTAATCAGTCCGGGAATGGTAGGAAAGGTATAATTCTTTCTTTTAATTAATGTTCTTTCTTGTTCTGTAAATATTTATTTTTTAAATATTTAATGTCAGCTTGTAGCTAAATAATTGTGGTTGGCCGGAGATGTAGACGAAGCTAAGCATGAAAATAATAAATAAAAAAAAAAGTAAAAATGAAAATATTTTTAGTGTTTTCTTGAAAATTCATCTGTTAAACCGTGAGTAAAAAAGGCTGTTTTTGGGATGAAAAAGAAAAAAGAAATTTTTTGCTAAAAATATTCCACATCTTTGATTTAGTGAATTTTTCACGTTTATCCCTTCGGGTTGATAGTTAAATGAGTAATTCATTCGTTTGGAATTTTTCCGTCTATCCCTTCGGGTTGATTGTTGAATGAGTTATTCGTTTGTAAAGATGACAAAAAAGATTGTACTTTTATGTCATTTATTTTTTAAGTTAATAATGTCATACTTAGATTTAGATCTATTATTCGGTCAACCACAACAAAATTAGCTGATTTTATTCATGAATATGGATGATAATGATCATCAAGAAGAATTAATAAAAAATGCAGAATTAGTAGAATATCCAAAAAAATCGGATAAATTGAACAAATGGATAATCCCATCCGTTCCTTCAAATTATATTTATAATATTGGTTTATTTAATATGAGCTCTCGGTTTGCTATAAAAATTATAGAGCAAACAATTAGAATATCCGAGATTACTCAAACAATTAATTTATTGAGTAAAAGAGATTTAATTTCCTTTAGAAATTATAAATTTATCCATATAGGATTAGTGCAAATTGTATTTAAACCCTTAAAATTATTAGGGGTAAATTCAAGTATTATGGCATATGTTAGAGATGGTAGATGTAAAGACTTCAAACCTTCTTTAGCAGCTTTAATAGAAACTAGTCTATGTCATGGACCAGTTTATTTTGATGTATCTCCTTATTTGAACTTATCATTATCTGATAATAATATATTAGATGCTATGCAGTTAACAATTCATACTAATGGTTATAATTTTGTGAGTCATTTATACAAGAGACCACAACCTGATTACAACGAGAACAAACAGCTTACAACTGAAATGGACCAGCTACAGATAGGCCAGGTGTGTCGCACGACACAGGACCTGGTATGGCCAAGTATGTCACGTGACACACCTTGCCAATCTGCAGAGGCTTTACAAGGCTTTGATTACAGAGACAAATGATAGCAAATTCAGATCAACAGAGATAAACAACAGGTCCCTACGACCTCAGAGAGATCAATGCTCAGATGAATGTGGATATGGAATAATCCACACTCACCTTTACATTTAATGCACAACGCATAACATTACCAAACAAGAACATGCATCATTGCAAGAATAAATGCATAATCAGAATGTTCATAGATCAAAGCATGGCATACTCAATCAGGTTCTAAAACATATTGCAGACTAAGCATGGCAATAAAAATAGAGAAAGAGAAAGAGGATGAGGAGATTACCCTTGTAGATCCTCAATCCTTGTACCAAGTTAGGTATAAGGACCTTCAATTCAGCTTCAAGAGCTGGATTCGAACTCAGAAGGGCGCTACGACCTGGAGCTTCAAGTGTATGTGTGAGTGTGTGTTGAATTGATATAGAATTGTGAGGGAGAGAAGGTGAAATAATAGAATTGATGTGTGTTTTGTGTATATAGGAGGAGAGAGAGGGGCTACGGAGAGATTTTGGTAGAGTGACCTTAGGAAGGCCGGGAAGGGATCCTCAAATGAGAGGTGCGGGTCCAATTTATAGGTTGCGGGGAATGGCAACTTGTGTCGCACGACATAACGAGAATAACCGTCTTCCTTCTAGAAACTGCAAGGTGGCGATGCGGAATGATCGATACGGCTTGTTCTGTCGCACGACAGAAGGAGGCATAACCGTTTTCCTTCTAGAAACATGCAAGGTGGCGAATTCTGGACCTTTTCTGGATAATACCTTATATGTCCAAACAGAATTAATACCCCAAAGGTCCTTCTGCATGGGAAAAAAGACCGAAAGGTACTTCCTTAGCAAGAAACTTATAGAAAGTTCCCGGAAGCCTCAGAATGGACCGGAAATTTACCAAAATGCTCCCTAGCGCACTTTTATTGAGTAAAAGGCGCCTTTATTGGGTCGCGAGTTGGATTGGGGTACTCACAGAGCCCCTCGACAACGTCACTTATAGGAGAAGTGAGGTTGTCGATAAGAAGGATCCCAATCTTGACGAGCGAAAGATGGGAAAGATAGACCAGAATGGTCGAATGGCTGGACCTGCTAGGGATATGGCAAATGAAGGAACATGATTGATGTGGTTGGATGGCTGGACCTTTTGAGAAAGGATTCCTACGTATCCCTAGGAGGGAATCAAGCCGGATCGTAGTTCGAGGGCATAGGAACGAGCCTAAAGAGGTATAGGAATAAGCCTAAAGAGGTATAGGAACAAGCCTAACAGGGTATAGGAACAAGCCTAAAGAGGTATAGGAACAAGCCTAAAGGGATATAGGAACAAGCCTAAAAAGGTATAGGAACAAGCCTAACGGGGTATAGGAACAAGCCTAAAGAGGTATAGGAACAAGCCTAACGGGGATGACCGAGATTACCTCAAAAGTGTCGCGAGATAAACTCCGAGGAAATGACTTTTCCGAGAAAGTAAACATAAGACAAGATGATTTGTAGTTGAAAATAAGATATACTTTCATACCTGTGCTGTGCTTACCTGTAGCTGCCGGAAGGCTGAGACTATGACTGATGATGATGATTTGCCGCAATTGATGATGATTCACGTCCAACACGAGATTTTTATGATGGTCCGCTGTCTAACACGGGATTTTGATGATGGTTCTCCGTCCAACACGGGATATTGATGATGATTTGCCGTCCAACACAGGATATTGATGATGATTCGCCGTCCAACACGGGATATTGATGAGGAATCGCTGTCCAACACGGGATATTGATGAGGAATCGCCATCCAACACGGGATATTGATGATGATTCTCCGTCCAACATGGGATATTGATGACGCTGAGGCTGATGAGCACTATTGCTTGGAGATTATGGCAGCTGAAGCTCTTTCAAACGATGTTGATGAATCCGAAGATGACAAGACTGATGGAGATGATAAAGGTAGAATATGCCACCTGCAGGATTTGAATTCCTTATCCAGATTTTGATTTGAGGAGCAACTCCTATGATCAGATTATGATCATTTGATTATTGTACCCTGTGGGGGGGAAAACACAACACTCTGGGCCCTTTACATTAATTTGAACTCAATTATTGTTAATTTTATGCATTGCTAGACTTTATTGCACGAGTCCATCTCGGTTGGGGATGAAAATGAAGTGAGGACTTTGCATGGCTTGACGAGCTGATAGCAAATGATGGATTGTATATGGGATGAATGTATATATGTATGATGATGTATGGGTTGGGAACCCTCTCCCACTCATTTGAGAAGTATATGAGTGATGGTTGATATGATGCAGCCTAGGCAATTCGGGGCGTGCCAGTGATGAGTGCCAAAGCGGTCTTGTCGCCGTCTGAGACCGCGAGTAGCAAAGAGAATGCAGAGAATGTCCTGGCAAATACTGATCCGGGAGAGCCTGAGAGAACGGCTTAGCAAAGCCCCAACTTGAAGAGATGACTAGGCGAAGCCCGAATTTTGAGGAGATGACCTGGCGAAGCCCCAGTTGGTAATGCAAAGCAACCCTGAAGTGAATTTGATAAGGAATGAATCCATCATATATCAAAGTGAAGAACCCAACGTGGACCGAGGTGACTTGGCGAAGCCCCAGCTTGAAGAGATCCAATGCAGCCTTATTTGCAGACAGAAACATCATGTGGCCAAGGAGGTAACCCATCATTCCAGACCTTAGTCAATCAGTCATTAGAAAAGACTCAGAAATGTATACGTGCAGGGGCACATCTTTCGAAAAGTGGGAATGAATCCCGATTTTGGTTAACACACTCGCTTTGGGTTTGACTCTTTTGAGAGAGTATAAGCATCAAAAGGTGTGAAAAAGTGTATGGAAGCCCCTGTTGATAGAAAAACAGTGTTTGGCTTTATTTTCCTAGAATGTAGAACAAGAAGACTTGTCGAGACACTTGAAAACTTGTCTTATTCATGATGATCACAAGGCTGCTTAAAACCCTTTATTGATGTTCGAGTTATTCAACCACTAGGCTTGATATGAATAAATATTATGATTAATCACGAGGAGATAACCAACTGATATCAAGAATCAAATTTGGAAAGATGGAAAGAAAATTTGTGTATAGGGACGGCCCTTGAGGAGACCGGATTTTCTGAGATTTGAATGTATTTGTGATCGGACCATTTCTGGTTGCCTACGTTCCCCTCATTGTGAGGAACTCAGGTCGCCGTAGTTCGGGCTTATCCCGATTGAAAAGAGAAGGAATGCGAAAATTCGAGATTTTGAGAACCTTTGAGGAATTTGAGGATTTTTTGAGGATCGGAGAATTGAAGAACATGTCTCCTTGGAGTGTCAATAAAAGACACGGATGAGAATCCCCAATGAGGCATCCACGGGAAGTGTTTGTGGAGAAGAAATGAAATATGCTCATATGAAATGCCAAATGAATGGTTTGAATTTGCACAATCTTTGATTGAAGATCTTGAGCCAAAATGGATTAGGTTCAGATTTAAGCAAGCAATGAAGCATTAATTTGATTTAGTTCTCGAAGATATTAGAATGAAACTGCTATCTGGTAGGGACTGTAGCTGGGTTTCAGGGCTTCGATCGGCCAACGGGTGATTTGGATCTTTGATTGTATCATAACCTTTTGAGATGAGAGGTTGGCTGGGCCTTTTACTGACTGAACCTCTAAAGATGAGAGGTTGGTTCTCGAGGATGTGTTTGGGATTTCTACGGCGAGGAAGTTGATTGCCTGTAAGAATGAGAGGTCAAAATTGGCAAAAGGCAAGGGCAATGGTAGTGGGAATATCCTCTAAAAATGAGAGGATGGCTTGGGATTATTTGGTGGATTGTTGATGGGAGGAAGTCCAAGCTATCGAGAACTTTTGTGAATTTGCGAGCATTCGGGCTCCTTTTGAACATTGGAGAGTCTCTTGAGAAGTCGAGGACCTTTGCAGAATTGGGAGGATTCAACATCCTTTTGATAATTGGAAGTCCTCTTGAGAATTTGAGGACTTTTTGCTGAAATTGTGAGGATTTAAAATCCTTCTTTTGAGAATTTGGGAGGCCTCCTGAGGAGTTGAGGATTATATCTGTCCTTTCTTCATGACTTGAGTATTTTGTGCACCGCCGATTCTCGAAGCTAACTTCTTGGCATTGCTTGGACTTCTCCCGGCAAGGGGCAAAGATGATGGCTAAACAGGGTTTCAAAACATGCCGATCTTGAAATGAAAGCGTATTGTTTAGTGAGGGTTAGGTAATGGCTTCCTTAGGGTAAAACGCTTCAACCGCAATCCCTACCGGATGACCTAAACGAAATTAAGTCTTCATTGCTTGCTTAAACTTAATTGAGAAAGATTAATGCAGATTCATTGAGCAACGAAACGCTGAGTATGACGACAGAGATGTGAGTATATGAAATGCGAGATGGGGAATTGATGAGCCCCAATTTGAGAAGAATATCAGTTGATTTTCTCACTTTGATTAATTCAAACATTAATTATCTCAATGACTTATTGATTGAGCAGCACAAGTGATCATATGGAATAAAACCATTTCAATTAAGTGTAATGTGAGTGTGCAAGTGATGTCTCGAGTTTAGCAAGAAGAGAAATAAAGACTTTTTGATTAATTCAAACATTAATTATTTCAATGACTTATTGATTGAGCAGCACAAGTGATCATATGGAATAAAACCATTTCAATTAAGTGTAATGTGAGTGTGCAAGTGATGTCTCGAGTTTAGCAAGAAGAGAAATAAAGACTTTTATTATTGCAAAAACAAAACTAGTCCAAAGTGGACTTAACAGACTCATATCCCAAAAAGGACGTTCTAGAACCTACGAAGACTGATTGACTGCATCAACTTCGAATGGGAGAAATCCCTTGGATTCTGCTGATATCACTAAGGAAGATTGGTGCTTCACGACGAATGACGGCAATCCCTCGGACACGCATTACTTCCACAAACTTAACATGCGCTTCTTCTTCTCGAGCCCTAGCAGCTTGGGCAAGCAATTGAGCCTCACGCTCACGAGCCAGAGCGGCCTCAAGGGTAACCCTCAACTCCTTCATAGACAAATCATTCAAACCCGGCTGACCCGTAGCAGATGAACCTCCAGACTGGGCGGATGACACATTCCCTGTACTAGACATCTCTGATACCAAATCAGATGAAAACTTTGCAGAAATTGCAACTACCTCAGAGACACGAACCAAACGAGCGCCGGAAATCGGAGCACGCACCCAACTTGCCGTAACTGCAGGGGTGGATAGGGGTTGATAAGGTGGTAGAGGAAAGGACCTTGAGAAGGTATGGGAGAGGAGAAGAATGGGAAAGGAGATGGACTCATGCAAGCATCTTATTAATGTTCAAGTAGAAATCAATGTCTTTTAAGTCCTAGGAACGGTTGGAAAAGGATAAACCTTTATTCTCGCATTCTAAACCTCGGGGGGAAACCTAGGGATACATCATCCAAAAATACACCAAATGTATTGATTAAAAATTAATAATAAGCAATAATACATAAATAAAACCAAAGCATTTATGGGACGGATGAGCAATCCCAATTTCTGGGGAAATTTGGGCAGTATGACGGGTATTCCTGAAGAAATTCAAGGAAAAATCCGGCATGACCTCTCGTCGGTGCACGTTGACAATGCGACATGATCTCTCGTTAGAACATGTCGTGAGAGCGACATGTCCATACGTGAAACCATGTTGCATTGGCAACATGCCCACACGTGCTAGGTTTTGGGATAGGTACGAAAGCCTATTATAAATTTTGAAGCAATTCATTTTAGCATATTTTGAAAATGTTGTGTCAAAAACCAACCATTGGGTAAGCTGAAAAAGTGTGGTTCCACCTATGATGCGCTAGGGGGAAAGGATTGATATTAGGTGTTCAAACGTAGGCGACATACATCACCGTCCGCGATGCCGTCAATCACACCAAATGGCTCTAAAACTAGTGATGTAGTGTGCGGATGACTAGATTCCTTTATTTGCGAAAATGATTTTTTATTTTTTATTTTTTTTTATTTGGAAAAAAGAGGGGAGAAATGGAAAACAACACACACACCAAACCCCACAGAGTACAATAATCAAAGTCACAATCCGATCACGGGACTGCCCTCAAGCAAAACCTGAACAAATCGGCACACTGGCCAACTCCGTCGAATGACACAGGATAGATAAGGCACACTATGTCGCACGACTGGTCAAGCCAGTTTTCCCAGGACCAAAACAACACAAGCCCCAGCCTCCAAGCAAGATAACCATTCAAAATCAGGTCACAAAGGACAACAGAAGCATACATAATCCCAAGGAAACAAAGCACACAAAGCATTTAAGCACATAGAATATCACACAACAAAGCACACAACAAATGAATGAAATGGATGTTGATCAAGAACGAAAGTTTGACCCACTTTTGAAAACAAGTTTCATTTCCCCAGCGGAGTCGCCACTGAATATACGCTCGCTAAAAATAAGTAAATGAGAGTCGCCACGCCGTTTTAAAGGAAACTTTGAAAACCTTTTTGAAAAGAGAAAATTGTGGGTTCGGGGGTCAGATTACGTGTTGGGAAGAACTGAGAGTTCACCCAACACGCCTCGTAAATGAGTCTTTCAAAGTTCATCATCCAAAGTCATTCAAACGTGTGTGCAATTTGTGTGAGACAAAATATGTGATAAAATGCATAGTAAAGCTTTGTTTTAGTGATCGAAAATGAGAGAATTACATCTTGTGAGTCATTTATGCAGGAACAGGAGACCACAACCTGATTACAACAAGAACAAATAGCTTACAACTGAAATGGACCAGCTGCAGATAGGCCAGGTGTGTCGCACGACACAGGACCTGGTATGGCCAAGTATGTCGCGTGACACACCTTGCCAATCTGCAGAGGCTTTACAAGGCTTTGATTACAGAGACAAATGATAGCAAATTCAGATCAACAGAGATAAACAACAGGTCCCTACGACCTCAGAGAGATCAATGCTCAGATGAATGTGGATATGGAATAATCCACACTCACCTTCGCATTTAATGCACAACGCATAACATTACCAAACAAGAACATGCATCATTGCAAGAATAAATGCATAATCAGAATGTTCATAGATCAAAGCATGGCAAACTCAATCAGGTTCTAAAACATATTACAGGCTAAGCATGGCAATGAAAATAGAGAGAGAGAAAGAGGATGAGGAGATTACCCTTGTAGATCCTCAATCCTTATACCAAGTTAGGTATAAGGACCTTCAATTCAGCTTCAAGAGTTGGATTCAAACTCAGAAGGGCGCTACGACCTGGAGCTTCAAGTGTATGTGTGAGTGTGTGTTGAATTGATATAGAATTATGAGGGAGAGAAGGTGAAATGAGAGAATTGATGTGTGTTTTGTGTATGTAGGAGGAGAGAGAGGGGGCTCTGGAGAGATTTTGGCAGAGTGACCTTAGGGACGCTGGAAGGGATCCTCAAATGAGAGGTGCAGGGTCCAATTTATAGGCTGCAGGGAATGGCAACTTGTGTCGCACGACATAACGAGAATAACCGTCTTCCTTTTAGAAACCTGCAAGGTGGCAGTCTGGAATGATCGACATGGCTTGTTGTGTCGCTGTAAGTACGCCAATCCAATTCGCTCCCTTTTCGATGCATTCTAATGTGATAAAATTGTATTAAGGGGTGTTTTGGTAAATTCTCGGTCTATTCCGAGACTTCCGGAAATATTCCATAAGTTTCTTGCGAAGAAAGTACCTTTTGGTACTTTGCTCGTGCTAAAGGACCTGCTGGGAATAAACCTTTTTGGACCTTTTGGGTATTTATACCTGAATATTCCAGAAACTGGTTTTGGCGCCAAAAATAGTTGGTGTCACCTTGTGTCACGCGACAAATCGAGGCTTAGAAAATGGTTACAGAAGGTCGTGCGACACTATGTGACCACCAACTGCAGCCTATAAATAAAACCCTACCCCTCTTAGAAATGGATCCCAACTTCATACATTGTTAATCTGCCAAAATTGCAGCGTAACACACACACTAAACACACACCCCTCTCTCTCATCCCAATTCACTTCCAATTCCCCCTAATTCAACCCACTTCCTTTCACCTTCTCTTAGATCTACTTTCAACTAATCCTCTCGAAGCTCTCCAGGACCGGAAGGCTGCCGTAGAAGGGTTACGTACCTAACTTGATACGAGAATTCGTGGAAGCAACAAGGGTAACACCCTTAATTCCCTTTTCCCTCTCTCTTTACCTTGTTCCTTTAATAATTCCATTGTTTTCCCTCTCTTGGATTCGGTAATCGAGACTCTATCCGTCTTGATTATTGAATCCCAATCGCAATATCTCTACGTTTAACATAGTTGTTTTGGATAATTGGTTGTTCATTGTTGAATATTTGTTGAAATTGGTGTTTAGACCCCGAGGGTGTGGATCTATCCATATCCACACTCCCTGGGTTGATTTTTGTTAATTACGTATTTGAAGCTTATCGATTGATCAATTGGATCTGTGTTGGTTATTTGTGCTGTTGTGTTCGAATATGTAAGTCTCTGCAGACGGACACTGTGTGTCGCGCGACACATTGTGCATGGGTGATCTGTGTCACGCGACACATCCGGTCACCCATGTCTGTGTCATGCGACACATTATGTCTGTTTTGCGAAGATCCTTTTCCTGTAACTGTCTGTTTTGTTGTAATGGATGTGGCCTCCCTGAATAAATGGTTCACAAGTTGTAAGTTTCCAAGTTCATATTAATAAAATTCATGTTTACTACATTTGTTTATTGTCAATGCTTGCACACATTTATGGATTAATTGGATGTTTAGTTAGAAAGACTCGTCCACGGACGAGGCGTGTTGGGTGAACTCTCGATTCTTCCCAACACGTAACCTGACCCCCGGACCCATTTTCTCTCAAAGGTTTTTCAAATTGCACCTCTAAAGCATGGCGTGGCGACTCTTTTTTCTCTTTTTCCATCATTCGAAATTAAACAAAAATTTCGTTTGTGGGCGAGCGCTCATTCAGTGGCAACTCCGCTGGGGAATACGATACTTTTGAAAACCTGTTTTTCAAAATTAAGAGGGTCAAACTTTCGTTCGACTAAACATCCAACATATCCATTCTTGTGTGCATCATTGACGATCTCTTGTAGTACACACGTTTTATTGATTATGAGACTTGTGAGCCTTTGGTGTCTTTTGGCCATATTTTTGTTGTGCTCTAGTTATTGTGCTTTGTCCCTTGCCATGGAGAAGTAGGGGCTGATTTGATTTTGCAGGATTCTGGTTCAGTGACCACTCTAGTCGTGCGACATCTCTGTCCCCGTGTCTGTGTCCACGCGACAGAATGGTCATTTGAACATCTCTTCGAAGAAGCGGTTTGAGGGCAATCCCTTGAATCAAATTTTGGCTCCGTTGATTGTTGTTCCCTTTGTTCCCTGTGAGAGTGTGTGTGTGTGTGTTTTCTCTTTTTCTTTTCAAAAATAAATAAAATGAAGTATCTCAGGACGACAGAAAAGCTAGGGGAATAGTTCTGGAAAAGCGAAATGAAGGGGTCCGTCTCCGTCCTTACAACTTGTCTCTAGCCAAGTACTTCATAAAAGGTGAGACCCAGTATGATGAGAGTGATAGTCAGCAGTCCGTGAGGAAAATTCTTCTGGAAAACCTTGAAAAAGCTCGTGGAAAGCCAGCCAATCCCATTCGAAGGATGTTTCTTGACTTGCCGAATATTCCTGGAGCTACCACCACTGTTCAGAACAAGTATGTCTTCAAAGGAAGCCCAGACTGCTTCAAAGAGCCAGCTCTCTTCCCATCAGGGGTAATGGATTTCTCCACCTTCGAGTTAGCCCTCCCGAAGATCAGCCAGATAGAAACTGCCAGCAGTGAGGATAGTGAGCCAGTCTTACAGAAGCTGTTTGATGAAGAAGCACAGATTCCTGACCTGATCGACTTCAGCTCAGATGATGAGACAGTTGCGGTAATTGGCGATGGCAGTGAAGAACCTTTTGATCCCCGCACTCTAGTGACTAAGACAGAGATGCCTTTGAATAATTGGGAGACATTTTCAGGGCTGATAGCCAGCCGACAGCAAATGATCACGGAGCTTGGATTGGTTCCCCGTCCCTCTCAGTTTAGTCATGTCAAACACCCTGTCATCCATTCTCTAGAGTCAGGAGTCTTTGAATTTCAGTCCTTTGAGTCATCTGATGGCCTCAAGCCTGGATTATGAGTGTGTCGCCAATGTTATCTTTCCCTTTGCATTAAATGAAATGATAGATCTTTCCGAGTATCCCCTTATTTCCAACTTAACAAATGATAAATTAACTAATAACCTAACAACAGTTAATAATGATTCATTTGAACAAGATGCAAACACACTAAATGAACAATACATTAAAGAAATCTTTAAGCAGGTTACTGATAAAGAGGAAAACCGTGCCCAAGCTGCCGAGGAGGTTTTGACGAGTGTTAACCTGGGTACTATCGAAGAACCTAAAGAGACACAGATCGGGAACTTCTTTCAAGGGGCTGAACGGGACAGACTGGTTGATCTGCTCAGAGAGTATGTGGATGTGTTCGCCTGGTCTTACAAGGACATGCCGGGGCTGGACAGCTCAATTGTGGAACACAGGATCCCTTTGACACCCGATGCCAAGCCGGTAAAACAGAAGCTAAGGAAAATTAAGCCAGAATGGTCTCTGCAGGTCAAGGAGGAAATTGAAAAGATGCTGCGGGTAGGATTCATCAGGGTTATTGAATACCCGACCTGGTTATCGAATATCGTGACTATAACTAAAGCCAACGGGAAGGTGCGCTGTTGTGTTGATTTTTGGGATCTAAACAAAGCCAGTCCCAAGGACGATTACCCGTTGCCAAACATAGACATTTTGGTAGACGCCACGGCTAACTACGAAGTCAAGTCTTTCGTTGATGGTTTTGCTGGCTACAATCAGATCAAGATGGCCGAAGAGGACCAGGAAAAGACAGCTTTCACCACACCATAGGGGACGTACTGTTACACGGTGATGCCTTTTGGGTTAAAAAATGCTGGGGCTACGTATCAAAGGGCAGCAACTGCACTTTTTCATGACATGATCCACAAGGAAATCGAGGTCTATGTCGATGATATGATTATCCACTCTAAAGGCGTGGATGGACAACACCTTGTCGACCTGCGAAAGTTCTTTGAGCGGTTAAGACAACATTCTATGAGACTGAACCTTGCAAAATGCACCTTCGGAGTAACAAGGGGAAAGTGCTTGGGTATATGGTCACAGAACGAGGCATTGAAGCCGATCCCCGAAAGATCAAAGCCATAATGGACATGAGGCCACCCCGAACCCAGACAGAAGTCAAAAGCTTTATGGGCAAGTTACAGTACATCAGTCATTTCGTCAATCAGCTAACTACCATGTGTGAGCCCATCTTCAAGCTTATGAAGAAAAGCGTTGATACGGAATGGAATGAAGAATGCAAGGATGCCTTTGACCAAATCAAGGCGTACCTAGTAAATCCCCCAGTACTGTGCCCCCCGTATGGACAGAAACCTCTTCTGCTCTATCTCACTGTCACTGACACGGTAGTTGGGGCTATGCTGGCCCAGGAAAAGAAGGATTCTCGGGTAGAAAATGCCATTTACTTTGTTAGTCAAAAGATGCAAGGGAGCGAGCTCAATTACTCGGCGTGTGAAAAAACTTGTGCAGGACTAGTCTGGGTGGTCGGGAAACTGAAACACTACATGCAGGCCCATTCTGTGAATTTGGTCTCAAAAATGGACCCCATCAAGTATATCTTCGACAAACGTTCCCTTTCGATGCGCCTAGCAAAGTGGTCATTCTTCCTAGCAGAGTTTGACATCAACTATATAACAAGAAAGGCAATCAGGGTCAAGCACTATCAGACCATCTGGCAAATTTCCCTAGCAATGAGGACCGAGGGCCTGAACCCCAGTTTCCAGATGAAGAGATCTTCGTTGTTGAGCCTGAGAATCGATGGCAACTCTTCTTTGACGGAGCTGCTAACAAAAGGGGAAATGGCATAGGAATGATGTTGGTAGACTCGAAAGATGAGCATACGCCGATAGCCGTCAAGTTGAACTTCTCTGTCACAAACAATGCTGCAGAGTATGAAGCCTGTATAGCTTGTTTGTAGGCTGCCCTAGAAAGAAATTTCAAGGAACTCAAGGTCTACGGAGACTCAGCCCTGATCATTAACCAGGTCTCTAACAAATGGAAGACTGTGGATCCTAACCTCCAGAGGTATCATACCTATATGGAAGAATTGACAAAGCAGTTTAGAGAAGTGAACTTTCACTACCTGCCAAGAGACAAGAATAGATTTACAGATGCCTTATCTACTTTAGCCTCATTGGTAGAGATCCCCGAGAGAAAGGCAGTAAAACCATTCAGAGTGGGTAGAAGGGAAGCCCCAACTTTCTGTTGCGAGATAGAAATGGGACCTGAGCTTGTCAAGGAACCTTGGTACAATCAAGTTTACCAGTTTCTCAAAGATGGGGAGTCAGCTTTTAGAGACGAAGAAGGTAAGCTGAAGGAAGGCATCAAAGCCAAAAGCTTGCAAGCCTTGAAGCGACTGGCCTCTCACTATGTCATCCTAGGAGGCGACCTGTACAAAAAGCGATACTAAGGACCACTCCTTCTATGTGTCACCAAAGAAAAGGCAAGAGAGCTAATGAACGAAGTCCATAATGGTCCCTGCGGTCCTCACATGAATGCCAGAGCGCTGATGCAAGTGATCCTCAGAATGGGCTACTACTGGATCTCCATAGAAACAGACTGTGTTCAGCATGTCCGAGAGTGCGACAAATGCCAGCGTTTTGCCAACCTTAATCATCTCCCGCCTCACGAACTGTACTGCATGACGACTCCAACGTTTGCAACTTGGGGCATTGACGTTATAGGGAAGATAGCCCCGACTGGAAGCAATGGGCATGAGTTTGTGTTAGTGACAGTGGACTACTTCACGAAATGGGTGGAAGCAAAGTCTTATAAGGTCCTCACTTCCAAGAAAGTGGCCCAGTTTGTCAAAGAAAGTATCATGTGTAAATATGGGGTGCCAAATGAGATCATCTCAGATAATGGGACACACTTTGAAGGAGACTGCAATAGATTGTTGTCAGAATTCAAAGTCACCCGCCACAAATCTTCTCCGTATAGGCCTCAGACCAATGGAGTGGTAGAAGCTGCAAATAAGACACTTGAGAGAATCATCCGAAAGATGGCCACTCGCGGTCGTGACTGGCCCGAAAAGCTACACCTAGCACACCTAGCACTCTGGGGCTACAGAACTTCTGTCAGAACAGCCACGGGAGAAACCCCTTTCGCCTTGACCTATGGAATGGAAGCGGTACTGCCGGTAGAATTGGAAATTTCGTCACTAAGAGTCCTCCTGGAAAATAGCATCAACGAAGTAGAATGGTTTCGTAGCCGACATGATGAGCTCGCCCTACTTGATGAAAGGAGACTAAAGGCCATAGAGCATACCCGAGCCTATCAAAGGCGAATGGCCAGGGCATTCGACAAAAAGGTCAAGGCCAGAAATATCAAAGAAGGGGATTTGGTACTGAAAGAGAAGCCCCCTACCAGAGACAACCCTCTGGGAAAGTGGGAACCTGTTTGGATCGACCCGTACGTAGTACAGAAAATACTATCGAGAGAGCAATGAAGCTTGAAGACTTGGACGGAAATTCTTTTGTTCACCCGGTCAACGGTGACAAGCTCCGCCGGTACTATGTCTAAAAAAAATAGTGCAAAAAGAGTAATACCCAGCTAGGCTGAAAACCTTGAAAAGGGCGGTCTAGGCAGAAAACAGGGCCGCACATAAAAAAGAGAAGAAAAAAAGAAAAATAGTGCAAAAAGAGTAATGCCCAGCTAGGCTGAAAACCCTGAAAAGGGCGGTCTAGGCAGAAAACAGGGTTGCACAAAAAAAATATAAAAAAAAACAAAACAAAAATCCAAAAGTTCATTAGAATGAACTACGAAGACCTGAGACCCTTAGCCTTTCTTGTAAAAGGGGAACGTAGGCAGCCAGAAATGGTTCGGTCTAAACAATAAATAAGACATTCAAAGTTTCCATGAAATGTGTCTTGAAAAATTTCTAAGATAATATCTCTTGTTATTACAAATTAAAAACTTCTTGATGAGTTCAAGAACGGTCTACTCTTGACTCTCCTAACCTGCTACAAAGACAAAAACATACAATAAAAGACCTAATCAGCTAATTGTGTTTGCAAAAGACAATAAGTAGATTCTCGGAATAGGTCTATCAGTTGTCAGCAACAGAGTCTTCCTTGCTCTTCTTTCCTCTACCTCGACCTCGTCGAGTGTTCTTCCTTTTCTTCTCAATGATGTCGGCTCCCTCATCCCTATCTCAGGAATCCTCACTGGAGCCTCCATCAAACCCATGTCAATAAGTGCCTTCTCTACCCTGGCACGAGTTCTTACCTCCTCCCGCTGAGCCTCGATGAGAGGAGAAACCTCCGATAATCTCTCATATCGGGCTTCCATGTCTCTAATAAAATCGCCCAACTGGTTATGGCGACTAGCCTTTGCTTCGGTCTCCCTCAAAGTCCTGCTGGAGTCAATATTGGCACCTAATAAGGCCTGGCGCCTCTCTCCCAAAACAATCTGAGTCGCCCCCATCTCCCTCTCGAACCAATCCAAGTAGGTCGTGGTCAAAATGGTACTCTTCCTATTCTTAAGAATGACCCTGGGCGGAAAAGCGGCATATGTACATACTCTCGAGAAAAGGGAAAGCTATCTGGACCTCTCATGTCAAAAGGTGCCACCTCCATGGTGCGAATGTCCTCCCAGTCATCCATTGGCTCTTGCAAGGTCCCGAACTGTCTAGACACTAAGCAGGGAATGTAGAAAGACGACAAAGATAGCCCTGGAACCCTCACTATGTAGGACTCCTGAAATGTCCTACGAGTCTGCAACCTCCAGTGAGGCACCCACTAATGGATATCCGAGGTAGACAACCGAGCCATCATCAGCTCCCAGCTACCCTGATCCTGTTTTCTCGGTACACCCCTCAGAGAAATCACCCAATGACACTGGGTAGGCAAAGCCCCAGGTAAAGCCCCGAGTCTCTCCTGCAATCATAAAGTCGATGCACACTGGGCTCCCCGGCACCGCATGAAAAGGTCCCCCTAGCCATCCTGTCAATGCCGTGCAGAGTCTCTCCCAAAATCAGTGGGATAATATTTCTCCTAGCCCTGCAGTCTCTAACCATGTCCAAAAGACCGCTATGGCACACTCCGAAGGACTCGACAGTGAATAGGAAAGAAAATACGCAGAGGATAAAGGCGTCCATAGATACCGTGGTCGCAGCAGTACCCGGAGACCCGAATCTGCTCGGAATATCAGAAATGTCGATCCTATTAGGAGCTATCATCATCCCTTCGGCTTCTTCCGAAGAAATTTGCAGAAAAGATGCCAACTTTATGGTCACTGGCAAATCCCCGGTCGAAGGAATTGAAACGGCCTCAATTTCCGGACCTCCAATCAATGCCCGGAAATCCTCGAAGGTTGGAACGATTTCGTTGTAAGAAAAGCAGTAAACATGTCTCCGGACGTCCCAAAATCTTGCTGCTGCTCTCAAAAGGTCCCAATCGAGTGGAAGATCCTTCAAATGCCATAAAGATTTGATTTTGAAGGTGTTGTCGAAAAGTCCCTTGTGAGATTGAAAGTTGTGTCTCATCCAAGACTGGAGGTTGGAAAGAAAACGATCCCTTTTCCCCTTTTGCAATCGGACCGGTTTCTCCATGGCAATGATCGGACTTGACAATTTTTGGTTTAAAATGTGCTTTGAAATTAGCTGGGAATGGCCAAAGTTGAAAATGAAATGAAAAGACCCTCCCTTGGTTTTATTTGCAGAAAATCAGCTCAGACAAGGCACCTAGCCGTGCGGCCTCTTTTTCTCAGGTCCTAGCCGGGCGGCTTCATTCGCTTCTGCAGAAAAAAAAAAATTGCAGCAGCCAAAGCTGCTGCCCAAGTGAGATTTTCACCTCACTTTCTCAATAAAACCTGCACAAAAACATTCCCAAACACCATTCATATATTCATATACCACCATAACACATTCTGGCTTAATTTTCGCCCCATTTCCATGCAAAAAACTGCCCCGAGGCTCAAGTAATTTGCAAAATAAAAAAATAATAATAATGACAAAAAAAAGAAAAAAAAGGATCATTACATGTTTTTGCCTCATTGGCTCCCAAATAAAATATAATCCAAAATGTGCATCATTTGTTCATTGTTTTCTCTCTCCCTCTCTAAGTGTGCATCAAAAGAATCCTAAGCCTCTGACTCATCGTCGCTACTCAGTTCATAGAGCTCGGGGTCCCTCAGAAGGTCTTCATCATTGCTCACGGCGGTCAAGGTGACGGGCACATGCTCGTACTCCGCCAGCTGCTCTAGGATATCAGTGTTAGGCCCTTGCCCCCGAGGCATGCCACTGGTAGAGGATGAGTAGTACTCCGAGGCTGATGATGTAAAATTCGTGCTCCCGACATGCCTCCTCTTGCGCTCAGGCTCCTGCGCATTCCCCGCAGCCCTCGACGCGCAAGCCAGCTTCCTCAGGAGAGACCGAGCTAGCTGCTTCCAGCCCTTGTTCTGTCGCATCAGGGTGTCATAAGTGGGAACAGAGACCCACGAGAAAGAGAATAGCTTAGAAAATTCCCAGGAAAAGATTCAGAATCGCAGAAGTATCCTGAACATAAAAAGAAAAGGCCGAAAAGAAAAGGGATCCAGAGTTTACTTACAATGGTATCAGCTGACAAAGTGAACTCGGCGTCTCTCGTGCCTGGAATCGACACCATCAACCTCCTTGGCACCCCATTCACCACATAAGATAGGTGAGCCGGAGGAACAGGTGGATCGGTTGGCTCTACCTCCCCGTACCCCTGGGCAGCAGCTATCTTCACCAACCTCTGTGGCGTCCTCAAACGGTCCTCCACAAAGGTGGCATACGAAGTGGTGTGATCAAAATAATCCTCAGCCGCCAAACCAACCTTATACCTGTCCCTCTCATCCTCTGAACAGTGCCTAGGCTGCAGCATGAAAGGAGGAGGATCATGAGGAGTAATGGCGCCCAAAGGAGGGATATGACCGTGCTGCCTGGAGAACCGGTCCCCCAAGTAGATGATGTCACAGGTCAAGCATGTCAACCACCTCCTCTGCCGAGTCACAACTACGACATCTCCCATAAGAGCCTCCGAATATCTTCCCCAAGGATAGAAGCTCACCCCCTCACAACTGTCCCCGTTGATGACAGGCCTCACCATCTTGTAGTCAAAAGTAATCCGGGTCTTCCCGGTGAACTTGTCCCTAGCCTCACCTCTCCAGCGCACCATAGCCGGGAAGATAGCGGGATCGCTCTGTTGGTTCCAGGGAAAGAACCCAATCACCTCGCAAAACCAGACCTGCATGTCAGAACATAAGGGTCATTTCTCTCGCAAAATCTTGAGGGCACAAAAGGAAAAGAGAGAAAGAGAAACAAGAATACCTCCAGGGCAAAAGAAAAGCAATCCATCGAAGCAGCCTTGTTCCGGCTGTACAAATCCAGAGCAAAGTAAAGCTCCGCCAATCCGGCCTCACCCCAAGAGACCTCCCCAACCGTAGCCAAATCAACCAAAGAGTCCAGCAGACAAACCATCGCCAACGTCCCAGAATTGACAAAAATGGTGACAGATAGAGTCAACCACAAGAAAGCTCTCGCGAGCTGGTGGGCAGTCACCTCATTAGCTGCAAACCCCTCCATACACCTCAAAATCTGAATCTCAACCAGCCGAGTCTCCATCCCTAGTCCCTTCGGACGGAGGTCTAACCCCACATAGTCCCTGAACTCAACCTCAGAAATGTGATCCCTCCAGGTCACAGGCCGATCAGTGAACCTCATGCCAGTAATAGCTGTAAAGTCGGCGGGAGTCACCGTAGCCTCTCCCCAGCCCAGATGGAAGCTGTGAGTGGTGTCCCACCAAAACTCAGAAAGAGCTTGGATCAGCCCCTTGCTCTTGGACGTCACGTGAATGCCTCAACCGATAGCCTCGGCAAAAGAATGGAGACCCGTCACCACCACTAGCTGCCTAGGATTGTGGCAATCCTTCTCAAAGTTAGGCATCCTTTCCCACAATTTCACCGCTATCTCAGCGGGTCCCCATGATTTGCTCTCCTGCAGGTAAGCACAGCAAAGGTACGTTAGTCCTTCAACTTATCTCAGAAGCATGCATATTCACAAAAAAAGTGCACACATTGCCAAAGAAAAGCATTCATAAGAAGTTTTCTAGCATCATTTGCCTAGAACACGTGTCTTTCATCATTTGAAACACGTCACCCCGAGCACATGCTCTACCAAGCACAAAAATTCCAGTTTTCACAAAATTCTTTGTATATAAATTTTAATCTTTCAAAATGGCATGCATGAATCATTTTCATCATCCAAAATCTTGTTTTCACATCCATGATCAGGAGTTGACCTAGTTCTAGCACATGCAAGAACTCCATCCCATTTTAGGCATTATTTTTCTCACTTTATTTTTTTTTAAAAATGAGTCATTCTCATATTTCTTCAAATAAATTGCACATGCATGATTATCCATATCCTTAGCCTCGTAGGTTAATTTTCAAATCCATAAAATAATCAAGAAAATCATCAAGAAAATCCAAAAAATTCCCAAAATTCGAGTATAGCCCTAATCAATAAAAAATCAATCAAAAATCAATCAAAATCGATGAAATCGAATAAATCGAGAATGCTTACCCCAATCGATTGAGGTTTCGTAGACTTGTGCTCCCTTTTATCGGGATAAAACTCAGAAGTGGGCGTCGCGAAGTCATACTTCCGCTCGGTCCTCACAAACTCCCTCTGTCTCAACCTCGCGACTTGAGACAAAGTCTGACGCGCTTGACGAGGCAAAATGTTTCCTTCTTGGTCCATTTCAAGCAATAGGAAGCTAGAGATTTGAAAGCCTTGGCATTTTTCTCTCTTTTCTCTCCTCTCTCCTCGAAGAACAACAACAACAATGGCTGTTGTTGCCCGTTCCCCTTCTGTTTAAACAATCTAGTGAAATTAGGTTTCAAGCCGGGCGGCTTCTTTTTCCCCATCTCATGTCGGGCGGCTTCATTCGCCTTAGACTGAATTTACATTTTTTCCCCTGGACTTTCCATTTAACCAAAAATCTTTCGTTATCGCCAAATGGGATAATGTCTCCTCCGGGAAATCTCCATTATCGCCAAATGAGATAACGTCTCTTCCGGGAAATCTCCGTTATCCCCAAATGGGATAACGTCTCCTCCGGGAAATCTCCGATATCGCTAAATGGGATAACGTCTCCTCCGGGAAATCTTATCGCCAAATGGGATAACGTCTCCTCCGGAAAATCTCCGTTATCGCCAAATGGGATAACGTCTCTTATCAGAAATCTCCGTTATCGCCAAATGGGATAACGTCTCTTACCAGAAATCTCCATTATCGTCAAATGGGAAAACATCTCTTACAAGAAATCTCCGTTATCGCTAAATGGGATAACGCCTCTTACCAAAAATCTTCGTTATCGCCGAATGGGATAACGTAAGGTGACAGCCTCCGAATTGTCAAAATCCAGCTTTAGCTATCTCTATCTCCGCAATAGCGATGTAGGCTATAGCTTCTTAAGGTGACAGCCTCCGAATTGTCAAATTCCAGCTTTAGCTACCTCTATCTCCGCGATAGCGACGTAAGCTTTGCTTCTTAAGGTGACAGCCTCCGAATTGTCAAAATTCCGAGGATCCTAGACATGTTCCTAACTGTCCAGTGGATCGTGAACTACGATCACGGCTTGATTCCTCCGGGATACTAGGTAGCCTTTCAAAAGGTCCAGCCATCCGACCACATTGGTCACCCCCTTTCTTTACCACTCCTCAGTGGTGCATTAGCCTTTCAAAAGGTCCAGCCATCCGACCACATTAGTCACCCCCTTTCTTTACCACTCCTTAGTAGTGCGTTAGCCTTTTCAAAAGGTCCAGCCATCCGACAACATTGGTCACCCCCTTTCTTTACCACTCCTCAGTGGTGCGTTAGCCTTTCAAAAGGTCCAGCCATCCGACCACATTGGTCACCCCCTTTCTTTACCACTCCTCAGTAGTGCGTTAACCTTTCAAAAGGTCCAACCATCCGACCACATCGGTCACTCCCTTCATTTGGCATATCCCCAGCAGGATCATCCATTCGACCTCTTAAGTCACTTCCTTTCCATCTTCATAGAAAGGGACCAGTTTCTCTTCGCCATTCCCCAGTGGATTTCGAACTATGATCATGGCTTGATTCCCTCGAGATACGTATGTAGCCTACTTCAGGTTCAGCCAATCCGTCACATATGACACCCTTTATCCAGTGGACCCAGAACTACGATCATGGCTTGATTCTCCCGGGATACGTAGGTAGCCTTCCAAAGGTTCAGCCACTTGACCTCCTTAGTCACCCAATTCCAATCCATCTCGACAGTTCGCCAGATTGGATTCTCACTTTTATCGACAAACCCACTTGCTTTGCAAGTACCGTTGCCGAGGGGCTTCTGAGTACCCAAATCTGGCTCATGCCTTCCGGTTAAGTTTTCTGACAATTCCCCAAACTTTCATAAAGTTTAGGGGCAATTCGGAAACTTTTCCAAACTTTTCAAGGGAGGAAGGACCTGCTAGGAATTAAAATTCCAAGCAGAACCTCGCTGGAAAGAAGCCTCTAGCTGCCACCTTGCATGAATCTAGAAACATGCTGACACGACAGAGGATAACGCCGGGCGGCTTCTTTTGCCGCAGATTAACGTTGGGCGGCTTCTTTAGGAAGCCCACTTGTGATGATGTCGCCCGATTTTGAAAATCAAACGGAGTCGCCACGCCGTTTTTAGTTTTAAAGGCCAAAACTTTGAAAAATGCCCAAAATTAGAGAAAATGGGTTCGGAGGTCACGTTACATTCCGGGAAGAACGTTAGGGTTCACCCGGAATGCCTCGTAAAACGAGTCTTCCTAATTTAAAACCATTTGTGTGTATGTGTGTGTGTTTTGCAAGAGGAATTTTCTGGAAATGAAGTTTTGACTTGTCTGGACTGAAATTTACCAAAATAATGTGCTTCTGTGAGTGAAAAATGACTGAAAAAACAAAATGTTTGTCCATTTCATTCCGGTCCGCGCGGACCAGAGCGAGAGTCATTCTTATCCGCACGGATGAGACAGTAAAATTCCTTTTTTGCAGCTTTCCAGTCTGATTCTGTAAATTCCAGAATGTAAACTGGAGTTACAGAATCAGAACTGGAGTTGGCACCAGAAAATGATAAGAAAACATTTTTGAATTTGGCATCCATGCTTGTTCCCACTTTCATTAAGCTTTGATTAGTGATCACTAAACATGATTAGTGGTGATCTACTATATCAAGCCATCCTAAGGGTACATTAGGACTTGAAAGCACTTCATTTGCTTGGGATGGGGAGATTTAACATAAAACAAGGATTTAATGTATGAAAATTAATATTAGGTTAAGGGTGTATCAACTTTAGAGTAGATTTTTAAGGTGGTCATTAAGATGACCATCCTTGAAATCCTTGAACTCAATGTATCAACTTCACCCTTTTTACAACCTAAGAACCTTAATGATCTTCATCCATGGAAATTGTTCCAAGGTGAAGATCTTAGGTTAGAAAAAACATTTTTAAGGAAGTAGAAACAATTTAGACCTTTTAACATGGTCATCCATGGAAATTTATTCCAAGGTGACTACATTTTAGGTCAAACAAGTACCATTAACACAAAAAGAAAGTGAAAGTGAGAATATGGACCATTTAGTGTGATCATCCATGGAGATGAACTCCAAGGTGACCACACTTTAGGTCAAGAGATGAAGTAGAAACTAGTCAATGTAAGAAAAGAGACAATAAACTAAGAGAATGTAGATCCTTGTAGAGAATCATCCATGGAGATGAACTCCATGGAGATCCTCTTGGATCTAGAACAAGAGATGAACAATGAGCAATTTACATCTTCAAAATGTGAGATGTATGCATGGATGTGGGAGATTAAGGTAAGGAGAAGGAGGGTTTACCAATAGTTGTACCCTATCTTCCTTGGATTTGTGTTTGGGGCTTGAATTTGATCAAGATTTGTGTTGGGATTTTGTGTTTTTGTTTGGTATGGAGGCTGTTTTCTGGATATTTTTCGAATATAACAGTAAGAGTTTGAGCTGTTATCTTGTTAAACTGAGAGAGAATGATTGAATTTATAGGCAGATTTTAGGTTACATACATGTCCGCGCGGATAGGACTGAGGTCCTCATTTTCGTCTGCGCGGATGGTAATGTAGGCGTGCCTGACTCTGCAAAAAGCAGTTTTGGCTTCGAACCTTTCTTTCAATTTCTGCTGGGAGGAAGCTTTCTTCTTCTTAGGAGGACGGTCCTCGTTTATCCAATCTTGATAGTCCTTTTCGAGGCAGTCGAGGCAGTCACAGATATCCCACCAAATGTGCTCAACAACTGGTGGTGAATTTGGGACCTCGGGCTGAGCTGTGCTAGAATGACTCTGAGTTGAACTAGTCTGGGGAGATTTGCTGTTGGGCTCACCGGAAAGCAAATGGTTGGATTCCGCCGAGTAACGAGAGGCATTAGGAGCCGGGGGAACGGGCACATATTTGTCCTTCAGGGGAGCCCCAGTCAGTTGGGGGATTGCCAATGTTCCGAAATGACGCGTGGCCTCTTCGATCCAGGCCTGCTGTTTAATCTGGCGTTCCTCAAGAGCCCTGATGGCTAACCACATTTCCTCCATTGTTTCCCAATCTTCATTCCCTCTACTGGTATTTGCAGGACCGGTATCATTTTGGGAGGGGACACCCGACGGCTGCTGAGGCATGCCGAACTGATCCATCCCTGACTGCTGTTGGAATGGTGGCGCTTTGAACTGCTGTTTGGGGGCTAGCTGACCTGTAAGTCGACGGGCAGGAGTTCCTGCGGTGGTGACATAGGAAGGTGAGGGTGGCATCCTGGCATACTCGGGATAATTGAGAGTGGGAGGAGTACTTTCTTCCTTCTTTACGGTAAAAGTGCCATCGGGATTGAGACTGACAGCCAAACCATGGCTCCTGAAAGCACCCAGAAGGTTGTCAATTTGAGCTTCATGTCGCAGTCTCATCTGTTCTGCTAACTGATTCCACTGCTGTTCTGTTTGAGGAGTCCCAGGAGGCGGAGTGATGTTGTCCCCATCGTTACCGGCTGATGCAGACATTCTGAAACCCGGATTCGAAATAAAGGGTGAAGCTGACGATGCGCTTGACTCTTCCCTGCTGATCAAACGGTGGCCCGGCGCCCGAAACCAAGCTTTGTGGGGAGCTGCGGGGGAAAGACACGAGGGTTCAGATATTTGGCAGTGAAGGAGGGTAGGTGTTTGGGCTTTGGGCTCATGCAACATGCCATTATTTGTTCCAGTTTACTTAAAACGTGTTTTATTAAACCTAAGCGGTTGGAAAAGATTGCTCTTCTTTTTCGCAAACTACTCTGATTCCTGGATCAGTGGGTCCCATCACTACGCCTGCGGACCCTCAACCTGTAACCCCGAACAAGGGTTCCGTAGGGCAAGCAGGTCCCACCGACCGAAAAGAAAACGATCCTAAAGTCTGGCGGGTAATCTAGTCTTAACGAGCATTCGATGTAAATTACGGACAAAGCTGACGTCAAAGGTCAAGATTATGTCCGGGGAGCTCGACGAAAAGTCGGCATGGTTTTGACCGATGAATTTCCATAACTGATCTTGACCCGTCGTCAGTTAAGCCGTAATTAGACATGGCATAATCGTTAATCCTTGATGACTCAGTGTTATGCCGAGGGTCGGTGCATAAGTTGTGCTGGTCACAGTCAAAATCAAGGCGCCAGTCAAGATCTGGTCAAAGTCCGTGACGGAAAATCGGCAGGACTTCGACTGATTAGGGTCCCCGAAAGATGTTGACTTGGCATGCCGACTAAGACTTGACTGGCAAGGTGTATACACAGACAGGGCACGACACGGACCAGACTAAAAACCAACCGGGTCTCGGACAAAGTGTGTCACGGATAGGTGCATGGTCGACACGAGGCTCCAAGGGATGTTTGGGTAGTCCCGTGCTCGCACCGAGAGGCGTAATAAGGCCAAACGGGCTGCTACTGGGATTTTCCCGGGTTAAGGACGTAGTGTGCAGTGTAAGGTCGAGTGCGCGTAGTGTGCGGCAGTCTATCTTCTTTTTCTGAGTAAAATAGAAATTTTCACACGTGTCTTAAAGATTATGATGCATGCAAAAAATTTTGAAAATGATTTTTTTTTGATTTTTTTTTTTGATTTTTTTTTTGAAATTTTTTTTTGAATTTTTTAGATAAACACATAAGCACATAAGCACAAAATTCAAACAGTTAAGGAAATGAGTCCGACAGTCAAGATATCGATTCTTTCGGGACAGTAAAAACAACACGAAATGTGCAAAACCAACACACACACACAGTACAAATGATTTCAAATGTCGGGACGGAAGTTTGACCCACAAAAGCTTTTCTTTTTTCTTTTTTTTTAAAAAAAAATTTTTTTTTTAAAAAAGATAAAGCTTATTTTAATTCTCCCCAGCGGAGTCGCCAACTGTGATGATGTCGCCCGATTTTGAAAATCAAACGGAGTCGCCACGCCGTTTTTAGTTTTAAAGGCCAAAACTTTGAAAAATGCCCAAAATTAGAGAAAATGGGTTCGGAGGTCACGTTACATTCCGGAAAGAACGTTAGGGTTCACCCGGAATGCCTCGTAAAACGAGTCTTCCTAATTTAAAACCATTTGTGTGTATGTGTGTGTGTTTTGCAAGAGGAATTTTCTGGAAATGAAGTTTTGACTTGACTGGACTGAAATTTACCAAAATAATGTGCTTCTGTGAGTGAAAAATGACTGAAAAAACAAAATGTCTGTCCATTTCATTCTGGTTCGCGCGGACCAGAGCGAGAGTCATTCTTATCCGCGCGGATGAGACAGTAAAATTCCTTTTTTGCAGCTTTCCAGTCTGATTCTGTAAATTCCAGAATGTAAACTGGAGTTACAGAATCAGAACTGGAGTTGGCACCAGAAAATGATAAGAAAACATTTTTGAATTTGGTATCCATGCTTGTCCCCACTTTCCTTAAGCTTTGATTAGTGATCACTAAACATGATTAGTGGTGATCTACTATATCAAGTCATCCTTAGGGTACATTAGGACTTGAAAGCACTTCATTTGCTTGGGATGGGAAGATTTAACATAAAACAAGGATTTAATGTATGAAAATTAATATTAGGTTAAGGGTGTATCAACTTTAGAGTAGATTTTTAAGGTGGTCATTAAGATGACCATCCTTGAAATCCTTGAACTCAATGTATCAACTTCACCCTTTTTACAACCTAAGAACCTTAATGATCTTCATCCATGGAAATTGTTCCAAGGTGAAGATCTTAGGTTAGAAAAAACATTTTTAAGGAAGTAGAAACAATTTAGACCTTTTAACATGGTCATCCATGGAAATTTATTCCAAGGTGACTACATTTTAGGTCAAACAAGTACCATTAACACAAAAAGAAAGTGAAAGTGAGAATATGGACCATTTAGTGTGATCATCCATGGAGATGAACTCCAAGGTGACCACACTTTAGGTCAAGAGATGAAGTAGAAACTAGTCAATGTAAGAAAAGAGACAATAAACTAAGAGAATGTAGATCCTTGTAGAGAATCATCCATGGAGATGAACTCCATGGAGATCCTCTTGGATCTAGAACAAGAGATGAACAATGAGCAATTTACATCTTCAAAATGTGAGATGTATGCATGGATGTGGGAGATTAAGGTAAGGAGAAGGAGGATTTACCAATGGTTGTACCCTATTTTCCTTGAATTTGTGTTTGGGGCTTGAATTTGATCAAGATTTGTGTTGGGATTTTGTGTTTTTGTTTGGTATGGAGGCTGTTTTCTGGATATTTTTCGAATATAACAGTAAGAGTTTGAGCTGTTATCTTGTTAAACTGAGAGAGAATGATTGAATTTATAGGCAGATTTTAGGTTACATACATGTCCGCGCGGATAGGACTGAGGTCCTCATTTTCGTCCGCGCGGATGGTAATGTAGGCGTGCCTGACTCTGCAAAAAGCAGTTTTGGCTGCTTGCATTTAATGTAAAGTAAGTCAAATTCTTGGAAATGACTCTTTCAATCCGGTTTTTTGACCTATTTTGATATTTCTTTAAGGCCCTTTTTATTTAAATTGCCTTAGGAAATGACCAAAATGCCCTTGAATGTCCATTCGACGTGGAAGTCGTTAAATTGGGCTGAAGGAATATTGGCGGTTCAGATTGGGACACTTACAACACTGCAGCCTATAAATAGAGGCCGCCTCTACCCATTTTGATATACAATTTTCAGCACTGTTACTCTGCCCAAATCAATACACGAATTTCCAAAAACTAAAAACACTCAAAACTCACCTCCCTCATACACAATCTCATCCTAATCTATTCCTAAATAGGAAAATCCCCTTGGGAGATAGAGAGAACCAACATTGATAATCTCTCCTTCCTTTTCCCTTGATTTACTCATATTACCTTGCCTTTACTTATTATTTGTCATTTATATTCTTGTTACTTGCCATTTATATTGATTTATTGTCTTAAAGATCTTATCTTTGCAATGTAAATATCATATTCCCACTCCTCCTACACAAAGAATTCATTGGAGATCCTCTCCCAAGAATTAACAAGATTCCATAAGTGGCTTGTTCTAGTGAAGATCTACCACATGATGATGTGATGTCCTTTTTCCTTTTTACATAAAAATGCAATCTTTATTCATATTATGTCATCCCCTTCCCTTGATCTAGCTTTCCAAGGATTGTTCACCTTATGACGTTTTAAAGGACATATGAAATGCCATAAAGATCATCCCTTTTACATTATTTCTCTAGTTTAATAATGCTCATGGTGTTATTTACCTTAAAAATGCAATCTTTACTTTAAATGTCATTTTCCCCATGTCCCTAAAAGATGGGTCTCTCTCCGAGAATTGTCTAATAGCCTTTTAAGGCATGAAAGACATAGGATGAGTATAAAGATCCAATCTTTATACCCCTTTCCCCTAGTTTCTTGGTTCTTGGAGCATTCCGTGGTGATGATCGGTGTAAAGATTTCATCTTTACATCGTTTCCATCATTAAAATGCCACAATTAGGGTTGTTACACGAAACGAGCCGGCTCGGGCTCGGCTCGAAAAAAGCTCGAGTTCGAGTGGGCTCGAGTTGAACTCAAGCTCGAGCTCGAACCGATTTTTAAGCTCGTCATTTTTTTCGAGCTCGGCTCGTATGTTCGACGAGCTCTGTTCGAGATCGACTCGTTTGAGCTCGACTCGGGCTCGGCTCGTTAAAAGCTCGAATGAATTTTAGTATATATATATATATATAGAGTATATATATATATATATATATATATATATATATATATATATATATATATATATATATATATATATATAAGCTCGTTTAGGCTCGAGTTCGATTACAACTCGAATTAGGACTCGATAAAGTTCGTTTGATTTCAGATTTTTTTCAAAAAATAAGTCGAAGCTCGAGCTAGGCTCGTTAATACTTGAGTTCGAGCAGCTCGCGAGCCAGCTCGCGAAAAGCTCGAAACTTTATTCGAGCCGAGCTCGAACAAACATTCTGGGCTCGAGCTCGAGAAAAGCTCGAGCTCATTTAAAAGTTAACGAGCTCGAGCTCGAAACTTCAAAAGCTCGGCTCGGCTCGTTTTCAGCCCTAGCCACAATCTTTGTCCCTTTAAAAACCAACGGATCTTAGTACCGATATCTCCGATAATCACTTGAGACGAACATAAAATGCCCCTACGAATCTTTATCGTCTCAAGATGTTGGATTGATGGGCAAAGATTTCTCCTTTTCTAAAGAGTCTCATTCTTGGACTTAAAAGGCGTCCCTCTCTCGATCACATGTGACCAAATTCCCAAAGAACGTTAGTTTAAGACATACCAAGGCTCTTACGCCTACCATGGTTGATTAACCTAACGGGAGGGTAGAAAGGTCTTGTAATGATGATCACAAGTCCAAAATGAGCACGGGATCAAAATCCCGAAAACATCAAATCCAAGGAATCCCGAGCTATAACCTACTTAAATGGTTTATATGTCCGACAGATAAACTTGGCACATTCCCTCCCCTTTTCAAATCACACACACACACACGAGCGCACATACAACCACAAACTTCGGATCTAGGAAGACTTGCTTTCGCAAGGCTCCTTGGGTGAACGCAAAACGTTCTTTTCAAGGAGTAACTTAACCTCCGGATCCTTATCCTTTTTTTCAAAGTTTTGAGGAAATCAAAATGGCGTGGCAACTCCGTTTTTTCAATAAAACCGGTGTCTTCAAACTGAGGTGAACGGCGACCCATAAAACGGTTCAATCCCGAGGGGGCCCACATTCACAGGTTCAAACCGCGGTTCGAAACCGAACCAAATCAAACCATGCGGTTTAGTTCGGTTTTCAAGTAATCGTGGTTTGGTTCGGTTCCAAAAATTGTTAAACCGTGTGGTTCGGTTTGGTCTGCGATTTGGACCCCAAACCACGGTTCGAGACCGCGAGACCATACCACCAAACCGAACCAATAAATCAAACCACCAAATCGTTCAATATTAACCGTAGATATGTATATCTTTCATTTTCACCTTACATTTAGATTTGAAAACCCCTAATTCTATTTATGGGTTTTAGCCCATAACCCTTTTTTTTGTTTATCTTCTTGTAATAATGTTAATTCACTCTTTAGCACATACCATTACAAGTACTCAAATGACATTTTGTTATCATAAATATTGAATCACAATTTCAAGTTGTGTTTAAATACTTAATCTTTTATGTATGTTATGTTTGGAAAATTGAAACAAACATGACAATTAATTGTGTAGTTTGAAACCATTTTCTAATTAATGCTTTAAGCAATATTCTATTCATGGTTTGAACCGTGGTTTGAATTGTGTAAACCGCGGTTCGAACCATAAAATCAAGCCGCGGTTCGAACCAAATCGAACCAAACCATGGCGGTTTAGTTCGGTTCGATTTGAATTTTTTCATGATTCGATTCGATTTGAAATTTTTTCAAACCGATAACTAGTGGTTCGGTACATAAATTGGCCCAAACCGAACCATTTACACCTCTAGTGGAGATACAACTAAACAACTTATAATTAATTTTATATATTTTTAAATACTTATCTTTATATTTAGTTATTTTGTGTAATTAATTAATTTTAATCGTCGAGTATGGACGGTTATCTAACTAACTAGTATTATTAATAACACAATTGTTAAAATTATATAAAAAAAATTATAAAATTATAATTAAAATTCGATTGAATTAAATTTAGGGAATTTCCGGTTATAAAATCATAAATTCCTTAAAACCCCTCCAAATTGCGCCTCTGCTGAGTCTCGCCTAGGTTCAATTTGATTAGAGACTACTCTTTCCCGCTACTCATTCTGATCCTAAATCCTCCAAAACCTATAAAATCGAATCTCTCACTGGTACAAATCTCTTTAATCTACCCTCGTCCCTTTGTTTCAATTTTGTTTTCAGTTTCTGTCGCGGGATTTTGCTTATTGTTTCACAATTTTCAGTTTTGACCTAAATGTCACTCTTGTTTGCTTCTCGTATTTGATTCAAATTTACCAGTTAATTTTTTCCTTTGTTACACAATATTGATTCTCTGATGTGTATATTACCCTGTACCTTTTATCTTTTAGATTCATATGACTGCTAGGGCTTACGGTGAATCTAGTTATTTTTTTGTGTTAATGGGATGTTTTGGATTTTTATTTTTATTTTCTTTGGTTGTTTGGGTAGCTAAAGAACATTTTTTTGTGGATTTTCAATGGGGGTTGTTGAAATTGAAGGAAAATTACTTCCTGTGCTCCACTCAAAGAGCATCCTTTTGTAAATTTTAAGTCTTAAATGTCATAGATGTAAAACAAGTTGGGTTCTTGAATTTCCATGGATACTCTTTGATTTGAACTAGGGGAGGAATCACACTTTCGTCTCAGATGATTGCCAATGTTTTCCGGACGGATCCAAGTGATGTCATTATCAGTCCTCTTCGATGCAGCTAACAATGCTGTTTCTTACTTTGATTCTTTCATAACTGTCTTAACCTTGCTTGTTATGTGCTGTACGTTGAACTGTATTTGCTTTTCTTCTGCAGACTGTGGACTGAGGGTTTGACTGATCTTAACTTGCCGGATTTGTAATCTTTATATATAGAAACCACTTCTATCAATTCGCACTAAAAAAGACATGAAGCGAAAGCGTGGGAAGAAGGGGAAGTCAAAAAAGCTACCTGCGACTGTGGCGAGTGCAGAGGAGACGGTTGTAAATGTTAGTGACAGTATGGAAGATGATTCTGGTCCCGAAGATATTGAAAAAGAGGAGATTGAAACTAAAATAGTTGCTGAGATGCCATCGCCGAAAGGAACTGATCAGCAGCCTGAGAAACTAGCAAGTGTTAGTTCTGGTGGACAAGTGGATAAGCCTGCTGGGAAATTGGTGTATAATCGTGTGAAAGTGAAGCTCAAGTCTTCTAAAGCTTTAGAATCTCAGCCTACTTCTTCAGATGCACATACGCATAGTAATACTGGTAAGAGTAGTCCGCACGTGGGTGTAGATAAACAAGAAGTAGTCGGTGACAAATTGGAAGACAGTGCTATCTCACTGCCTGAAGTTTCTAAAGTTGTTTCTGTGTACCAGTCTAAGAAAGCTGGGAGCATAAAGATAAAATCGAAGGGATTTAGTTCTTCAAGTTTAAGCCCGTGTAATAATGCTGGATTGGTGCAGGTTGAGAAAACACACCAGAAAGAACCTGAGTTACCCCATCAAGATTCACACCAGAAACCCCATCAAGATTCACACCAGAAAAAATCTGAGTTACCCCATCGAGATTCACACCAGAAAGAACCTGAGTTACCGCGTCGAGATTCACACCAGAAAGAACCTGAGTTACCGCGTCGAGATTCTCACCAGAAAGAACCTGAGTTAACCCGTAGAAATTCTCAATACTCCAAACAAGAACTAGATGCTTCACTAGAAGTATGTGTAAAACATATCAATTTGCCTCTCTCTCTCTCTCTCTCTCTCTCTCTCTCTCTCTCTCTCTCTCTCTCTCTCTCTCCCCTCCCCCTTTCGTATGCTGCCTTTTCACTTCCTGCTGATGCATATTTCCTGTGTTATTTTTTATACAATTGTTTGAGGATCATCTTCTGGCCTTTTCAGGTGATTAAGAAGATCATGAAAATGGATGCAGCTGAGCCCTTCAATGTTCCAGTGAATCCTGTTGCATTGGGAATTCCCGTAAGTATTGCTTGTTCTAGATATCATTTTTTTACTCATAAGCAAGACTAAGTACTACTTCCTCCATCCCAAAATAAGAATTGGAACAGTTTTAGACAAAGCATTTCACTCTCTAATTAAAGTATGGAGCCACTATGGAGGAGTATTTATCAAGGGTTAAATTCTTTTCATGCCTATAAGGTAGGCCCACTGTCAATAAGAGCCTTCATATGTAAAATTTATATGCCTAAAAGAGAGAGTGTTGAAAGGGGACACTTTTCTTGGGACATCCCAAAAAGGAATAAGGGACTCTTAGTTTGGGACAGAGGGAGTGTATAGTTGTTGTTAACATTCTAATCTTTTGGTGTAACTTGTAAGATTGTCCCTATATCCCAATACTACTTTTTGCAATATTATTTTGTATGAAGGTTATTTTTTTTTTAAAGAAAATTACTTTACACCCATATTTTACTTGTTTAATCCTACTATAACAATGTGCTTCAAAATATATCATTGGGAGAGTTGTGAGCGAAAAGATGGACAATATTGGAAATCCCTTCAATGCTTAATTGTTATAAGAAACTTGACTTCCTTACTTTCTTTGTTCACCGTGACATCATTAGCTCCAAAAAGGTGAGAAAGGATGACTATAGGAATGAAGCTTCTGAACACAACCATCAAGGTATAGGTAGAATATTATGTCAATTGCTTATCAATGATGACAAATAAGTATACTTGGTCTTGAGGTTTAGGGCTTGGCAGAAGACTGCTTGCACTTTTTCTCATTGTTGTGTCACGTTGTTGTTACAATCTTTTGGCAAATGGGGTTGTTTGGAAGCTTGGTTTCTCAAGGTTCTTTGATATTAGGTAGCTGCTTATAATGTAACACATATCTATCGTACTTCGATTATGTGAGGCTTGATCGAAAGCTCTCCATAGTTGGTGTCAGGCTTGATCCATGTTCAACACGCTTTAAAGGGTGTCTTATGTTTTGTATCAAGTGTTCCAGGGGCACTTGCTTAGTTTTTATTTGTGGAAATAGTTAGCATTGCTATAAAATATTTGTTGGTGTTTGTTATAAAATATTTCTTTATTTAAGATCCTCAGCAACTGCTGCAGGGTAACTTGTGATTGGGAGCTATTAGACGAGTTTTTATTAGCTATTTGATGGTTCCTTTTCAGGGTTTGGGGATTTATATGTAATAAATGAAAAAGAGTAAGAGAGAGATAGAGGAAGATGGAGGGGGCAAAGAAATAACAACCCCCCCCCCCCAAACCTTTTGCCGAAATTACCCAGTGATTGTTTAAAATGCTTGTAGGTAGATTCTTAACAAGTGCTGCAAGGGAACTGTAAGCTGGAGCTATTGGCTATGTTTGGCTTCGCTATTTAGGTGTTTTTCTGCAGTTGGGGTTGTATTTGTAAAGACGGAAAGACGTAAGAGATAGAGAGAAATAATAGCCCAAAAACCTTTATCCAAACTTGCCCATTAGTTTTTTCCAAAGCCTGACATGGGGAAAGGGGGCTGGTAAGCATGATTGAGAGGTTATACCCCCCCCCCTCCCCCCTCTTTTTTGGCATATTAGTGATTTCCGCTTAAGGGATGTCTAGGGTTTTCTTTGAGCTCTAGAATCGTCTTGCTCCTGATGAATGTTTATTTTTTGAGGTGTTAGGATCCATTAAGTGTCGTGATTTCGACGCAATTTTCATCATGGGTCATCCAAAAACGGACTCTTTGTGCTTTAATACAGGGGCAAGGCTGCGTACATTCGACCCTCCCTTACCCCACAGTATGTGGGAGCTTTTGCGGCACTGGGGTAATGTTGTTGTTGTTGAAGCTTTGTGAGGATATCTCTGTTTACGGTTTCTGCAGGGGTCGTAGTTCTTTATTTGTAATTGGCTCCCCATTATTGTAGATGAACATAGTAGTTTAGTTGTATGTCCAAATCCCTTTCAAATTAATGCCTGAATGAATATTTGAGTTACTCTATCGAGGTTTGCATATCCTTGCTGTTGTTTAACCTAACAGTCATTCTTTCTCTGGGTCTGGAACCAGGATTATTTTGATGTCATTGATACGCCCATGGATTTTGGCACAATATGCAGCAATCTTGAAAATGGTGTGAAGTACAGGAATTCAGGAGATGTGTTTAAGGATGTACAGTATATATGGGGAAACTGTTACAAGTACAATAATAAAGGTGACTACGTTTTGGAGCTCATGAAGCGAGTGAAGAAAAACTTCTCTAAATATTGGTCAGCTGCTGGATTATACAGCGAACATCCACAGAGTAACAGTGGTAAGGGTCTCTTCCATTATGTGATCTTTGTCAAATTGACCTGCTGAATCTATTATGTATTTTACTTTAATGGGGGGGGGGGGTTTAAAACGAACAGTGACAATAAAACCCTGTCTTGGTATTTTGATTTGCCATGTCTAGCTTACTTCTAAAATATGATCAGTATTCTGAAAATTAGATAACTATGCGTAACTTATAAAATTACCACCCATCTCACTCTTCAAAATGTAAGTAGCAATCAAAAATCACAATATTACTAAAAACATGCTCCCTCCATCCTAAAAAATAGACCTGTTGACAAATCAAACTTTTTTAGTATGTAACTTTACGTGCTTGTAACTTTTTGAAATTGCACTACAATAATGACCTCTTTGACAGTATTAAGGAACCAAGCTATCTTCCTAGCTAGCTAAACCCAAACATGCCACCAGCAAGCTCGTTTAACCTCCCCAATGAAGAGCTAAACATCTGATTAATACTTTAAAAACCTAGGTGATAACTCTAAATGAAATATGGGTGGAGATGTGGGCTATGAATTGCCTTGCCTGTTTCATGAGAAATCAGTTCCCTTCCGTCTGAGCTATATTCCATTTTATAATGTGAATACAGTTTATGATTAGGGTTGTTATAATCTCCTTTTACAGTTACAGATGCTCTCTCTCTCTCTCTCTCTCTCTCTCTCTCTCTCTCTCTCTCTCTCTCTCTCTTTGTCTCTCTGTCTCTCTGTCTCTCTCTCGTTATCTTAAATTATCCTTATTTGTTTCTTCCTGAAGCCCGTTGTCTTCCTTGTAGGTGGCGAAGGCATTCAAGCAAAGGATGTTACCCCTACCAATAATGGAAAGTTATCTGTTAAACAAAAAATGCGGAAGCGCCATGGGTATGATTGCTCAGCTCCTTGGTGTAGATTGATTTTTTCTGTTTGGGTCCTATATGTTTTTGAGGATAACTTGTCATTCAGAGTATGAATCTAGTCCTCGTGTACATGTTGTAGCACATAGCCCATCATGTTCTTGTACCCTTTGTGCGAAACTGCAAATTGAACAATACTTGTTCTAGTTAAAATTGGGCGTTGATCCATTTCAATAAGTTTTCATGATCCATTTTGACTCATTTCTGCAGATTAGTGTTCTTGATCTGGTTTGAGCAGTGGCTGAAGTGTTTATCGGCGTTGTCTTTTTCTTGTCGATAACTTAATCTATTAACCTATCAAGTGACTTGAAGTGACCAATTTACCCCTAAAGGAGAGCTGTTTGTTCAAGATGATTTGTCTTTATCAATGATTTGACAGATATTGATAGATGAACCAATTTGACCCATTTATTGAACATTTAAGGTGAAATAGTATGGCGGTTTGAAAGTAAGTTGAGACAAAAACCCTCTAAGAAATTTCTAATATCACCCCATAGCATACATGGAATCAGGTTCTAGTCATTATTAGTATATTTTAGATCTTTTTGGGGGTAATGGTATATTTTAGATCTTTTGGTGGGTAATGAATCGCTTATCATCATCACTCAAAGTCAGCAGGTAGTACACGATGTTGTTGTTTTAAATATTTATCGTCGGAAAGAAGCTGTGTTGTTTATTGATTTTTATTTTTTATTTTCTTTTTGAGGCAGAGTCAAACGGCACAAGGATGACTGTTTATGTGCTATTTGTGTCATGATGAGGCGCAGGCAGGAGCGTGAGAACTCTCTAACTGTTGATGATATGGAGACTAGTGATGGTCACCTGACTCGTGAGACCAAGCCAGAGGTACATCAGTGCTTGACTAGTTAGGCGCAATACTTTATTGTAGAGTTCCTGGTTTTTCAAAGTCTCAAAATATTTGATATTTGAGCACAAGGAAATTCTTAACGCTCCAAGAAGCTTATTTGAATTCATTACAAGTTTATAACTGCGCATTTCACATCTTGTCTGAAGCTAGTCCAGCTTTCATAATGAATGATGTAATGCAGGACTTGTTACCGATGCTATTATTATATGCATCTCTTTGCTACCAAATTAAAATTTTCTCATTTTCTTTTTTAAGGGAACTTCACCTGTGGGAAGTCCTGAAGGTACTTCATCAAGTGTGGACAACTCACAGGACCAAGATGGGGATACTGAAATGGAGGTTAAAGGAGAGGAAGTGAAGTCAGAAAGCAATAGAAAGCCGTATATTAGTCCAGGGGATAAGCAGATGGAGCAAAAGGAGAACAATATGCCATTGAATACTAAAGAAAAGGGTGAAATTTTTGAACATTCTGGTAGATTTGGGGAGGACCATAGTAAAGATTCTGAGGCACAAATGGTGGAGTCGGGGGATGATATTCAAAAAATTGCTAACAAAGAAGTATCGATGCGCCATGGAGAAGAAACTACTGTGAACGAACATTATAAGCCTAAGGTATTTTTCGGTTGAACTTTCTATATCAGCAACCAGTGATCTTTTACTTGAATAGGATACTCCCTCCGTCTCGTAAAGATAGTCCCACTTTTTTAGTGATCGGTTTGAATGAAATTTGATTAAAAAATTAGGAAAGACTGACTATCCGAATGAAAATTTTGAAAATTATTATTGGTAGTACTTTTAATGGTGTAACAATAACTAGTTTCTCTGATTGTGACTATTGATGTTTATGTGGGTTGAAAATCACTTATGTTATTTACCGGTTCTTGTGATTGCAGGAAGGATTAAGCAAGAGTGAAAAGGCAAAAATATATGAGAACCTCCACCGGCGCTTTGAAAATCCTATGCTTTTGGAGTTATGTGACACCCTCTTTGCTGAAAATCCTAAATCTGTCTGGAGTGGGAGACGTACGTTAATCCCGCATAAAGCTTCTTCCCGCACAAGTTCCATTCATTCTGCCATTGCTACGTTCATGAAGTAGGTGATTCGGCTCTCCCAATTCTTATTTGTACTTGTGTGTTAAACTGGATTCACTTGTTCTGACAAATTAAGGAACTTTGTCATTGAATTGCCAAATGACTTGGTAGTTTTTCGCAGTTTGTAATGTCTCCATGTTAGCTATGAAGAAACTTTTTCATTCTATATTCATAAGTTCCATGTTGGATGCCTTTTTTATCAAGTCAATTCAGCTTTAAAATGTCATCTTTGTCCAATGTTCTTGTATAATAGTGATAGTATAGCTTCTCCCATTGGTATTTTTATTTAATTTGCGAGGAAAATGCAAGTTTATTGAGGGAAAAAAACAAGGGAATTTGACCCTACAAATTACTTTCCATTAAAGTTTTTCATTAAATTAAATACCCCACGAGTTATGCAATAATATATCATATTGCATGCAATATGCATTATTTAAAAATTATGATACATCATCACCACGTTGGCCGTCGGCTGCCACACACCACCACCCTCCTGCCGGTCACCTGCCACCCTCTATCCAGTATTATAAGTATTATACTACCACCATCTATCTAGTGTTATACACTGTCTTGTGATACTTTTTTAGAACTTATGTGAGGCATGCCAAAAAACTATTCTTCCAATTTTCATTTAAAGCGCAGTTTTAGTCCTGTCAATGGCACAAAACTGAGAGGAAGTTGCCACAAAATCAAGATTTCTATATTTTCTAGGTTGCCTAAAAGGCGTCATCAATCAAAACAAACTCCACTTAAAACTTGAGTAAACATAGTACAACAAATCTGGGGTTCTATTTGAATTAACTAAACTTTGGGGGAGCTTAATTTGCACTTCTTCAAACTGCGATGAGAGAACAGATTAGCCTCCGAAATTTTTTCCAAAATAGCTTGTCTGAAACCCAACGGGCAATAATAATGATAGTCCTCTAATTAGAACTTCTATTGAACAAGGAATGTTCCCAGTCTCCTTAAATAATATCAAGGGAGATCGTATTTAACATGGCCAAGGTACAAACCGCAGGCAGGAGCCATGGGACTTGCAGCAGTTACTGTCTTGGCATTCAGGATGCGTTCAACTGAAAAAAAAAATGCATCAACCAATATTAATCTCCACATGGGAAAATACGAAAGAATAATTAAGTCAAACAAAGTCAATCTTTACCATCTTGGAGTGTAATATCTCCAGTACCAACAGCTTTAAGAACACCCACAAGCAATCTTACCTGAGCAAAAACATGTGTAACTTTAGAATAGGTATAAAAGGATAAGCTCACCTTGAAGAATTAATTGACTCTTAAAATTTACAACCTAGAATGCAGAGCACTAAAAGTATGTGACATTAAGAGTGGGCACATAGCGCCACATATCCTTGATATCCTCAAAATAAGTCAACCAAAACATTAATCCATGTGTCAGTAAAGTTGCAAGATTAGTAATATTAAATCACATGTATATTGAGCTTAATAATAATTGAAGCAAATCTTGCGACTTTCCTGACACACGGATTAATTTTTTGGTTGACACACGGATTAATTTTTTGGTTGACTTATTTTGAGGATATTAAGGATATGTGCCCAATCTTAATGTCACATACTTTTAGTGCTCTGCATTTTTTGGTTCTACATTTTGGGGATTCACTTGGAACATTTACGTCTATAACAAACTTGTAAGGGGATTAGATAAAAAACATTAACGCCAATAATACATGGGAAGATAACACAAACCTGGTGGTACAAAAATGAGCGTGCCCGAGCTGTTACCACAAAGCAACGATGCCTTCTCCTGATGCCAAATCCTTGATTGGCTTCAAAACTGGACTGTTCAACCTTAATTTGGCTGGAATCATGAGGTTGGTGAATCTTTGACTCGGAACACAGAGACGAATTGTTTCCCAGCATATTTTGTGATTCCCTCTCTATAATTGATGGAAAATATGGAGTTGAAACAACCTCAGTAACACTAAGTTCATCTAATATTTTGATAGGTGATTTCGCCTGTCAACAATTAAAAAAAAAAGAATGAATCACATGCAATGAATGCTATATAGTCATCAAACACCGATGCCCCAAAAGTTCTCATTGGACACTCTAAAGATATCATCTTTGAACCAATACTCGTATATAATTCCATATAAGACAAACAAAATGAAACATAACCTTGGCACAGCAATAATAATGACTTCATCTAATCAAATTAGACAACTTACATCAATTATTCTAAATGAGGCGAGGACTAAAGCAGTATAGGAATGGGAGGGGGGGGGGGAGTCCATTAGTTTTAGTTAGGAAGCTTCTATTGCGGTACCCAAGGGCCAAGAGCGCCAATAGCAACCCCTTATCTCCAAGATAGAAATTTCAGTAGAAAATATATGCTACCTAAGCTAGGGAATTTCCTGTAAATCCAGGGACTGTAAAACATAAAGCACTACAATCTCTTTCCCCTTTCCCTGAGCTGACAGCCCTTGAGCTTTTTGGATCATCCCCAAATGAGTATTACTATTTGAAAAATAAGTCATCAGAGTCTATCTACATTTTTATTTGACCTGCGAAATTGAGTGACATAGTTCAGATCAAATGTTTTACAATTTTGAATTCTCACTCTTAATTTCAAAAGGTACACTTCTTCTGGATGAAGGTTAGTGCAGAAGTAACAGGTGATTGCTTATAAAGCATGATACAAGAGCAAACTTTGAAGAGTTGAACTTGCATCCGGGAAAATCACATAAACTTGTTGGCCCTCGTTATAATACTTTGAAAAAAGGAACTGAAAATGGACTATACAAAGCTCAATACTTTATACACACTTAAAACTTATATGGGAGTGGATAACAACCTGACAAGCAGCGGCACGGAAGGAACTGAAATCATGACATCCAACAAGAATTTTGCATGCTTTCTGGATATTCAAAAAGAAAACTTAATAAAATTCTTGTTATCTATAAATAGGACAATAGAGACTGAAATGTTTATAAGCAAATGTTAAAAAACCTGCATTTGTAGAAGATTTAGTTCCTCGGGCACATGCCACGCACGGTCTTTCTCAAAGATTGATAAAGACTCGGGACCAATTAGTAACCGATAGAAGTACCTATAGAAAATAAATCTAAATATTGTGATTTTTGAGATAGAAATGGAGAAATTATTGGACAATTTCTGAAAGCCAAAAAAAGTAGCAACAATAGAAAACATACCCAAAGAATTAGCGTAGTATCAGGACTCAAACTCCCGAATTTCATTGCCATACATACATACATACATACATACATACATACATACATACATACATACATACGTACGTACGTACGTACGTACGTACGTACATACATACATACATACATACATATATATGTGTATGTATGTATATATATAGAGAACAATTATCGTGAATGAATCTTTTTTTGTACGAAAGAAATGATGCCGGAAAAAATGCAGCAGCAAATGGATAGATAAAGAAAATGGATACAATGCTCACTACTCCGGGAGATACATGCATAAACACTCACCACTCGACGGAATCCACTAAGAGATACAAAGTGAAAATGTTCATCACTCAACGGAGCTAACCATTGAGATACAACAAGAAACAAACACAAAGCTCGCCTTTATTGATGATTGAACTTAAAACTCAACTTCTTTAACAGAGATATGGTGTAGGGTATTTATAGATCACTTGGAACATCCCTCCAAGCTTACGAATATTGAAAACAGTGATGGGAATGAATTACATATTAATAACTTCATTAAAAATAGGTGATGTGTCAAAGAAAGATTCATGAAACTCTAGGAGTTGGTCGAAATTCGGATGAATCTGTCCCCATCATAGTTGCGAAAGGCTAGCGCCTCCCTCGCCCGCCTCGCCTTTTTGACGCCTTTAGGGGTTGACCGCCTTCTGGTTTTGAGGCGGGCTGTTGTGCGCCTTTTTGGCACAGACGAGGTTTTTCTTGGTTATGGCGTGAGGAGTCTGCCTTTGTCAAAAGGCAAAATAGGCGTATGTGTAATGTTAAACTAAGTCATTTTGTAATTTTAGTTTCAATATTTTAACTTGAAATGCGTTGTTTTGGAAACTAAGGGGTAAAGATAGCTTGTGGCGTGCATGAGAAAGAAAGATATCCGTAATTTCTCTCGAGCGACCAAAAGAAAATGAGTGCGATAAATAACGAATTAGAACGACGACAAATAAGTGCGACAAAAACACTACCGATAGCTTGCTTTATTCTATTTTTTAAAGGGAGGTTTGCAAATTATATTATGTTTACTATTTCATTTTTGGTGTTCTTTTGCCATTTGAAGTTTTAACTATATCCTATGTCTATCTCTAGGTATGGAATTATACGTTTGAAATTATATATTTAAATTTACTTATTTTCAGGCTTTTAAACATCAAATGTGTTTTTTGTCTTAGAATTCTCACTTTTGGAGTGCTTTAATTGTGTTAAGTTGCTATTACACGTGAAATTGTGACCTTTATTTAATGCAAAATTCTTATTCTTAACATGTTTAGGCTTTCTTTAATATATTTTACATACTCCCTCCGTCCAAGTAAGTATTTCACAGTTACTGTTCACGCGTGGATTAAGGAGAGAGTATTATATTGAAAGTGTTGTGAGTGTGAAATTAAAATAGGAGAGAGAATGAGTGGAGGGAATAGTAAATTATAATGGTGTTGTGAGTATTAAAATAATGTAGGAGAGAGAATGAGTGGAGGGAATAGTAAAGATTCCTTTCCATTTTGGGAAAGAAACAAAGTGTGAAGTATGTAATTGGACGCCCAAAATAGAAAGTGTGAAGTATGTAACTGGACGGAGGGAGTATATATTATGTTACTATTCCTTTTGTTCTATATTACTGCCTTGCTCGCCTTTGGGCCGCCTTTCAACCGCCTCGCCATTCGCCTTTTCTAGGAGCCTCTCACCTTTCGCCTTTAACAACTATGGTCCCCATGACAAGCCATTAAAAGCACCTGAATCTATACCCTCATAGCTTTACAATGATATATAGCATGTAAATTTTGAGCAAATAGATTGGCAGAGACTTTATGTTGAAGTTGGATGAATTTACTAAAGGCTGACAAGTGGCACCAATTTAGCTCCCACGTCAAGAAACATCGTGGATGTATAAAATGAAACAGCCACATATTTCAAGACAATATAGCACATATAGAAAGAAAAAAATAGTGAAAAGTGTCAAAAAGAGGAAAGGTGGCAACTAGATACAATCTAATCTCTTCTAGCTAATGTGTGATTTATAGTGTAGCCAACCGAGACATTTGTACAATAGAAAAATTCCAGATGCACATACACTCACTACATAACTGTTGTTCTTACTGGTAAGTGTTTGTATTCGGTACATACTGATAAGTTTTTGTTGATACCTACGTGCGCTCTTGAGCTTTGTATCTAGAGTGAAAATCAGCTGCAACACATCGAACATCAGTTACCATTACATCACCTTCATTCTTCTGCTCAAATACAAAATACGAAATAAGTCAGGATCCTTGGCATAAAACGAGGGGAAATGAGAACTAGCTTGATATAAAACTCAGTATTGCACTCTTTTGTAGTTAGGCTTTATCTAAATGCTATCCAATATTTGGCTCTAAGGCTCTAACTATCTCGTACTACATAGCTGAGTTCTTAATTAGACAGCTAAAGCTGAAAAGGAAGTAGGAGCATCTTTTGGGTTGGGAATAAACTGTACAGTAGCAATCTCATAGACAAGGAGGCCAGTAGGCCACTATGCAAAGACTTGGAGTGGTGATCGAAAATATTAGATCAACTTCTGAAATAAAGTTCACTTGAGATAACATGTTATGTGGAAATAGATAAATCAGTCCCTTTTACCTCCATAGTGTCTCAAGATGTAAATACAACAACAACAACAAAGCCTTAGTCCCAAAATAATTTGGGGTCGGCTAACATGAATCCTCATATGTCATTGTGAAAAAAGGTTGTTGAAAAAAATAAATAAATAAATAAATAAACATACAAATAAATATCAAAATCAAAAAATCAAAAATCAAAAAATTAAAAAAAAAAAGGGAAAAATTCTTGGGAAAAGGAAAATATGACCTGCAAATATTTACAGGATCAAGCTAGCAATATTTGATCTTACCTCACTAGTTTTCAACTTAGATATTCCCTCCATCCCACAACTCCCCAACCAAAAAATGGTCCCTCTTTGATTTTCAGTCCCCCCCCACAAGAAAACCCTTTTCTAAAAGAGTCTGAGTTTAGTGCAATTTCAAGAAGGTGCAAGCAAGCTACATTTTAAAAACTTTTTAACTTGTCAATTAGGACTATTTTTTGGGGATGAGGGAAGTATAATAAAAAAAATGCCTAAGAACTAGAGAAGCATCAAAAGTTCGAAATTATTTGATCAATGCACCGCACCTGTAAGAAATGGTTCACAGCATTTTTAACTACTGCAGCTTCATGAGGCGGTAACTGCATGAAAAGAGAGAGAAGATATGGTTGATCATTCATTACAAATATACACTTTCACTTCTCCTGATCAAATTGAAGCACCACAAGTGGTCCACCATAGACAAGCAACGGAACTTGCATTCTTGTGCTTATGTGTAGTGCTAGTGCATGTGTGTGACCAAGAGACATGGAGGAGTTACTAGAGTAGAGCATCTTGACCTTGAAGTCGTACCCTCTGTGCCAAAATAAATTTCGCATTTGACTTGCCAAATTTTTTAAGGAATGTAATTTACTTGTTTGTATATTGCTTGTACCAAGATAAGTACATATTTCGTACCTTTAGTTACTTTTTCATTTTAGTCCAAATTGTATATTTTTTTTCTCGTCTTAATCTCATTTGTTGTTGTTGTCGTCCTTCCGTAAGTCATCCGTCCATTTCTCTGTTAAAACATGCCTATGTGGCATGGTGACATTATTAAAATGCTGAGTTGGCCCTAAAAAATGATGAAGTTGGCTGAGGTGAAAGTAATAAGGGGTGAAAGTGTACAAAATATAACTTCAAATCCAAAAATATAAATAATACCCTTTACATTTAAACCCTCCTAAACCTGGATCTAAAACAAAATATACCCTCCTTTTCCATGAGACCAGTCGCTCCTTTTCTACCCCAACCGTATTCCCCAAATGTACTTCTCTCCCATGCTGCTTCCACCATCAACCATCCACCCTCTGATGTTGGCTCCCCTCTCCCAATGCCAGGCAACAACAAAACCCTTTCTCACTACAGCAGCCTACCTGTAAGTGTCATCCACGCTGCCGCCTCTTCATCGCTGCACCTCGCCACTGTCTTGCCACCTCGTGCCTCGCGACGATGCACACATCACCACCGCCGTTCCTTCTTCATCCTTCATCCCTCTATGCTCACTACTCTCCCAGACCAACTCTCTCCCCCTTTCTCTCATCGAATCAAATCTGTTTTTGATTTTGAAATCAGATCGATTCAAATCTGAATCTAATTTTGAAATCAAATCTACTTCCCTCCCCTCTCTTTTCTCCCCATCTTCGATTTTTGCTTGAGTTTTTTGCTTCTTTTTGCTTTTTTTTGTTTTTTTCCTTTTTTAAGAGTGTTCAGGTTGTTGGATTTATTGGTGTTGGTTTTCTAGATTTTCTTTGATACTTTGCTTGAATGTTCTAGTTATTACTACGATTTTTTTGTTTTGGAAGTGTTGGGACCGGTAATGGAGGTTGATAGTGGTTGTTGTGGTGATAGTGTTGGATGCCAGTGATGGGGATAACAGGGCAGCGTTATTGATGGCGTTAATGGTGGTGGGAGATTTAGTGAGATGTGGTTGTTGGATGGTGGCATTAATGGTGATAGGAAGGTGGTGATGGTATTTGTTGGGGTGGTGTAACACTAAGATGATCATAATAAGGGGAGAAACTTTAATAAAATTAATAAACCGAAAAAAATCATTAAAATGAAAATTTTCACTTTAAATAATAACAAATTTATTTATTGAAAATATATTTTTTGAATATTTTCATAAGAAAAAATAAAATGTTACTTAAGGGGTCAATAATTTAAAATTCTACATTTTCACCCCTTTATATTTCCATCTCAGCAACCTTTATCAAATTTTATGACAAACTCAGCATTTTGATGAGTCAATATACCACATAGACATGTTTTAACGGAGAAATGGACGGATGACTAACGGAAGGACAACAACAACAACAACAAAAGAGGTTAAGGGGGAAAACGAAAAAAATACAATTCGGACTAAAACGAAAAAATGACTAAAGGTTAGGGACGAAATAGATACTTATCTCTTGCTTGTACCATAATAAAATTGCACTAAAATGTAGAGATGCAAAATTTATTTAGAAATGCGACATTTATTTTGGGACGGACTAAAAAGAATAGAAGATATTATGGTGCTCTTCATTTCTTTTCCCAACTCCAAGCATAGAATCATTTGTCAGCAATCACAATGAAACAAGTTCTCACAAAGTTCATGAATCTACAACAGTTTAGGGGGGGGGGACATAGAGATATGCAGCTTTACGTATGTAAACCATGATGGGAAAAATCATATGCGTTCCCAAAAGAAGAAAATTAGACTATAGGCAGATTACCAATTCATCAGGTTTCCGTTTACTTGTACGTTCTACGTCCACATGGAAGACATTTGATAAGGCATGTACTCCTGCATCCTACATCCAAAAAACATTATTTTTCCACAGTATCTTTGTAATAAGAAAGATAAGAAGAAAGTGACCATACAAAGACATGAGACATCACTTGCATAACTGTTTTGCACCATGTCACTGCCCTCCGTCTTAAAATGATGACCCATTTGCCATTTTTGTTTGTCCCAAAAATACAGTCTCATTTCCAAAATTGATAGGTTAAAATCATTACACTTCCAAAATTGTCAACCAAGAAAGAAGAGGATGAGAATCAACTAATGAAGAAGAGAGTAATGGAGTAATAAGTAAACCTTATTAAGGGTAGTGATAGAAATGAAAATAGGTTTTTAAAAGGCAAAACACATATTTTGCTCACTCAACTATAGTGTTGTTTCAAATGTGCTCCCCCAACTATATATTTTGCGCTTGTCCTCATTGTACCATAGTTGCGAAAGGCTAGCGCCTCTCTCGCCCGCCTCGCCTTTTTGGCGCCTTTAGGGGTCGACCGCCTTTTGATTTTGTGGCGGGCTGTTGTGCACCTTTTACGCCAGGCGAGGCCTTTCTTGGTTACGGTGAGAGGCGTGAAGAGTCCGTGTTTGTCAAAAGACACAATAGGCGTATGTGTATTGTTAAAATAGGTCATTTTGCAATTTTAATTTTAATAATTTAACATAAAATGCGTTGTTTTGGGAAAACATGGGGTAACGATAGCTTGCAACGTGAATGGGAAAGAAAGTTATCCGTAATTTTTCTCGAGTGATCAAAAGAAAATAAGTGCGATAAATAACAAATTAGAACGATGACAAAAGAATGGGATAAAAACACTACAAATAACTTGTTTTATTTCTATTTTTTAAAGGGAGATATGCAAATTTATTATGTTTACTAATTTATTTTGTTTTTCTATTTACTTTGGGTCTTCTATGTCATTTGAAGTTTTAACTATATCATATGTTTATCTCTAGGTGTGAAATTATACATTTAAAATTATATCTTCGAATTCACATGTTTTCACACTTTTCAACGACTACTTGTTTACTTATTTGAAAATAAAATGTGTTTTTATGTCTTACTATACCCCTTTTAGGGTGTTTTAATTGTGTTAAGTTGCTATTACATGTGAAATTGTGACATTTATTTAATGCAAAATTCTTGTTCTTAACATGTTTTAAGCTTTGTTTAATATATTTTATATATATATTATTTTACTATTCCTTTTGCTCTATTTTACCGCCTTGCTCGCCTTTCGGTCGCCTTTCAACCGCCTCGCCATTCGCCTTTTCTAGGAACCTATCGCCCGCCACTCGCCTTTCGCCTTTAACAACTATGCATTGTACTATTACACAATTTAAAAATGTCATCATCCCGTCATTATATTTGTTAAAACTCGATAAAATCGTTAGAAAGATAGGGAAAGTTAGTCATGTGACACCATAAAACTAACAATTATTAAATGTTTAACAAATCACTCAATAAAGTTAAACCCAAATCTAACAAGGTTCTTTGGAATGTAAGATGGCCAATATACCCTCATCTTCAACCTTCTCCAAACAAAAACCCATTTACAATTCTTCAAAGCCCCAACTTTTTGTCCAGATCTACCAGAAATCAAAATCAATTCTAAAAAATTTCAAATCAAAACCCATTTAATAATTCTTCAAATCACAACACATTCTACAAATTTTCAAATTAAACCCATTTTACTATTCTCCAAAACCCATAAACCCAATCACAAGTATGACTGTATCAGTAGTTTATTTTATGAATAATTATGAAATTAACTAAGAAGTCATCCTTAAGGAGTAGAGTAGATCAAGTAAAATAATCCAAGGGAAGACCGATGTCGTTGATGATCTATCACTACAAATAACGGGATTTGTCAGTGCATTGAAACGTTTTCTTGAGCAATTCTAACCCATTTCTTTCTCTCCCAAATTGACATCCCTCCGCCCAGATTTTGCCAAGCCGCCGGCATCCTTTGGGACCCGAGATCAGTCGGCGTTAACGACGTCCGCAATGATACCGCGTCGGAGCATTTCCACTTGGGCCGACCTTAAAGGAAAAGGTCTAGTTATTAGGGTGGGTATGGGGATTTTGGTCAAGAAGGGAGGAAGACCGGGAAGGAAAGGGAGAAAAGAGGGAGGAGACATTTTTAATGGGCAGACGAAACAAAGGGTCAGAATGGTGAGACTCTGACTTCATTTTATAATTATTTTTAAAGTAAAACAATTTCTCATGTTGGGTTTCTGGGTTTAGATTTAAAGAGTTGCAAAATGGGTTGTGATTGAAGAATTGTAAAATGGGTATTGATTTCTGATAGATCTGGATAAAGTTGGAGTTTGAAGAAATTTAAAATTGGGTTTCGAGTTGAAAAAGGTTGAAGGTAAATTAGTGGTTTTAGATTTCAAAGAAGCTTTTTAGAGTTGGGCTAGCTTTGTTAAAGGATCTGTTAATTTGATGAATTTTAGTTACATGAGGTCACATGACTAACTTTCATTAATTTTCTAATGATTTTATCAAGTTTTAACGAAAATATTGACGGAATGATGACATTTTAAATTGTGCAATTGTACAGTGAGGACAATCGAAAAATATTTAGTTGAGTGAGCACATTTGAAACGGCACTATAATTGAGTGAGCAAAATATGGTTTTTGCCTTTTTAAAATGTTTGGATAGTAAAATGGGACTATCATTATGGGATTAGGGAGTATTTTTCTTAGACACCAAAGAAACTTAGTGTATCTGTCTTTTCCTTGTGATTTTATTACGCTTAAGCCAAATGTGAAGTCCATATGTTCGTTAAGGAGATAAACAGTGTGAACAATGTCCTGCAATAAGAATCAATATCGTAAAAGATCCCAACTGAAGGTTACAACAAACACATTCCAAATATATAACTTGATACAAGGATTAAGGTGAGCTTTTTACCTTTTTCAATTAACTATATGTTATGCATATGTAAGAAAATAATAAACCGTTAAACAATATGTCATGTTCACGAGTCTTTGACATGTGTTGATCCAAACTCCAAAGGCCCATCAAATCATACGCTTCGCTAATGTATAGACGATACCATTAAACTATATGAAAAACCTATGATAGAGTGTCATTTCTCCTGCGTTGCCTGTCAGCTATAAGTCCTCTTATTATATCCGTATCTATGAACAACAGTTAGATCTCAAGTAAAACACTAAATATGATCAAGATTAATCCTTGAGATCTGCTGAACTTTATTCGGTCTACCCGAGGGAACTTCTTAAGTTTCGCTTTTTAAGATTCCCATACAGATGAAGAAATGGTAGATATAAGGAAAAAACAGAATAATTGATAGAGAAACTGCAGGACACCAACCCCCCCCTCTTTAAATAGTCCAAAATAGATACTTGTCAAGGCTACTTCAATGTATTTCCATTCCCAGACGGATGAGAGAAGATGGTTGCGGCAAACGGTAAAATACAGCATTATGCTAAATCTTTTTTGCGTTGTGGATCTAATATCTCTTTACATCTTCCATTCTATCATCATTTTGGTAAATATACACGAGATAAGTAAATTCACCACTGAGAAAAAATGTTAACTTACAGTTCGGCTTGAGCAAAAGATTGAAACCGGCTGCCCAATAAATTTATGGAAGGCTTTCTACACAGAACAAATAAAACCTTGTGTCAGTCAAGGCAAATGAATGGACCTTTCTTTCTTTTTCTTTCCGTCATAATACAAAAGAATATATCAAATTCTAAAAGCTTGTACTGCCACTGGCATGTTGTTTTCGTATCATCTACAGCTTTCTTACATTACTAATGCAAAAAAAGTCAAACACTTTACTATATAAATTGAACAAGTTTAAAGCTTGACTTTTCAACAGAACATAGCTCTGACATTGTCCATTCGACAACTTTTCAAAGCCAATTCGACATTGTTTTCAAGGTCAATAAATTAGAGGCAACTAGCATAGTTCAAAACATACAAACAATCCCATTTCAAAGCAATTAAATCGAAACGAGAAATTCGAAAAGATACAATTGAACTGTATTACCTGTAGAACACCAACGACGGTTCTGCCGTTCAATTGTTGTTGTGCCCCGCAAAATCGAGTCCCAACGTATTCAATTGCAACCAAGTACCTCTGAAAATTAGGGTTTTGACTCATTGCTGCGGTCTGCTGCCTGTGGTCGTCTTCGCAGTCGATCGAGTCTTCCTCGATGACTCTGACGACCTTTGACGGGCGTTGTGGAGATTCGCGGCGGCGGCGTTGATCGAGGGAGTGTCTGGTGGCGGAGTTGTCAGAATCCAACGGCAGTGATTGATCGTTAGTCATGGAGAAAATTTTCCGGTTTGGAAAGGCAGCCGTTTAATTGGAAGGGGTCTACTTAAAGAGTGAGCATAATAGGGGTTTTAGGATTGAGAGACTTTTTAGACACTGGTATCATTTAAAAATTAAGAATTTATTAATTTCTTTTACTACTCCCTCCGTCCCAATTGTTACTTTTCTTTTTAGTATATCAATTTCAGAATAAAATTTTTAATTATTTGGTTTTTACTTAAATTGAATAATATGATCTACTTGCTATACTCATAATAACTGCTTACTTGCTATTATCTAATAACTTTCTCTCTGTCACTTTATTTTTTATACTTACAATATTTATTTTACAAATCAAAATAAAAACTTTATTATGAATCGAAAAGAGTACTCCCTCCGTCCCATAGAACATTACCCCTTTTGCTATTTTGGGCGTCCCTCTTTAAAGTCCCACTTTCCTAAAAAGGAAACCTTAAATCACTATTCTCTCCACTCATTCTCTCTCCTACATTATTTTAATACTCACAACACCATTATAATTTACTATTCTCTCCACTCATTCTCTCTCCTCCCACTCACAACACCTACTTTAATAACATTATTCCTTATTTTCCGTTCTCAATAGTAAACGTGTAATGTTCAATGGGACGGAGGGAGTATTATTTAAAGATTTTTATAAAGAAATAAAAAAGAAGGTAAGAGGATAAAAAAGTAAGTGACATGATCAAATCCATCTATCCACATGTATTTTTTTTTCTATATTTAAAACTTCTTTTTGATGATTTTTTTTATTTCCTTTAATATATTTTTTCTATATTTAAAACTTCTTTTTGATGATTTCTTTTTCTCTAATATACTACTATATTTGAAGTTTCTTTCTTGGTATGTTACATTTCCATATCTCTAGGATAGGATAGGATATGTTTAGAATTATTTATTTTGCAAAATATTGAAATTCTGAAGAAAAAAGGAAAAAGGAAAAAGGGTAATTAGTTTAAAATTCCGTCGTTCAAATTCTTATTATTTATAAAGATTCTATAATTTTTTTATTTCTATCAGGTCTATCAAACCGGGACACATCTATTAGAGTTAAAAAGTCATGTATGAGAGCAAAAAAAAACTCTGATGCATGATTATTTGACCTAAAAAAAATAAACTTTAATACATAAACTATGTGAATTTTTTAGAATTAAAATTTCAACTGGTGGACCCGAGATAAATAAAGAAAATATAAAGTCCTTTTTAAGAATTTCGATTTGATTTAGAGACGTTGGATAATTAATTCAAGAAAACTCAAATAATTATAATCAATAAATCAATTTTAAGATGTTTTTAAGAATATCCATATTCTTTTTAAGAATTTTTTTTTCAAAATATAGATTTTTAAAAATTTATTTACCAAAATAACATCCTAAAAATATTACTCCCAAAATAACACTTTTTTATGGAATCCGGAAATGATAATTCTGGAATAACATAATCCGATAGTGTTATTTCCGGATTACTTTAAATCGCACCTTAAAAAAGGCGACCGCACCAAACGGAAATAAACTCTCCGTTTCAAACTCATTTCAAGTTATAATGTCAAATTTGGGATTCGTCTCCAATTATATACTTCCTACGCCCCTAAATAAATACTTCCTCCGTCCCAGTAATTAGTTCATTCTTTTTGGCCCGGCACGCAAATTAAGGATGAAGAAAATGTTGTAAGTGTAATAGTAAAATAGGAGAGAAAATGAGTGGAGGAAATAGTAAATTTGAAAAATATTGTGAGTGTAATAGTAAAATAGGAGAGAGAATGAGTGGATGAAATAGTAAAGATTATTTGCCAAAAAAGAAAAGGTGAAGCTTTAAATGGGACACCCAAAATGGCAAAAAGTAAAGTTATTAATGGAACGGAGGGAGTATTTAAATTTAAAAAAAAAATGTCCCAAAATAAATATACAAATTTTGAAGATCATACAAACAAGTTGTAATCCACACTTAGACTTGAAATGCAATATGATGCAATCCTTAAGGGTTTGTGCGAACTTGTGTACTAAAAACACATAAGTTTAACATTGTTGCAAATGTCCCTTCAAAGTAAAAAATTTGAACAATTATTTAAAAACGGAGAATATATATATAATGTCTAATTATAATAATTGTAATGAACATGTCATTTTGATTTTATTATTATTGTATGATGAATTTATAATACAATACACAGCTGAAATAACTGCCTCTTAGCCTGGAAATAAAGAGGAGCTAGGATTTAAAGTTGAAGAGTTGATCCGACGGCTGTAAAAAATCCATGATCCAACGATTTCTCAACTTCTCCCGCGATCCCTCCCCACTCTGACGGGCAGTTACGAAACTTCCGTTAAACCCCCCTGTTGGAACATTAACGATCCATTAACCATGAACCGACTCACAACTAAATTAAGAAGAGAAGGAGAAGAAGAAGAAGAATAATAATACGGAAGCGTGTACCTTGTGATTCCATGATTGAGTTCTTGATCTTGTTCTTGAATGAAAGAAGACAGTAGGGAGATAGTACTTCTAAATGATAGTGCCCACACTTGTTCTTCTTAGATGAATGAAGAATATTTTGACTGAATTGTAAAATGATGTTAAGTGTCTCTAAATGGCTGATGGATAGCCTTTATATAGATAGAGAAGGGGCACTTCATTTAGGGACTACACCCTTTCATAAAGATGATGGTGTGAAGTTACCATTATGCCCATCATTTAATGGTACTTACACCTAATGGAATTCTACACATTTTGTCTATACTTTAACATTATTAAATGATTATAACAAATGGAACTAAATAACACATATTAATTAATCCATGTTCTAACAATCTCCCACTTGGATTAATATTAATATGTATCTTTTACTAAATAAATTCCTTAATCATTTATAATATGAATGACAACCCTTATGTGCACGTTTATTGTCATCCAACACAATCCCGTCCATTAGTCTTATAAGTATAGGGACTAAAGGGGCAGTCGTTGTAATTGATTCGCAACTAAACCCACATTAATCACATATATATATCCAACTAAACGACATAGATTAAGTATAGATATGTAGCATGGAATATTAATGAATATATATGAAGAACGCATATATATATTCTCCAACTAGTCCTACTTAACCAAATGAGATCAACATAAATAATAACAACACAAAGAAATAGATAACAACACAAACTCCCACTGATTTAAGCATTATCAAAAGTCGTTTCACCCATATGAGCAGTATGCTCGTGAAACATCAAAAGAGATTACACTTTACAAAATGGATTCAATAACATGGAGTTTGATCCTATAAGTTTTATATCTATTTGTTCATTTTATACTTATTTCTCTTCAATAAGAGATATAACCTTATAATGTCTTTCGACATCTTTGCATCCATTAAAACATATTCGGAATACTTAATGATCTCAAAAAAAAATGATCCGATTTTATATACACAAGCATGTAGTTTAATGTTTTATAGGTACTTCATCATTCTTTTGGATGCGACTTAATGTTCTTCTTTTCCTAATTGCTTTGGTATTGACCAAGCATCCCAATAATAAATGCAAGGCCTGTACGAGTACAGACTTGCGCATACATTAAGCTTCCTACTGCCGGTGCATAAGGGATATTTTCCATATACTTGGATTAAAATTAATTTTAGGACATTTACTTTAAACTGAATTTATCTCCCTTAGAGACAGGGGTGTCATGTGGTTTACAATTTTCCATGCTAAACCTTTGTAATACCTTCTCTATATAGCTCTTTTGTGATAATCCCAAAATACCTCGTGAATGATCACGATGAATTTGGATTCCCAATACAAAAGATGCCTTACCAAGATCTTTCATCTCAAATTTGTTTGAGAAATTTCTTAGTTTCTTTTAGAAGGTCCTTATCATTACTAGCAAGAAAATTATCATCCACATATAAGACCAAAATAATAAATCTACTCTCACTGAACTTATGATACACACAATCTTCACCAAGATTCATTTCAAAGCCAAATGAAAGAATAACTTGGTTAAATTTTAAGTACCATTGACGAGATGCTTGCTTAAGTCCATAAATGGATTTCTTAAGTTTACAAACCAGTTGACTAGTTTGATCCGAATTAGTCACCATTCCTGGTTTCTTCATATAGATAGTTTCCTCAATGTTGTCATTGAGAAAAGCTGTCTTAACATCCATTTGATGAAGCTCAAGATCATAATGTGCCACTAATGCCATAATGATCATAAAAGAGGTTTTAGAAGATACCGAAAAAATATTTTTTTATAATCAATGCCTTCCTTTTGAGTAAATCCATTAGCAACAAGACTTGCATTATATCTTTCCATATTACCTTGCTAATCTCTATTGGTTTTAAATATCAATTCATAACCAATAGGTTTTACACCTTCAGGTAATGGGACAAGATCCCAAATGTCATTGTCTTTTATTGATTTTAACTCCTCATTAATGGCATTGATCCACTTATGAGAATTAGAACTATTAATGGCTTCATGGAAGGTGATTAGATCATCTCCCACTAAATCTAAGGTGTCCTCATTTTCCGCAAGATACATATCATAAATATCCGGAATAACATTTCTTCTTTCTCTAGTAGATCTCCTTAAGAGCCCCGGTTCATCCTCATTTTGAGGTTGTTGAATTTCATTATGTCCAACATTTTTATGTTGTCCGTTATTTACGGGAGTCTCTATATTATTTTGAATTGTATGTTCTTTGTTGAATTTCAGGTACAATTACTTGATTTCCAACAGGAACTAAAGTTTGAGGAATAAAGAGTGGTTCCTCTAACTCTTCAAATTCAAAATCATTACTATTTCTCCCACTAATTCAACATCCTCAAGGAACCTAACATTGCCAGTCTCGAAAAATGTTCTAGTTTTCGGATCATAAAATTTATATCCCCTAGATCTCTCGGCATACCCTACAAAATAGCTACTAACAGTATTTAGGTTCAGTTTGCCCTCATTAGACCTTATAAGGTCTAGCATCTGCTGGACACCCCCATAAATGAAGATGATTTAAGGACGGTTTCTTATTCGTCCATAACTCATAAGGAGTTTTGTCGATAGCTTTTGAAGGTGCTCTATTGAGAATATAAACTGCGGTTTTTAATGCTTCGCCCATAATGAGTGAGGTAAAGAAGTACAAGAAAACATACTTCTTACCATATCCTTAAGGATTCTATTATGTCTCTCCAATACACTATGCTAGATTTACCTGGCATGGTGTAGTGAGGGACAATCCTACACTCTTCAAAAATAGCGAGTATAAAGGACCCGGACGTTATTCACCCAATACGTTATACCGTCCGTAGTTTTCACTACCATGATCGGATTTAACGTTCTTAATAGTCTTTCTTATGCCTTAAAAGACTTGAAAACGTCCAATGATTGAAACTTTTACATGAAGAAAATAATGTATCCATAACGAGAGTAATCATCCATGAACGTAATGAAATATTGTTGACCATTCCATGAAGGATTAATGAATGGTCCACAAATGTCCATATGAATTAATGTTTGATACTCTCAAAGATCCTATTTCCTTTAATGTTTGTAAATTTATTCTTTAAAACACTTAATGCAAAAGTTTTATCCGGAGTATCAAGTTGTTTTAGGATTCTCTCCGACATAAGCTTTATCAATTCTCTCTTTGGAGATATGACCCAAACGTCTATGCCATAGAATACAATAATTTTCACTTGATAACTTTTGCTTAGTGCCTTTAGTTTTGATTTCATTATTATGGGACTCATTCATTTTCTTGACTGTGTCAAGTAAATTAAGATTATCGATATATGACAAAATACTAGTACCGACAAATTTGGAATTTAAAATAAAGATCACATTTATTATTCCCAAAAGAACAAGAGTAACATTCCTTGTCCAAAATTGTGATAGCTATTAAATTCCATCAAAAGATGGTACAATTAATGTATTATTTAATACAAAATAATAGCCAGTACTTATCATTAATCTAAAAGTCCCTATGCCTATAACTTCAACCGGATTTCCAAACTTCCATATAGATGTATTTCTCATCTTCACCGGGGATTCGGTAATTCGTGCAACCCTGCATACATGAACTAATGTGAGTTGTTACACCAAATACAACCACTATGTATATTAAGGAATTGAAACCAAATTTGCCTTAGTACAAACAAGACCAAATGACATACCATCCTGAATTCGCCATTCACGATACTTATGGTAGTCGTTCTTCATGCGAGTAAGGTCCTTGCAAAAGAAGCATTTCTTGACTTTATGATCTTTAAATGATCCCTTATGCTTCTTACTTGCAACCGCAATTTCCTTCCCTCTACTCTTAATCCCACGAAAAGAAGTAAATGCTGAGTGAGTACTTTCTAATTTGAGATATTTCATCCTATCTTCCTCTAATGTCATATGTGAAAGTAATCCATTAATATTCCATTTTTTTTCTTTTGACATTTATAGGTCACTTCAAAAGGACCAAACTGAGGAGGAAGATAGATCAAAACTAAGTGCACGAGCAAATCTTCCGAAATCTCTAACTTAAGTGCTTTTAGTTTGATCGAAAGATGAAATAATTCGATAATGTACTCCCGAAGATTTTCGTCACCCTTGTACCGAATGGAAACAAGTTTCCACAAGAATTCAAGAAAAATCTCAGCATTTTCGATCTTAGAGACATTGTCCAAAAATGTCTCTGAAACTGAATTTTCCATGATCATTAGACTCACGCGGTTGGACCGTTCCCATTGCTCAGCATTTTTTTCGTTCTATAACGGTATTTCCTTTAGTGAGAGCAGCGGGACTTGATTCCCCAAATGCGTGATCGATGTTCATATTGCCTAAGATCATCGTTATATTATTTTTCCAAGTTTTAAGTTTAGTCCCAGTAAGCAAAGGTGCATCATTTATAGCAGTAGTTACGGATGAAGCATTAATCAAATCTGAAGGAGAAGAACAAGAATGAAACAAAACATATATAAGAAACTACATAATGATTAATTATATCAAATGAATTCCATCAAAATAAAAGATAATCAACATGACATCAAGACTAATCTTTAGATTACGAATTGACTCACAATTTGATTTATCTTAAGGTAAACAAATAGCTTAAACAACACACTTTAAATACTTGCCTTCCTTTGGGCCGGATCAAGTACAAAAAGTGTCCTAAAGTTTAAGGTACTTGTTCCCCGATAATAAAGAATATAAACAATTCACTTTAAACACCCGCCTTCCTTTGGGATGGTTCACAGCATTTAAAATGACCAAAAGTTTAGTTCAATTATTACCCCATGAATGTAAATACTTAGTCAATAACAAGGTCTCCTTTGGGAAACAAGCATGTTATCACATATCAATATTTACATTCATCACTTTAACAAATTTGTATTTAAATAACGTAAATTGCTTTGGCAACAATATTATTTAAACAATGAATAAATTTGTTTAAGCATATAATTAATCATACTTTAGGGCATTTAAGACTTTAAGGTAATTTCTGAAAATTTAAAGGTAAACAAACAAGTGAAATGTGTTATTAAAATATAGTATCCTTTAGTTCTACCCGTTCATTCTTAAAGTTTGATAACTCTAAGAACCACCGAAGCGCGACTGGTGTCCAGATACTATAATTTACTAACAAATTTTCACAAAATTCTGGGCAAAACTCAAAAAATCTCTCTTCCCTAGCCAGAGCACGACTCGTGCCCACAAGCACGAATGGGGCACGAGTGGAAATGAATTGCTTGGTTTTAATCAGAATGACTTGGAAGATTGGAAACGAGTCGTGGGCACGAATGACAAAAAGGGCACGACTCGTGCCAAAAGGCACGACTCGTGCCTAATGCCCAGAATCATGAAAAGTCACCATTTAAACGACAGGAATCAAAGGGCACGACTCGTGCCCAATAGCACGACTCGTGCCCACTGTCCAGATTGGTGAAAAGTCATCAGTTTTAACACCCTTTTATGAACAGTTTTGAACCATTGTGCCTCTTGATTTTACCATTATTTCCAGAAATTGAATGAAGTTCTTAATTTAATGGTGACTCAATTTTCAACCAAAGTAAGTAGATCCGCATACTCACAACACATTTAAAAAATGCGTGGCTATGCATATGAACAAACTCACAACGCATCCAAGGATGGTGGCTATGTTCAAAAAATGGGATAATCTTACATTAAGGGTTGAAAGCCTTTTGAGTAAAACCAAAAAATCAGAAATAGAATGAAGTTATGAATATGATACTCTTAGACAAGATGAGTATCATGAACAAGAACAAAACCAAATGAAATCATACAAGGATTACAAATATGAAATAAATTAAAGCACAAGGCTCTATAATAATTTCAAACTCAATCTAGTATATGAGCAGGCTCTGATACCAATTGTTGGAACATTAACGATCCATTACCCATGAACCGACTCACAACTAGATTAAGAAGAGAAGGAGAAGAAGAAGAAGAAGAATAATACGGAAGCGTGTACCTTGTGATTCCATGATTGTGTTCTTGATCTTGTTCTTGAATGAAAGAAGACAGTAGGGAGATAGTACTTCTAAATGATAGTGCCCACACTTGTTCTTCTTAGATGAATGAAGAATGTTTTGACTGAATTGTAAAATGATGTTAAGTGTCTCTAAATGGCTGATGGATAGCCTTTATATAGATAGAGAAGGGGCACTTCATTTAGGGACTACACCCTTTCATAAAGATGATGGTGTGAAGTTACCATTATGCCCATCATTTAATGATACTTACACCTAATGGAATTCTACACATTTTGTCTATACTTTAACATTATTAAATGATTATAACAAATGGAACTAAATAACACATATTAATTAATCCATGTTCTAACACCCCCCCACACACCATCCACACTCGTCTCATTTGCACAATCAGTAAAATTTAATTTTTCCAGCGTCTCTTGATTTTCCTCCCCTGTTATTTTTCTCTTCATTTTCACGATTTTGAGTCTAAGCCAAGCCAGAAGATTGAAGATTTTTCGGTTTTGCCTCAGGCGGCCATTCTCTCTCTCTTAAACTGTAAGTTTATGTCGCTTTGCTTCTCTGTTTAATTTCTCTGTTTAATGTTTCCTTCCCACCCCCACATCTTCAAATATCTGTAAAAAATGGTAAATAGAATGGATGAGGGAAAGAAATTTCAACGGCAATATTGAAAAGTTGTAGGTTTTGAAACTTCAATCGACTCAGGCATTATGGACCATCACTATAGACCAACTCAAAATCAATATGATGAAAAAGAAGAAAGAGGGGTCGTCCCTCATCCAACATCTTCATGAAGACATCGTTGCCAAGCTCTCATAAAACCACCATCGATTTTGAATGAGAATGAAATTATTACAGAAAGTACGATTAACCAACCTTGAATCTATGAATGAAAGAGAAAATATAAATGGATCTTAATCAATCTCTTGGCCGGATTGAGGGCGAATTGCGGACGGTTTACGGGCGAATTAAGGGCGAATTGTGGACGGTTGGCGTGACTCAGGGCTTTCTCTCCAAAAATACCAAATTGATGCTTCGGAGGGAATTTTTGATGGGTGGTTGCCTTCCTCCATTGATTAGAGCCGATGATTTCTTCGTCGACGACCAAACCCAACAGCCCTCTTAATCAATCTCTCGGTGGGAGCCGATTGGACGGAAAAGATGGTCGGACGTTGTAACGCCGATCGAATGGGGAGGGGAGGAAAGGGGAGGAGATGGCCTGATTGTGGGAGGGGTGGGGTAGCCATGTTGGTGAGGGAGAAGCTGGACGGGATGAAGGGAAGGGGAGGCGGTGTGTTTCTTTGTTTTTGTGTTTGTATGAGTGTGAGAGAGAGATAGAGAGAGCAGCGTATTAAAAAAAATTGAAGCATTTTAAAATAATATTACTACATCAATTTTTTTGAATTAGGGTTATTATATAATTTGTACCAACGTATTTTTTTTATCGAAAAAATAATTTAAAATTAGGAATAATATCTTATAATTTTATAATCTAATATACAATAGAAGGAGGCATTAACTGCCTCTTAGCTAGGGATAAGTGGTGGCTGAGATTCAATGTTGAAAAATTGATCGGACGGCTCACAATTGATTGACGGTTACCACAATTGACAGTTTCCTTCAACCCTCTCTTTCCGTCGTTCAAACCTCATCAACACACACTGACTCACACACACTCTCTCTCCCTCCCCCTGAAAATGGCGATCAATTTTCTCACAATTATCTTATTACTCTACAGATTGATCTTCTTTCAAGTTAATTCTCGATTCGCCACAATTCAAGCTCCACAATCGACGATTCCCTCACATTCCTCTGGCCTCTACCGTCAAATTTCACCTCCGGCAACGACACGCTCTCCGTTGACCCCGATTTCAAGCTCCTTCTCTCCGATCCAACTATTTCTCAACTTTTCCCCCACGATCTCTTCCCACTTTGACGCAAAACTTCCGTTAAACCCCCTACCATCCACACTCATCACATTTTGATCAGTAAAATTTAATTTCTCCAACGTCTATTGAGTTTTCTCCCCTGTGACGCTGAAGATTTTCCGTTTTTGACTCCGGCGGCCATTCTCCCTCTCTTAAACGGTAAGTTAATTTCTCTATTTAATTTGTCTGTATAATTTCTCTTTCTCTGTTTAAATTCTATTTCTCTGTTTAATTTCTCTATTATGGACAATACGATTAAAAAACCTTCAATCCAGAAAATCGAATTGAGGGCGGTATCACCGTTGCCAAGCTCTCATAAAATCACCATCGAAATTGAATTCAAGATAACCACCATCGAAATTGAATGCAGAAAATCTCAATTTCTCTATTATATAATTTGTACCAACGGCAATTTTGAAAATTTGTAGGTTTTGGTAAATGGAATGACCAACTCAAAATCAATATACTGAAAAAGAAGAAAGACGCTTCGTCCCTCATCAAAAATGACTATCGCCATTATAGACCAACTCAAAACCACCAGCGATTAACCAACATTGAATCCAAGAATCAACTTATTAGAGAAACTATGAGTCACCAACCTTGAATCCAAGAATGAAAGGCGGATTGCTGACGGTTTGAAGGCGGCTTGACGGCGAATTGCGGACGCTTTGAAGGCGGATTGCGCCCGTTTTGAATGCGGATTGACGGCATTGAAGGCAAATTGCGGACGTTTCGCGTGACTCAGGGCTTCGCTCCCAATAAGACCTAATTGATGCTCCGGGGGAAATTTTTGATGGGTAGTTGACTTCTTCCCTTGCTTACACCGGTTGATTCTTCATCAATCTCTCGGTGGTTGCCGCTTCGACGGAGAAGATGGCCCGCCGTTCAACCGCCGATCGAATGGGGAGGGGCGGGGAAGGAAGGGTAGGGGAGGAGGTCGTCAGATTGTGGGAGGGGTGGGGTAGCCGTGATCTTGTCGATGCACCTGGACATAGAAAGAAATTGGGTGGGTTTGTTTTTGTGTTTGTGTGAGTGAGTGAGAGAGAGAGAGTTAGAGAGAGAGAGAGATAGAAAGAAACTGGGTGGGTTTGGTTTATTTTAGTTTAGTTCAATTTAATTTAGTTTGTTTTTTATGTACTCTCTACAAATTTCATGTTCGTTTTATTTAGTTTCTGTAAATATGTTTGTTTGGATCTGTTCTATTGGTGATTATTTGTTATCTCTAAATATTATGGTTTGGATCTGTTCTTTTGGTGTTCATTTGTTATCTCTAAATATTATGGTTTGGATTTGTTCGTGATTACGTACTATCCCTCTTCCCATCTACTTATATACATAGATGGAACATGTCACATTTTGAGAATTTTATTGATTATTTTCTCTTTTTCATTTTTTCCTAATTCCACCTATTTCTTCTTTTAACCCCTCCACACCAATTTCTTAATTTATTTTTAATTTAAATTGACCCAGATCATTTTGGGACTACGATTTTGTTGTTGTTTTTGTTATAGTTGGAAATTTTGTTAATTTTTTGTTTTTATTAGTTATTTAATTATTTTTTTTCTCTGGATATGATTGATTGTTACAAACTGATCTAACGCTCCTCAAATGGCGATTTTTGATTTCTTATAAATCAATTTCATACTTCTTTTCAAAGAAGAAAACTAAACGAAAATGATCGCACATTAACTTATGCCTGCTTTACCTTTGTTGGAACATAATGTATATCAGAAAATATTTGTATGTTTTTCATTAAATAGTTGGCACAGTCCTTTTATGAACTTTTGTTTTATCCTGTTATGAATTCTGAAGTATAACATGAGTTTATCATTTCCATTAGTAAATCCAATAGATTGTGAGAATTCTTCTTATAATTTTATTATTACTACCATCCTCTCGAGTAAAGTATTCTACCTCAATCTCCAAAGAGTATATTTACGAATTTTTTCATTCTATTGCCAGCTTAATCATTATCAAATTCAACTCAATGGCACAACCTTCAACGAAAGGAAAAGAACCCGCTGCACCACAGGTATTCTTCATTGCCCGTTCAAATTGTATGCTGATAATATTTTTCTATTAAAAATCAAATTGTCCAAGCGTTAGTAATATTTGTGTATTTTTCTATTCACTACCAGTCAGCGAATATGGAGTTAGGAGAAAGCTCAACATCTATAAATAGAAATTATTATAGTATGCGTGAAATTGCACAATCTAGGCGACAGGCAAGATATCGCGCCGAACAAGCAAGAAGCCAACAAAATTCTTCTAACGTTTCTTTGGGTCCCTCGAGACGAGCAATCGCCCAAAGGAGGCGTCGTTCGCGTGAACAAGGCGCTCCTTATTCTACTATGTAACATACTTCTTCTATCACTCCGTTTAATTCAAATAAACTTCTCTTAAAAAATATAACACACCTTTCAAAATATAGGTCAACTATATTAGAAGACCCCTCCACTACCGAAGAAAATCAAAATATAGGTAGTTTCGAAGAGGATGATCTCCATCTACGTGACATTGAGAATCAACAAATTTTCAATCAAATTCGTCATTCCCTAGGCAGAATGAATGTCATATGTCAGCATTGTTATGCCTTGCACTGGATGAGCGAAAAATTGGTTAACTCTTCTTTGAGTAGGCCCAGATTTGGAACATGCTGCTTGGATGGGCAAGTTAGGCTTCCTAATCTTCTTGATCCACCCAGCCTGTTTAGGGAATTATATGACGGTTGTGACCATCGTTCGACGTTATTTTTCCAGGATATTCGACGGTATAATGCTGCAATGGCTTTCACCAATCTTGGATGTGATCTAGATGATCGTGTACAACGTGGCAGGGCCCCTTATAGCTTCACTATACATGGTGAGTTGCGACATCATTCCGGGTCATTACTACCACCTCCAGATTCAAATCCACGTACGCGCAACTTTATATATACGATCCGATGACCGCCTTAGAATGTCGTCAGCGTCGAAATGATACATTAGATGGAGAACTAATGGGCTGCATCCAAGATTGTTTGTTACAATACAATCCTTTTGCACCTATCTTTCGTCAAGCATGTGTAATATTAGAACAACAAAGCCACTATCAGTCTAATCAAAATTTGTCAGCATATTTGCATTATGACCCAAGAAGAGATCAACGGCGATATAATGCACCTACGGTTGATGAGATTGCAGTAATCTTACCCGGTGAAGGTACTGAGAGAAGGAGAACAAGAGATATTGTCCTTCACTACAGAGATCAAGGCTTGATGTGGATAAGTGAAAGTCATCCAGCATACGCCCCATTACATTACGTCTTATTATTTCCTTTAGGCGAGCTAGGATGGGAACCGTCCATGACTCTCTGGGATGTGAATAGGAATGGTCCGAGTAATAAAAGTATAAATAGACTCACAATGATGGATTACTACAGTTATCGTTTATTCGAACGAACAACAGAGTATTCTACCATTTTGAGAGGCAAAAACTATTTCAGGAATATTTGGTGGACGTTTGGGCTGCAGCAGAGCAAAACCGTCTTCTTTTCCTAATGGAAAACCAAGAGGGATTTGTTCGTATTGATCGGTATAAAGATCTCCAAGAAATTTTTGATGAAGAGAGTGCAAGTCCAGATCAAATTGGTAGAAGATTCATCCTTCCATCTTCTTTCACTGGTGGACCAAGGCAAATGTATGAAATTTTTCAAGATTCAATGGCTATTACACGCGCGTATAAGCATCCAGATATTTTTTAACTATGACGGCCCAACCCGGCATGGCCGAAATTAGAGATGCTCTACTTCCTAATCAAAGCTGCGGTGATAGGCCAGATTTGGTTGCTCGAGTTTTCGAATTAAAGAGAAAGCATTTGTTGAAAATTATTAGAGATGAAAGGGTGTTTGGAAAAGTAGAAGCTTATGTTTTCACAATTGAATTTCAGAAAAGAGGATTGCCCCATATGCATGCACTGTTTTTTCTCGCGGATGAAGATAAGATCAGAACTCCTGAGCAAGTTGATAAGGTGGTATGTGCCGAATTACCCGATCCAGATAGCAGGCCTGCACTTTTTGACACGGTTAAGAGATGTATGATACATGGTCCGTGCGGCACAAGAAACCCAAGTGCGCAATGTATGGAGAACAATAGGTGCAAAAAAAATTTTCCAAAACAGTGGGCCGAAACAACTTCTATTGATAATGATGGCTATCCAATCTATCGTCGCCTCGATAATGGAGTTGTATTGACAATAAGAGGGAAGGAGGTAGATAACAGAGATGTTATACCTTACAACCCTTATCTCACAGAGTTATTTGATTGCCATATTAATGTGGAGGTGTGTGCTGGAGTTAGATGTGTGAAGTACATTCACAAGTACATATACAAAGGTCATGATCGAACAACAATGGTTTTAGGGAAAGGTGATGAAATCAAACAATATCTTGATGCGAGGTATATTGGTCCGCCAAAAGCTGCATGGCGGTTATTCGGATACAACTTGCATGAAGAATTTCCTAATGTTGTTCGATTAGATCTCCATCTACCTCGAGAGCATAATGTTTCATATGATTCAAGATGTTCGCGAGAAGAGATAGCTGCACAAGTAGAGGGAAAAGTAACAAAATTAATGGGGTTTTTTAGATGTTGTGCTTCTGATGTAATGGCCCGACAGTTTACTTATCAACAAATGCCGAAGCATTACACGTGGCAGGCGAATGTTTGGAAACGAAGACGTAATTTAAGCCAGGCAATTGGAAGAATATATTTTGCTAGCCCCTCCAGTGGTGAGATATTTTACCTCCGACTCTTATTAATTACTGTTAAAGGGCCAACCTCTTGGGAAAATTTACGAACATACAATGGTATTGTGCATGATACATTTAAAGGTGCTTGCGTTGCACGGGGTCTTCTAGAAGATGATGAAGAATGGAAGCAATGTTTGGAAGAAGCCTCAGTTATGAAGACTGGGTACCAACTGAGGAGATTGTTTGTGCTTATTCTAACGCAATGCTCTCTGATACATCCCCATGAGTCGTGGACTAAGTTTGCAATGAATATATGTGATGATCTTCCTCACAAATTGCGCACAGAATATGAAATTCCATATCCGGATGATAGTCAAATAACAGATTATGGCCTGCATCTGTTGAATGAAATATTGCAAGAAACTGGAAAAAGCTTGGCAGATTTCCCACCAATGCCTCTTCCACTTCAAAATTGGACCCAAATGACCGGCAACAACAGGTTATTATGGGAACATAGACAGCTTAAGTATGATGATCGCACTACTGCTGCGGAAGCAAATATCTCTCGCTTGAATGTTGGTCAGCGACACTGTTTCGATGTTGTGATGTGTTCGGTGAATGAAAATCAAGGGAAAACCTTCTTCTTGAATGGGGGTGCAGGAACGGGCAAAACATTTTTGTACAACACAATTCGATCGCATGACAATATCGTGATCTGTGTTGCATCATCTGGAATTGCATTGTTATTGTTGGTTGGTGGCAGAACGGCACATTCTACCTTTTGTCTACCGTTGAATGTGTTGGAAGATACGTTGTGTTCATTTACGAAACAGTCAATTCATGCCCAACTCTTTAGAGATACAAAATTGATAATATGGGATGAGGTTCCTATGCAACATTGCCATTGTGTTGAGGCCGTCGATTGCAGCCTTCGAGATATTTGTGATAATGATAGCCCTTTCGGTGGAATTACTGTTGTCTTTGGTGGTGATTTCCGTCAAACTTTGCCATTTATACCTAAGGGACACCGTGAACAAATTGTGGGGTCAACTCTCCAAAAATCATCACTTTGGGCGAAGATGTACGTCTTGACTCTATCGGAAAACATGCGGCTGGATCGAAATGATCTCGCGAATGTTGAGTTTGCGGAATACTTGAACAAGGTAATAGTTATGCATTCAAATTAAATATTTCTTTTATAAGCATTCATAATTAACGTTAAATAAATTTCCATCCAAGGTGGGAAGCAATCCAGATGAGACAATTGAACTTCCTTCTACTATCTAAAAGTGTAATGACGTCAACGAGCTAATAAGAGAAGTTTATCCAGCATTGCATATATCGGGGACTTCTACTGCTCGGTTCTTAACTGATCGAACAATTTTGTCCCCGCGTAATGATGATGTCAATTACATAAATCTTCAAGCATTAGAGATGTTTCCAGGCAATATCATCAATTATTTATCGGCAGACAAATATACAGATGATGATACGAGTGATCCGATTATGGCAAATCGATACCCAATAGAGTTTTTGAACTCATTGAATCCTTCTGGTCTTCCCCCTTCAGACTTGCAGTTGAAAGTTGGTTGCCCAGTTATTTTGATGATGAATCTTGCACCTAGGGATGGTCTTTGCAATGGAACAAGATTAAGAGTAGTTCGATGTGGGCAACGTATTATTGAGGCTGAAATCTTGACGGGAGATAAAGCAGGCAATTTGGTATTTATACCAAGAATTTCTCTTACGCCTTCTTCGACCGAACTTATTATTCCAATTACAAGGCGTCAATTTCCAATTAGGTTGTGCTTTGCAATGACTATAAATAAGTCACAAGGTCAATCTGTTAAATTTGTCGGCATTGATCTTCGGACACCGGTGTTCACTCATGGCCAATTATATGTTGCTTTATCAAGATGTACTACATTCAATAGGATAACGATTCTCATTCCATCACCATCGGGAGATGACACATCCACAACAAATATTGTTTATCCTGAAGTACTTCTGTAAAGCATATAACTTAATTGATAAGGTAAATAGTTATTATGTTCGCATAATTGTTATATTTACTTAACTCTATTACTGTCTATATATCGCTACAAAAATTTTAATTTTTGATACAATCCATGTTTGACATAGGTGAATAGAGATGCAACTGATGATATGATCGAAGATGTAGTTGAATATACATTTGAAGATGTAGTTGAAGATACGGTTCAAGATATAGCTGAAGATGCGGTTGAAGCTAATGTGTACGATGATATTTGGGATGATCCCACATTTCTCGCTGAAGCGGTATATGTTACATATATATATATATACTCGAATATAATTCATCATTTATAGTTATATAAATGTGATTCTTATCTATTTTTGTCTAAGTGCAGGAAGCAGTAGCTAGAAGAGTTGAAGAAAGTTTTGCAGCTGCCAATGTAGTCGAAGAGGAACCAACGGATTAATCTTTTATTGTTAACAAATGTTAATTCTATATTCTTTTCTCTAAATAATTTTTGATTGTTTGTCTTTGAATAATCGACGCGTAGAACGCTTTTCATTTATTTATCGATTCTAAAGTTCATTTTTCATGGGTTCATTATTTTTTCCTTTAACTTTTTGTTGGGTAACATTTGGGTTTGAACACCGGTAATTATACACTTGAGATGAAGAAACCAGTCATTCCCTCCATCTCTCTCCTTTCTCTTTCTCTTTTCCTTCACCGGAAACTTTTAGTCGGGTTTCATTTGATTTTTTTTTAAAGGTTCCTCACATTTCAATTCCTCTCTTGAAGGTTTACATTGACAAATTCAAGTGTGTTTTTGATCTCCCTTCCAACTCCAAGGTAATGATTTCTTTATATCTTCAACATTATCTCAGAAAAAGCTCAGTATTTACCTTTTTGTTGCATTCTAATTTTACTTCTTCTGAATATCTGATTTTATTTTAAATATGGGCTTCCGATGGTTTCTCAGGTACTCTCTCTCAAAAAGTTTCAACTCCCAGTTAAATATTTTTACACTTCATATATTTGAAACAGTTTAAAATTACATTTACAACGTCATATAGTTAGCACGCGATTTCAGTTTTCCCACATCTTTCTCTTTCCATATTGTCTTCCTTTCCGTACTGACCCGTGCCAATGGCACGGGCTTTTGAGTACTAGTCTAATATACAATAGAAGGAGGTATTAACTGCCTCTTAGCTAGGGATAAGTGGTGGCTGAGATTCAATATTGAAAAATTGATCGGACGGCTCACAATTGATTGACGGTTTCCACAATTGACAATTTCCTTCAACCCTCTTTTTTCGTCGTTCAAACCTCATCAACACACACTGACTCACACACACTCTCTCTCCCTCCCCCTGAAAATGGCGATCAATTTTCTCACAAGTATCTTATTACTCTACAAATTGATCTTCTTTCAATTTAATTCTCGATTCGCCACAATTCAAGCTCCACAATCGACGATTCCCTCACATTCCTCTGGCCTCTACCGTCGAATTTCACCTCCGGCAACGACACGCACTCCATTGACCCCGATTTCAAGCTCCTTCTCTCCGTTGGGGAAGACGGAGACTCTTCGATCGTCATAGATGCGTTTGAGAGAATGTGTGTAGGTCAGTTACTGAAGACGCACGGATTGGTACTCTGTATTTTTCTCTCAAAACCTTCAAATCCTTCAATTGGTTAGGGTTTCTCTATTTGCCCCAATTTGTTTGTTTTTCGAATTTTATTCTATAAATGGATGAAAATTTTCTAAGCTTCTTGAACTTAAATTATGCAGGTATCATCTTTTGGGCCTGATTGAAAATTGGTGTTAATTACTGTGCATACTCAAGCTCTTATTCCACTTTTACTGTTTCAGTCGGTATATATCGCTGTCATATATTACTGGTTGTGGTTAGACTCTCATCCTTTTCAAATGCATTTACACTTAAAATCTACACTGACATATTTTTGCAGAATGTTGAAACGAAAGGGCAACTAAGATGCTAAGCAATGCCGATGGACCGACCTAAATTCATGAAGATTTTTTCTTGAAAAACTGAATTATAAGTTGACTTAAATTCTATTTAATCATTTGAATTACATAGAATTTTCTTTCTGTCAGTAGTTTATTAAAATAATATAATTAATTTTTTTTTGTTGGTTAAAGTGTTATTTTTGAAAAAAATATTTTTTTAGCTATGAACATCTTTTCTTGAAAAACTGAATTATTGTTTTTACACATTGAGCTGATGTTAACTGTTACTTGAATGGAAGGAGGAGGAAGAAGTCTGGGATGGGGACATGATAGCTAGTTCAACCAGTGGGTGGGGAAGCAGGTTGAAGATGATGTTTGGCATGGGAATTTAGTTGAGCAAGAGTTTTTGCATTATATTTGCTTTTAACATGAGCTCCAGCCCCTATAAGTAGTTAATGGCAGAGGGTTTTGTACGGGAGAGGGGGAGGGGGTTTTAATTTAATTTCAAGTTCAGTATACCCACAATCTCTCCTCTCTCTATATATATTTATATTATGTGTGTGTGTGCGCGCAGTGGGCCTAACCATATCTTGACAAATGTGTTTGATATATTTTTATTTGATATAACCTCTTATGAAAATGTAATACTAATATTGTTAGTTATGTTTAGAGGTGATATTTTAGGATTTCCATAGCTTCCTTTCTTCTGTGTGCAGGCCTACAGGATTGAGAGCCAATATACCTTTCGTTCTTCCGTTGCATTCACCGTCGCCTCAGTTACACTTTTTCGTCATTGTCGTTATTATATAAAGCTACCTTCTGTGAAATTTCATGCTTAAGTGGGGGTGTAGTATATAATTATTTAACAGTGTATATACCTCATGTTTGCTTTTTAAATTTTAATTTCATTCATCTGTTATTGATAAAGTTTCAATTTATTTTTGTTGTATGCGCAAAAGGTCAACAAATGTCCAACCTATGAAAACAAATTTTATCAGCTGTCCCAAAGGGGACTACATTATGGAAAACAAATTATATTGGCTGTACAATCTTTGTAAATTTTGTATATTATTAGACAAGTAGGAAACATTGTTATAAAAAAAAAGACTTCATTCATAGCTATCAGTAGATCATCTATTTCTTCCTTGAAACTTGATTTTAAGTGGAATTAATGTAGTTGAGTCATTTGGAGGCTTGGTAGCCATGGTGGGTAGAACATTTGGAGTAAAAAGTGACTGTTTTATATGGATTTGTTGACAGTGAAAGCAAGGTGGTGGAGATTGTGCAACTGAATAAAGAAGACAGTCGTAGTGGTGACAAGGCCATAATGGGCGGACGGCAAGGGGAGAAGGACAGTTCCGACGCAGGAGGAGGCGGGGGATACAACAGCGGTGGAGGGATGTACGGGGGAATGCAAAGTTCAATGATGATGATGATGCATCATCAGCATCAAGGACAGATGTATGGCTCTGGTTCGTATAATCAAATGGAAGTGGGTGGCGGCGGTGGAAAGGGCAGCAATGCTGGTGGAGGTTCCACTGTGAAGCCAAGATAGGTAAATTTAAGAAGGTGGAGTAATTATTTTTAACTGTTTTAGGCCCACTTTACCTTCTTTTTTTTTTTGTCCTTTTTGGGCCATAGTATTTGCCATTTTTAATCATTGACATGTGAAGTTCTAGAGATAATAATTAGCTTTTTTTTTTGGTAAAATTGTTTTGTTATCTGTAATTTATTTTTAAAAAAATAATCATGTCATGCTCATAGTGTAACTGAAAAAAAAATGTCACCTCTAATTCGTAATTCATGCAAAGTTGATTTTCAATGTTTGTTTAATTATTCTACTCCTTTATTTCTTATATTTTTGTAAATCTCGGACATATTTGCAAACTACACAAGTTTTAAGTCTTTGAATGTCTTCATGTTTTGGTACATGTGAATGAAGGAACTACTTTTTAATCGGCCACATACTCACTGTGTGTCTCATCATTTTCTTTTTCTTTCATTTCATTGTCTAATTGCTTGCAGATGTTGTATGAGTTGTTTAGAACTTGGGATGAGAATTGGGTTTGTCCTTCACAGAAGGCTCTCTTCACACTATTTATGTGGTCATCTCCAGTTAAACACATTCTCCTTCGCCTCAGATCATTAGGGAATCTCTGGTAATGATTTTCAAACATATATGACCTGTTAGCAAAAGAGGGGTTTCTTTTCACTTTCACAATTCATCAAGCTACATCCCTATAAATCCTAGAGTTGATCATCCAGTGTTGTGCACTGCCCCTATTGAGGTATTTTTGGTGTTGCTATAAAACTCTAAGTCTACCTTTCATTGCAGAATATCATATCCGCGTTTCCAATAAGTTTTCGCCATTTAAATAATATATACCAGTAAACTTAAATCTGGTGCGATTTTATGATACTATTTTCTTATCTGTGTATTTGCCCATTAAGTGCGTGTTCATTTGCCAAGCTCCCCATAGTAACTATCATGTAATACAATTCGTATCTCCAAGGTACACTCCACGATTGATTGTTACAGGTGATACACTAGGGTATATTGATGTGAGATTTTTGCATATGTTGAATATTTAGCGAGAAGGCTTAGAATTTAGTGTATTCAATAATCTGCATAATGTTCTAATCCTACGGTATTTTAGTTCTTCTTCGGTTCTGTTCGTTTGCTAATTTTTGGGAGTTTATTTTGACTGGTATAGTTATTCTCCCCAACCCCTTCTCAACTTCCCATGTGTCTTCTTCCTCTGTCATCATTTAGTTCCAGATTTCTTATGAAGATTATTTCAATGCATGCTTTGTTTCAGAAATGATGGTCTGGACTTCAGGTAAGCTTACTCCAATTAAAAGTCAACTCAGCTGCTTTATAATAGTGTTTACTAATAAAAATATGTATATCTTTAGGTTAAATTATGCTTTGGATTTTGATTTTTCTAATTAGTTTTTGCTTAGGATTTTTGTGATGGCGGAGGCAGGACCGGTGACAAGCTCTTTATTGGAGATGTGTGATTTAATCTTGAAATAGAACAGGGATGTGCACCAGAAATGAGCGATGGACTAGATGGACTAGAGATTGTAATGCACATTTAAAGAGTTAAGCCAAGCTCATTTCCTTTCTCCTTCACACTTCTTTTTCATTTTGTTTACATCATTATGACATGTGAATGTACCTGCTTTTGTAGGAAGTGATGAGTTAACAAACAAAGTGTTTGAATGACATTGAAATAGCTGGAAGTATGTTGCATAGGCTTATAGGATAAAGTGTAATGGTGTTCACATAGTGATTGATTTGAATTTTATGTCTTATGGCTTATTTGAAAACATCATTTCAAGATGACTCTCTGTAGTTTATTCGCATGCAGTATCCACACATTTGTTTTTATATGCTAAATAGTTTGTATTTTTTTCATTTGTTCATTCAATAAATGAAGAGGAACTGTTTTTTTTTTGTAACTATCATTTTTTTCACTACTTCCATTTTTGTACTATCACCGTGTCATTGGCACGGGCTAGAGAGTACTAGTCTACAATACAATTGAGGGAGGGAATAACCGCCTCTTAGCCCCCCATAAGTGGTGTCTGAGATTCAATGTAAGAAAATACATCCAACGGCAAATATTAGGCGATTTCTAAAATCGATTTTCATTTTTTTTTAATTTCTTACATAACGGCTGATATCTAAAGACTAAAGGTGCTTTCCATTGAGTAATAATAATAATATAAAAATAATGATGTTGTAAGTTAATTATATACTATATATTTTTATTTTGTTTTTTGATTATATAAGTATTTTTAAAAATATTGTTTTTATTTCTGAAAGTTGAAACATTATTGCTAAAATAAATAAGAAATCATTTTAAATTAAATTTCATATGCATGAATAAGTAAGTGGAGAGAGATATGACTTGATATATATGTGGGGTAGTTAAATTTGCTAGGATAAAATTGTTTTCATTTTTTTTAATTAAAAAATTTCAAAAGTGTCGGAATAAATTTGTATTAGTGAATAAGTGAGAGGAAATTGGTTGAGTTTGTGGTGGGTGGGTAGGTCAGTTAGGGGAGGAAGAGAGATGGGAAGTTTCATCCAAGAGACTGGGGTGGGAAGTGGGAATACTTTAGATAAAAATAATTGACTTCAAATTGTAAATATTTTTCAAAAATATAAAATAAATATTATTTTAATAATAATTTATTAGTACCATTTTTTTATTCCATTCAATTGAGATATGTCCCCCAAAAAGATAACATTTTTGAGAAAAGGGGATTGTTCCTGTATTCATTTTACCAATTTTTCCTCATTTCATCATACCACTATTAAAAACTACTCCCATCGTTGGGAAATGTTCGTTCACTTTTTTAATTAATTCTAGAAAAAGGTACTTTGAACATAATTTTAGATTAATTAAATAATATTAATGATTATTTATAATATATGGAATGTTATTTTATGAAAGTGTTTTCACGAAACATTTGAAAACTTAATTTATATTGGGTTGGGTTTTATATCTAATACTTGCTATTTAGTTTTAATAATAGAATTTTAGATTTTTTCTATATATTTTTTAGTTTTTTTTATTGTTTAAATAGTAAATTATTTTTTTATTTATTGACTTTATTTTAATAATATATAGTTAGATATTTTTAACCTTTTATTATAGCCTGTAAAAATATATGCCAAAGTATATCATATTTTTAAAACTAAGCCCTCTTTTTAGCATTGTTTTTTATTATATACTCCCTCCGTCCCATGTCAATGGACACCAACTTTATGGGTGTGAGAATTAAGGAAAAGTAGGAGAGATAAATAGGTGGAGGAGGTGTTTGTGAGTATGAAGAATTAAATAGGAGAGAGAATGAGTGGGAGGAATAGTTAGGAGAGAGAATGTTGTGAGTGTAAAAGTGAAGTAGGAGAGAGAATGAGTGGAGGGAATAGTGAATATTCTTTTCCATTTTGGGCAGTGTCCATTCACGTGGGACGTCCCAAAAAGGAAATAAGTGTCAATTCACGTGGGACGGAGGGAGTATTTTAATAAGATTTTTATGTACATATAAAATATTTTAAATTATAATTATAATTAGTCACTTTAGTGAAATTTTAGAAGAGAAGAAACAAATCGAATTGGAATGTTTCATAGCTTGAATCAAATATTAAGATTGTAGTTGAACAAAAAAAAATTACATTCTGAACAGTATAAACCGAGATACAAACATGGGCTTGTCCGGGCCAGACCCATGTAGATTGGGCCCTAAACATAATCCATCTCTGAGTTACGAGAAATAACAATGAGCTTCCTCGATCTCGTACTTCGTCATCAACAAAGCCCATCTAGGCCCAACAAGCAAGTAAAATGTCCCAACTATGAGTGCCGAGGAGACCTCCCTCGTATGCCGAGATCGCCTCCATAGAGGACGAGATGCCTTCCTCGGCCTTGACGTTACCAATGGGCTCTCTATGTTACTTATCCTTTCCCCGGCTCATCATGGACCGAGAGGTCATGAATGACGAGGAGAGAAAAGTTCGCACCTCGTCATATCTCCATATGACGAGGAGACAAAATCATTCACCTCGGCATACCTTCATGTCGAAAGGTCTCCATACGACGAGGAGACAAATTTATGCATCTCGGCCTACCTGCAAATGACGAGATAAGGAAATTACTCTCCTCGACTTACCGGCGAGCAGTTATCACAATCCTAGTCAAACAAGGATTCAGCAGTTCTAATCTTATCAGAATTGCAACCACCTCCTAAAATACAGATCAAATAAGGACTCCTTAACAGATATAATTCTCTTAGGATTATACCTTATCTCTTTACAGTCCAAGTTCAACATGGATTCTGTCAATCCATCCCTATAAATACAAGTCATATATCACATTATTTGGTACGTTAATTTTTATATTTCGAAACTCTGTCAATCTAGTTTCTCTTCAAAAAACCGTGAACTTATTCTCACGTCGGAGGGCCTTCGCCGGTGAAGCCCCGACTTAGTTTACGTGTTATGTCTTATTTTCAGGTTAAGCAATCGAATGAGCAAACGATCGCTTGGATTTGGGCTGATTTGACGATTTTGGCATCATCAATTGGTTCCATTGCCGGGAATCGACTCAAACACCCTTTGTTTGGCCTGGAAAAAACTCGCCTGAAACTAGATTTCTTGCCGGATAATTTCGGGATTTTGAACGAAAAACTGCTGCTTCGTTTACTCTGTTCTTTGTTTTGCTGGATTCTGCAGAATTCGACCGGAATTTGCCAAGTTTTCGCCTGAAGTAAACGTTTTGGCCGGAAAATTTGGTGTTGTTAAATTGCAATTTCGTGTTAGCGTCTGGATTTTGTTCCGAATTTAGGCCGAAAATCTTAATTTGGTGGAAAACTTTCCGTTCGGTGATTTGCTGTTATAATCGTTGATTGGCAATGAAAGATAGACGATTTACAAGTGTTACCGCCGAGGAGCAGACCCAAACAAATGAGGTCCTACCTAATAACACCGAGGTGCCTCCTCCTCCTCAGCCCGAATGACCACCTCCCCTCGCCATGACTCTCCGCTCCATGGGATAGCCAGCTACCGAGGGGGAAGGTGCCAACCCTCCTCGTATCACTCGTCCTCGAGGGAAATGAACGGGGAGGAAGATGACAAAGAATGCCGACGTCGGCCAAGCTGAAAGTACCCAACCCGTCGACCGATATACTTTGTTGGATAGACAAATGGAGATGTTGCAAAGGATTTACGAGACGAAGGCTGCTCTCTTGCAATTGGATCCAGACAACTCCATGGTTGAGTTCATTCTGCCTTCAACGGGTAACTCTCGTGGAGGGAAACATGGTGAGCGACGAGGTCCTCCCCTTGATCCTGCTGTACCACCTAAGCAGGCCCTCCGAGACGCTCCCCGTCCTCGGCCTCACAATCAAAAGAACGACAAGGTGATAGACCTGAGAAGCCAATTGAATTCCAAGGAACAGGAAGTGAACTCAAGGGATTTAAGAACGAGGCTCAGTCTATCCAAACGTTTATCTCCTCCTCGTCTCGTCAAGGCACCTCGTCGTCCCGACTCACCTCGACCACGTCGACCTCGTCAAGATTCTCCTCGACCTCGACGAGACTCTCCCCGTCCTCGTCCTCGTGAGTTTGTACGGCCGAGAACTCCCCAGCCATACAGAATGGTACTTGGTGGCCACGAGTTAGAGCCAAGGCAAGATAAAGCACCATCTAGACGACGGGACAGCCATCGAAATGACGAGGAGCACAGTAGGGTGAATGGCCGCCCTAGAGATAAGTTAACCCATAGCTCCCAACGCAGCACTCACTCTTGCACTGATAAGGGAGTGGAAGCCAGACAATGGGAACTCCTGAAACAAAGGCTTGATGACATGGAAATGGGAAAAAAGGTTAATAATGAAGACTATGATTGGTCCACCCGTCCGTTCTCCCAGAGGATAACTGATGCACCACCAAATCCTCACTTTAAGGTCCCGAGCTTTGAAAAATATAACGGAACTCAAGACGCGAAGGACCACGTGCAAAGTTTTGAACAAACCATGAACCTCCTCACCAAAGCTGATGACATGCTCTGTAAAGCTTTCGCGAGCACCTTCTCCGGAACAGCCTTGACCTGGTTTTGTGAGCTGAAAAAAGGTTGCTTCGATAGCTTGAGAGGCATGAGGAGAATGTTCTTGAATCACTTTGCAACTGCTGGAAAGAGGAAGAAAAGGTTAACTAACCTTGCCAATATCGAGCAAGGAAAAAATGAATCCACCCTCAGCTATTATAACCGATTCCGTACCATGGCGGAACAAGTGGAAGAAAGCCTCACTGTCAGGGAGGTTACTGTTTGTTTTAATTCCGAATTGAGATCCGGTCCCCTCATCTATGAACTCTCCGCCCGAGAACCTAAGTCCAAGGCTGATTTGTACAATGTGGCTTATGCCATTGCCATGGCTGAGGATAAGAGCAAGAAAAGAGGATCTGATAAGGCAGAACCAGAAGCGGCTGGCACTTGCCACGCTTCCAATGACAATGGGAATGGTAAGGGATCCAAGGGGAAGAATAGAACGAGAATTACCGAAAAGCCTGAAATATTTACCCCTCTTACCAAGCCCATCACTGAAATCATGCAGCTAGTAAACCTTCCACCACCTCGCCCGCTGAGCAACAAACCAAAATTCCCTCGCGACACTTCAAATTCTGTGATTTCCACAAGGACCATGGTCACAAAACCGAGAGGTGCATCGTCCTCAAGCGCATGATCCAAAGGTGGGTCGACGAGGGAAAACTAGACCGCTATGTCATGAAGAAAGATGGAAAGCGGAAGCGAAAGGAAGAGGAAAGTGAAGATGATGATAAGAGCGAGGATGGAGAACAGAGGCCTCCTAGGGCTAAGCTGCATGTGATCCGAGAAGAGACAGTCTCTACTCGACAGCTAAGGAACCAAATCCATGAACTAAACAAGGTATACCATGTTCCTGCTTGGGTTCATAAAGCGGAAGAGGTCATTAGCTTTTCTCCCAATGAATTGGCAGGGAGCCGTGCTGCCCGTGAACAATACTATGTGATAAAGGGTCGGATTGATAATGTGGAATCTGAAGGACTTCTTGTCGACACGGGGGCCTCTCGTGATATTCTGTACTACTCTGCCTTCCAATAGATGGGCTTAAAAGATACCATACTGGAGCCTTATCATGGAAGGTTGGAAGGTTTCACCTACCATAAAGTTGGTGCCAAGGGAACTGTTGAGCTGGAACTTGAGATTGGCGAACATCCCTTCCGATCCACGGCTACCGTCACCTTCGTAGTCATGGATCTAACAAGTGATTATCATGCTATCCTGGGCATTCCAAGTCAAGCAAAACTTGGGTTGGTCGCCTCCCTTTCTCACCAACGGGTCAAATTTCCTACTCGTTCTGGGATTGGATGCGTGAGGGCGACCGCCAAGGACTTCTTGGAGCATGTCGTGCAGAGCCGGAAGAAATCTAAAAGCGTGGAGATAGATACCCCTGAGGACAATATCAAGATCTCTAAATATCTGAAAACTACCCATACCAGCTCTAGGGTGAGCTACATCCGTGAGGTACTAGATGAAGAGCCTATGGTCCTAGAAATTGCAACTGACCAGGGCATAGTTCCATCCGTCTCTGAGGAAGATCCCGTTCTCGTCAACGGCCAGAACTCGGGGGCCAACCCTGACTTGAGGATGGTTGATTTGCCCGACGTTGATGAACTAATGGAAGAAGAAGGCCTCAACGTGAATGACAATGAGGGTAGGAGGATTAGAGAAATTATCATCGAGTCCCTGGAATTTCTAGACGGTCCTGAAATGGAGCATGTGGACGAACTGGAGGAGGTAGTCATCAATTCTGACTATCCTGAACAAAAAATTAAACTCGGGGGCCAGCTATCTTCGGAAGAGAAGGAAAAATCATCTCCCTCTTGAAAAACAGCCTCGACGTCTTTGCTTGGAGAGTCGAAGACATGCGGGGGATCAATGAAGAAGTAGCCCTCCACCGCTTGGAAGTTGATCTATTGGCAAAAACCATCTCACAGACAAGGAGAAATTTTGCAAGGGACAAGGAGGAAGCTATTAAAGAAAAGGTGCAAAAGTTACTTAGGGCCGGAATTATTCGAGAAGTAAAGTATCCCGTTTGGTTGGCCAACGTGGTAATGGTAAAGAAGCAAAATGGGAAGTGGCGAATGTGCATATATTTCACTGATCTTAACAAGGCATACCCTAAAGACAGTTATCCTCTCCCCAGAATCGATAAGTTGGTTGACTCCATTGCTGGACACCAAACACTCAGTTTCCTAGATGCCTATTCAGGCTATCATCAGATCAAAATGGCGGAAGAGGACATCGAGAAGACGGCCTTCCAAACACCTGAGGGAAATTATTGCTATGTTATGATGCCCTTTGGGCTCAAGAATGCGGGAGCCGTACAAACGTATGGTGAATGAGGTATTTGGCGCACAAATAGACCGAAACATGGAGGCCTACATTGATGATATGGTCATTAAGACCAAGGAGGGCAGTCATACCCCTGATTTGGAAGAGACAATAAAGCTAAACCCAAGTAAGTGTGTATTTGGGGTGACAGCTGGAAAATTCTTGGGCTTCATGGTATCGCAAAGGGGAATAGAGGCGAACCCCGAGAAGATCAAAGCCCTAATCGATATGAAGGAACCTACTAGCATCAAGGAGGTTCAAAGATTAAACGGAAGAATAGCGGCACTTGGAAGATTCATAGCCAAATCTGTTGAAAAATCACTGCCATTCTTCAAAGTATTGAAGGGTACTAAGATCTTCTCCTAGACTCCAGAATGCTCTGAAGCATTCCTTCGGTTGAAGGAGTACTTGGGTTCCCCTCCCTTGCTTAGCAGTCCGATTACCGGTGAAATGTTGTACGTATTCCTAGCCGCCACAGATCATGCAGTCGTAGCTATTCTTGTTCGAAATGATGAAGGAACACAGAAGCCAGTATACTATGTCTCAAAAGCAATGTCAGATGTGGAGAGCAGATATTTCAACGTAGAAAAGATAGCGTACGCACTAGTTATTGCCTCAAAAAAACTACATGCCTACTTTTCTGCACATCCCATCACTGTGTACACCAATGAACCATTGAATAAGATCCTTCACAAGTTGGACGGCTCCGAACGTCTCCTGAATTGGTCTATCGCTCTTACTGAGTTTGATATCACTTACCAACCAAGGAAGACCCTTCTGGCGCAGCCTTTGGTTGACTTTATGGTTGAGACCGCTTTCATGGGTAAACACCTCCCCACTTCCCGTAAGCAAAACACTTCGGAAGAGGAAGAGTCTCCCATCGAACTCCCATCCAACTGTTGGATCTTGTACACGGACGAATTAGCTACAAAGGAAAGAAGCGGAGCTGGAGTTGTACTAGCAAGTCCGGAAGGAGAGTACACCATGCAAGACATCATCCGATTCAAGTTCCCTGCCTCCAACAACCAAGCTGAATATGAAGCTCTAATATTTGGTATCGAGTTGGCTTCCTTCTACGGAGCAACTAAGGTGGCGGCATTCTGTGACTCCCAACTTGTTGTCAAACAAGTAAAGGGAGAGTATAACACCCAAGATCCCACCCTTACCAAATATAGAGACCTTGTCCTAGACATGACAAAGAAGATGGAATTCTTTGAAATCAAACAAATGGGCAAGGAAAACAACCAAATCACAGACGTTCTATCCAAACTAGCGACTATGGATGTGTCTAAGTCTAAGGCCAATCCATACGTAGTTTTTGCTGAGGAACCTGCATATGAAAGATTACAAATCATGCTCCTAGATGGAGAGGAGAGATGTTGGATCGATGACTACATAGACTACATCGAGAAGAGCCAACTCCCGGAAGATGAAGCACAAGCCAAACTTATCAAGAAGAGGTCACCAAGGTTCATTGTGATGAATGGAGTCCTCTACCGAAGATCTTTCACCAAGCCCCTGCTAAGGTGTGTCTATCCCAAGGAAATTGAGAACCTTTTGGCGGAAGTACACGAAGGTGTTTGCGGCGAACACCCGGGGGCCAGAAACTTAGCTGACAAGATCATCTCGCTAGGGTATTATTGGCCAAACCTGAGGGAGGACGCGCACGCCTATGTTAGAAAATGTGACAAGTGCCAGAGATTCTCCGACATTCCTAGACTACCGGCAGTTGAGCAGACACTTGTAATACCTACGTGGCCATTTGATATGTGGGGTATCGACATCATCGGACCCTTCCCTCCCGCCCGAGGTAATTGCAAGTACGTGATAGTAGCTGTTGATTACTTTTCCAAGTGGATAGAAGCGAAAGCATTAGCCAAGATAACGGAAGAGAACGCAATCAACTTTGTCCACGACTACATCTGGTGTCGATTTGGCCTCCCCCACACAATTGTTTCTGATCATGGACTCCAATTTTCTACAGCATTTACAATAGAGTTGGGAAGAGTCAAAGTCCGCCACGCAAAGTCATCTGTAAGCAGACCCCAAGGCAACGGTCAAGCAGAGGCGGCCAACAAATTAATCCTAACAGCCCTTAATAAGAACCTTGAAGGACGCGAGGGAAGATGGTTGGACGAACTTCCCCTAGCCTTATGGGCTATTCGCACAACCACCCGGGGCCAACCGAGGAAACCCCATTCACACTGACATTCGGTTCTGAGGCTATAGCACCCGCCGAGATGGCCATCCCTACTGTGAGAAATTCCCATTATGATGAGCAAGTCAACAAGGTTAATAGTCTCCTAGACCTAGACCTGATAGATGAGAAACGACTAGCTGCACAGATGAGGATGGTAAACTACAAACAAAGGACCAAGGCATACCATGACAAGAGGGTCATCAGAAGAGTATTCCAAGTAGGCGATTGGGTACTTAGAAAAATTGAGGCCACTGGTCGGAAGGCAGAACAAAACAAGCTCTCCCCAAATTGGGAAGGTCCATATATCATCACTCAAGTCATTCGAGAAAGGACCTACAGATTGAAGACTAAGGAGGGGAAGGAGCTCAAGCATCCATGGCATTCCGACAACCTTCAAAAATACTATCATTAATGTTAGTCTATTCTTTGTAATAGATTAGTTTCAGCTTTCAGTCTTTTACTTTTTCAGTATGGTAGTATTGCAGTTCGATGTAATCAAAGTCCAGTTCATGAATTTTACTTCTTCAAACATGCAAAGCAACCACTACTACTAGCACATGGGAAGACGAGGATCTTATACCCGACTCTTACACATGGAATAACGAGGACATCGTCCTCGACTTACAAACATGTCAAAGTCAAAACGACTACCTGACCAACATTTAATATTCAGACGACCAAGACCGAGGAACCTTCCTCGGCCTACTGGTTCATCACACGTCTTGACGAGGGCTCACCTTGACTCAATTACTAACAAGCTCTAACTGTCAAGACCGAGGACCCTTCCTCGGCCTACTGGCTCACCTTAAGTCTTGACGAGGGCCCACCTCGACTCAATGACTACAGGTTCTAACAGTCAAGACCGAGGACCCTCCTCGGCCTATTGACTTGCTTTACGTTAAGACAAGGAAACACCTTGTCACAATGACTACAGGCATCACACGTCTAAAACCTGTGCACGAGTCATATTCCTCGGCAGAATAAGACTGAAAAGAAGAAAACAACCAACAGTCAAGACCAAGGAGCCCTCCTCGGCCTAATGACTTGAGGTTCAGTCAAGACCGAGGAACCAAACCTCGGCCTAATGACTCGTCTTATAAGCAAGGAATGAGGAACCTTCCTCGACTTCCTCACAAAAACAATCCTTGTACTTGTCCATAGCCCACAAACAAGCAGTCAAATAATTCATAACTATCAATACGACAGGAATTGAAACAAAAGGACTTCTTCATTAATATTCAGTGAAAATTACAAGTCCTAGCCCTATTACGACAAAAGAAAAGGAAAATCTTAAGTCTGTACATCTTCAAAGGGCTTTTCCAAAAACTCCTCGGTGGCGGCATCAGTGACAGGAGGGGTGCTCTGCTCAGTTTGTGCATTTGCATGAGCCTCCTCGGTAGCACCACCCCCGACCTCATCCACCATATCTTCATCCTCAATCATCTCCACCAAGGCTTGGAGATTGCCGGGATCAACAGACGGGGGAACCCAAGCCTCTCGGCCAGCCCGAGCATCCTCCCTGGCCATAATGCCCAAGTTGTACTCAGAGAAAGGGACAAGATGATGGAGGGCCCTAGCCTCCTTGTCAAATTGATCCTGGCTGATCAGCCGAGCAATGGTATTCACATCCAGACCAATGGAGGAATCAGCCAAAAGACGATGAGCCAGATGTAAGTAGCTGTCCTCAAACATCGTGGCCGTCTTTTCATCCACTGCATCTTTGAAAGCCTGGCTGGCCTTGAAACGGGCAACGGCCTCCTCTTCCCTTGAAGGAAGGGTGGCTTCCAGACCCCGGCACTTAGCCTCAGCCTCCTCGACTCTCACCTGGACCTCGACTTTGAGTTTCTCCATCTCAGCCAACTCAGCATTCTTTAGCCGGAGAGCTTCCTCGGCTTTCAGATGAGCTTCCTCGGCTCTCTTCACCTCGGCCTCCACCTTGGCCCTGGCAGCCTCCAGCTCAGTCTCTTTGACCTTCAACAGCTCGGCCAACGCTGCTTTCTCGGTCTCACCCTTCTTCTGGGCGGCCTTCAGCTCAAACAGTTGTTTGTCCGAGGTCTTGGCCAGTACGTTTTCATAGGCCGAGATGGTTGCAAGCTGCAATACAGATAGAAGTCAGAAATTATACAAGTGTACAAAAATACGAGGTCAAAGTTACGAGATAGTCACCTCGGAGATCAGAATCCCTTTGCGGCCTAGCAAATTCTCCTTGCTCGGCTTGTCCTTAACAAGCTTCTCGAAGGCCTCCTGGTCCAAAGCCCGTTGAACAGGAGCTCGGTCCAGTCTCACGTAAGCACCCTCCCTCGTCTGCAAAGGGACGCCCTTCAGAGCTGGAACATTTACCACCATTCGCCAGGCAAGCTCCTCGGCATCATCATAAGATTTGACGGTTTGGACGGTGGGGGCCGGAGGAGCTTGAGGATTTGAGGTATCAACAGCTGCCCGTTTGGTTTGGGGCTCCTCGGCAGTAGCTCCTGGGGGCCTCTTATTACCAAAACGCCGTTGAACAAGATCAGTTGCCTCGTCAGACGGGATGTTGGTCTCCACCTCAGCAGCATCAACATGGGGGCTATGCCCCTATACAGTTGACGGGTTACCTTGGCATTCGGAAGCCCCTTCCTCGGCGTCAACAACTTCCCATAGTAACTTGATGGAGAGAGGTTGATCTCCCTTGGCATTCAAAAGAAGGTTGCGACGGGTGGCCTTGTCCTTCCTATCAGTTAAAGCTGAGATCTTGGCCATATGTCATCTCTTTTTAATCAGATCAGTGGCACTCAAGTTTTCTATTGCTAACTTTGCCTCCTGCTCGGGGGATAAATCTGCAAATACGAGGAAGAGATGGTCACATTACGAAATGGATTAAAACAGACTGTAAAAAACACAAGTGTCAAAGGCAAGGATAAAGCAATTACATCCTACGACATCAGTCTCTCTAAGGCACCGATCCTTAGGAGTGAGCTTACATCTCGCACATTCATCATGAAAGACAAGGCCAGGATGGGTCCTCCAGTCGTTAAACTGTCTACCCCTTTTAACGATGACGAGGGGTTCCACCCCATCCTTCGGTCCCGACATTAACCCAGCTTGGACATAATAGCGCTCATCGGCCTCCAAGGCAGCCCAGTCAAGGAACCCGACTTCAGAAAATTCCTCGAGGCGCTTGATTAAGTCCTTAGTCCACCCAAACTTCTACACTTGACTAGACATAGACGGCACGTCAGAAGGAGAGGGGAACTCCCTGCCTCATCGGCTCTCTACCCTAATCACATGATTCTCCCAGCCTCCTACCTTGCTGGACATAGGGAGGATAATCTTTGGTTTCCTTGACTCACTCCGTAAGACGAGGATATGAGTGCCCTTCATATATCCAATAGAGAAGAAGTGACGGAAGGCGGCTTGGGTAGGCTCGTAACCTAAGCTACGGCACAAAACTATGAAACTGATGAGGACCCTAGTCCCGTTAGCTCCCAGCATGGCCGGGACAGCCTTCACGTCACCCAGAAATTTGTTGATAAAGGAGTCCAAAGGGAGACGAAGTCCCTGTTGAAATTGCTTGAAGTAGAAGTGGACGTGGTTGTCGTTATAGTAAAAACTATTCTCCTCGGCATCAGTTGCGAAGGTGGGTTTGCCGATATAAGTTAGCCGAAACTCGTTCCTATCTACCCCGTACCTCGTATACAACTGATCCAGCATGGGATCCCCGGCCTTAGGAGGTCTATCTCTTAGGAGGTCTATCTCGCCCTCGTCCTCCTCTTCCTCGGCCTCCCCTTCCTCGGCCTCCCTTTCCTTCAACATGCTCGCCCTCCACGAAGGCGTCAACTATTTTGGTAGACGAGGAGGCTTCACCCCCTCTTCCTGTCATATCTGCAAAATGCCAAGGATCCAAAGTTAGTTTCATCGTCCAAGGCTGGGCTTAAGACGGGGAAGAGGGATGCCCCTCCTCGTCATTACAGTTAGGCCGAGGAAGGACCCTTACCACTCAGACGCTCACGAGCTATGTGATCCAAAGACGGGTAGAACAAATTGATGTGCTCTATCATCTCGACCCTATCCTCGAACAAGACAACATTGAGGGATTCTGAATCAATTCTATCTATCCTCGTAGTGTCTGGGTATTGAATGTATAATCTCGTGCGTCCGTACTTCGTCAACATTTTTCCTATCTCTGCCAAGGTCACCAACAACCATGGTCATCTCTTTCTCTGGTAAAATCTCAGATTGCCCTTGTGGTATCCATAAATGAATTGAGGGAAATGATCACAGGAACGAGCCATTTTCTAAAGGGGAACGAAGGATCAATGGGAGTTCAAACAAATATTCAAAAAAATCAAAAGCTTCAGAGAGCTTCAAAGCTCAACAATGGCGGTCTGGAAATCCCAAAACCTACCAAAACCCTAGAAATTGCAAGGGTGAACACGAAAAACAGTAAAAGGGAGAAATGTATACCTGTTTTCTGAAGAATGGACGGAATCGGACGACTGAATCAACTTCGTCGGAAAATTTGAGGTTCGCCGGAGTTTCTGGGCTCAAGAACACGGTGAAATTTGGAATCTTGCAAGGTACGCTCTCAAATTGCTTAAGCGAAGAAAGGTTAAAATGAGAGGAAATTGGGGTTTTATACTCACTAAAACTAGGTCAAACCCGATAGTAAGGCAGGCTAATGGGCTTGGCGCCCCAAGAATTAATTGTTCGTAACAACTTCCAAGGCATGTCAGACCTGGGGGCCCACTGAATAGTATAAACCGAGATACGAACATGGGCTTGTCCAGGTCAGGCCCAAGTGGATTGGGCCCTAAACATAATCCATCTCTGAGTTACGAGAAATAATAATGAGCTTCCTCGATCTCGTACTTCGTCATCAACAAAGCCCATCTAGGCCCAACAAGCAAGTAAAATGTCCCAACTATGAGTGCCGAGGAGATCTCCCTCGTATGCCGAGATCGCCTCCATAGAGGACGAGATGCCTTCCTCGGCCTTGACGTTACCAATGGGCTCTCTATGTTACTTATCCTTTCCCCGGCTCATCATGGACCGAGAGGTCATGAATGACGAGGAGAGAAAAGTTCGCACCTCGTCATATCTCCATATGACGAGGAGACAAAATCATTCACCTCGGCATACCTTCATGTCGAAAGGTCTCCATATGACGAGGAGACAAATTTATGCATCTCGGCCTACCTGCAAATGACGAGATAAGGAAATTACTCTCCTCGGCTTACCGGCGAGCAGTTATTACAATCCTAGTCAAACAAGGATTCAGCAGTTATAATCTTATCAGAATTGTAACCACCTCCTAAAATACAGATCAAATAAAGACTCCTTAACATATATAATCCTCTTAGGATTATACCTTATCTCTTTACAGTCCAAGTTCAACATGGATTCTATCAATCCATCCCTATAAATACAAGCCATATATCACATTATTTGGTACGTTACTTTTTATATTCCGAAACTCTGTCAATTTAGTTTCTCCCCACAAAACCGTGAACTTATTCTCACGCCAGAGGGCCTTCGCCGGTGAAGCCCCGACTTAGTTTACGTGTTATATCTTATTTTCAGGTTAAGCAATCGCCGGAGCAAACGATCGCTTGAATTTGGGCTAATTTGACGATTTTGGCATCATCACATTCTTTCACCGGGTTAATCAATTTAACTATTAAGTTTAAATCAAGTAAGGCTAAATATTATCTCAATGATACTACTGATGTTCGGGTGATGATATAAAACTTTAACCATACATTAAGGCAATCGACCTCTCCATTCCCCTATCGCATAATACGTTATACACTTTTTTTATTCAAAATAAAACTAAATTAAATTTTAAATTTTAGAAAGTGGATACAAGAGTATTTATACTAATTATGTAAAAAGTACACATTTTTATAATATCATTTAATATACTATCATTTAAATGAATTTTGAACATTTATTTAGTAACAGAGGAGAAAGCAGTATTTAACAATAATAACACATGCTTATTTCATAGAAACATCGGCTCGAGCTACTGTCTCCAAATCTATGAAAGAAAAATGAAGAAATCTTTCAAAGTAAGAAATTCTCACATAATATCTATATATATAACAATAGGAAAGTCCCACTTCCCGCTCAAAAACGTCACTGTCAAAGGGCATTTTAGACAATTTTGACGATGGTAAAAATGAAATTATGTACTCTCTTTGTAGGCTTGATATAGTGTACGCCACGTGTTGTTCAAAAAACGTCAAGTATAAGTGTTGCTACATATTGAATTGTATTACTATTCCTATATTCAAATCTTTTAAAAAGTATATAGGTTAATAATTTATTTATTTTAAGTTTTGTTTAAAAAATTAATTTATTTTGTTCAAAAAACGTTTTTGTTTTGATATTAAAAAAAATATTTTAACACATTTTTTATTTTAATTTGCTTTTTAAGAAAAACAAATAATTTTAAAAATTAACTGTAAATAATAAATTAATCATATCAAAATTATATAACCTCAATATGTGTCTCTATGAACTTAATATATCACACCATCAACGTTTATCTAAATTGCGATAGGTTTATCTAAATTGCAAGGTTTAAAGTCATGATGCCGCCTCAAGTTGCATGTTTTTTGAAGATCCCTTCATGGTGGTTTCGGATAACAATAAATTGAAGCATTTTTTTTTAGTTTCAGAGTCTCTGTTGGAATGCCTTTTTGTCACTTTCATTAGTGGTCAAAGTTCTTAGACTATTATGAATTTCTTAGTAGAATGTAACAAAGACATTTGTGAAATTCATAAGATTTTCCTTTTTCTTTCATACATTTAAGAATCTTTATTAATTGTTGTGTAAATATTTTCGTGTGTGTTTTTATGGTGGTAGTTTAACCATACATAGCAATCGACATGTTTTCAATCTCTAAATCGCAGAGTATGTCCTACACTATTGTACGACCGATCAATTGCATAATGTCACCGTGCCAGTGGCACGGGTAAGAGAGTACTAGTATATATACATATAACGAGTTATAAGATTACCTTGTAGAATTAAATCCGAAGTTCGTTGTACAGAAAAAGTACGCTTATGTTACGAGCCCTTGATTATGGCGATCGATCTTGCAATCACCACGCTATTCTCGTCCAATCAATATCACTAGATGGATATTGATTATGTATTCCACTCTCAAATCCAAAGCTCTTGATGGTAGCTTAGAGAAAGCAATCTAGTCGAGATAATATATGAAGGAGATATATTTTTTCACTTACTATATTATGAGGATAAAGACCCTTTATATAGTTAACTTGGTCACAATCATAATATCACTAGGATTGTATTAGACTAACCTTATACAACAAGAACTTGGTAGTATCCTATTTTTAACGTGTCAAGATAGGTACCAATAATTCAAGTCCAACATCTCCCACTCGTTCAAAATGGGAATACCTCTCTTACCATAATTCATTCTCAAGGCCCATGCAATGCTGGTCTCTTCATACAGAAAGTGAGGTATGCGACCAGACAAGAAAAGTACAAAAAGAGTAGAAGTGATATATCAAATACCATCTACCAACATAGCACATCCCTGTTAGTCAAAAACTCATTTATGCCCCATACATTATGCTTACATCAATTCAAACACCCTTAACCCCTCATAAGGAGTGTTTACCTCAATCAGTTTACGTGCTCAATATCAACCTTTTGAACCGTGTGTTCAATATGATCGTTCGTACATTGAGTCACTAACACATAGATGTAAAACATAATTGTCTTCCTTAGACCCTCATGATAATTATCTTTAGATTAACAGCTTTCCCAGGAATGCTCCGCAAGGCTGATTGTAAGTACAAAGCCCTTTGGTCGGCATGCCAAAGTAGCAGCATTAGTCATTGAATTATTGACATAGTTCTAAGTCACATAGGGCATAAATGTGATCACCAATTGATCACTAGAACTCACACAGTGAAGAAGCAGGGATTATTCAATCACTTTCTGAGCTCGTACTATAGTCACATACAGTATGATATGTATACTACGGTGGAACTCCAACTCGAATGGGCATGTCATACTCGAACACCGTAATCTTATTCTAGTTGCCCGCATGACATCTAACCTGAGTCCTCAAAAGCAGTCACACTTCTAGTGGCTGTTAAGGGTCTCACATTCGGACTTTTCACAAGGACATTCGGAGTTGCAAACCATAAAACTTTGAATCAACCTATATATAAAGTAGGTCTCATCTTAACCACATGTTAAGGAGATATATAATGATGTCATTTGTACACCCCCTTAATAACAAGTGTCAGATACATTATTATCTCATATTGCTCGCTCGCATAGCGACAAGGCGAATTACCCATGTGAGAGGGCCAACTCAAATCCTTTAGACATCTTTTTAATTAAAATGTATACCACATGATAATCATATTCCATATAAATAATAAGAAATGAAATAACATGTATTAAATTCAAACGATAATGAAAACAATAATGTTACAAATGTATTCTAAAATAATAACTCGAATCCTACACGCTCTTGGAACCTACACAAAGATCATAAAGTCTCTCTGAAGAGAGTCTTAATCATAGGGTATGTCAAAACATTAGTAGTAGGATTTATATTTTAGAACCGCATTCATTATTGCAACAAATAAACTAGTGAAATGACATCTAATCTAAATGCGATTGGTTACGGTTCTTGAGATCTCTTTTGAATCTCTAAGTAGTCAAACTCACAATTAATAACTATTTGGCTATTCACATTTTGTTTACCATCTATATGCTACAAGAATCTTTATCGACCATATAGGTTCCTGATTATTAGGGAAATAAATTCAAATTTATTTGATTAACCAAGAAATAACTACTCCACATGAGAAATGTATCTTCTTCTAAGTAGATTTGCGCATATCTACACATCATCGCTAATATATATTAGTGTAACTTCTTACGTTAATATCCACACATTTGGAAAACAATTCATTAGATTTTTAGTACCACATAGGTAGTCAACAACCTTTATAACTACCAACATATTAGCAGGACAAAGGTTATACCGGAAACTATCTATTATCCATATAGCAAAATAAAAGTTAGGTCGAGTAAGCACAAATAGCAAACATCATACGAATAACCACATTTGAATATAGAGTTATAGTCATCATTCATTTATCATATTTATTATTTATTATGACATTTAAATGAATAGACACATGTAGTCCATTGGAATGATTATGGGTTCTTAAGAAGATCATTATAAAACATTTAAAAACCTCCGAAAGACGAGTCTTCAAATACAAACTAAGAACTCTCTATAAATAGTTTGAGAAAAGTACCTTTTTCATCCTTAAACTAGTTTAAGTTTTACCTTTTAGTCGGTAAACAATTATTTTTTACTTAAGAATCTCTAGCCTATCATTTTAAGGATAATGTAGTCCCTCCATTTAACGGCCATTTAAAAATCCAATAAACTTGTTGATGTATCATAGTGATATGGCATTTTTGCTTACGTGGAATCATCATTAGGTAATGTTTGCTGATGTGGATATTTGAAGGTTAAAATTACATAATGATAAACTAAAGGGTTTAAATAAAAAAATTCCAAATCACCAATCTCTCTCTCTTTCTCTCTCTGTGTTTTTCCAGATGGCTTAAACTCTACTCCCTCCGTCCCGATAGTAAATTCACAGTTACTGTTTGCGCGCAAATTAAGGAAAAAGTTAGTGGAGAAAATGTTATGAGTATGAAAAGTGAGGTTGGAGAGAGAAAGTGAGGTAGGAAATAGTGATTTGATTGGTGTTGTGAGTATAAAAGTAAAGTAGGAGAGAGAATTAGTGGGTGAAATAGTAAAGATTTTTTGCCATTTTAGAAAGTGTGAAGTTTGTAATGGGACGCCCAATGAGAAAAGTGTGCAGGTTGTAGCGGGACAGAGGGAGTATTAATTAGTCAATTGAGTAATAATTGTAAATCTAGCAAGTCTGAATTTTCTCACCATCCAAACAACAGAAAAAAAATCAATAAAATGCATCAAGATTTGCAAAACAAAAACAAAAATCAATTCCCATTATACCTTAGGAAATGCTGGGCAGAAAAAATCGGAGTGGTGTGCTCCATGAACCGATCTAAATTAGTCAAACAGGTACCACTGTTGACCACATTCAACGGCGCCGTTTGCAAATGCAATTGCTCCTCCTCTTGCTTCGGTTGCACTTTCTGCTGCTGCTCTTGTACTTGCAGAACTCCCTCTTCCTCGCCGCCGCGCCGCCGCCGGGCTGTTGTTGATTGAACCTCCTCATCGCCGGAGGACTGTAAAATCGGTCTTCCCGAACCCGATTTCGACCCGAACCCGACATTACAGGTAACTTTCCCAAATCGATTCCTTGCTTTGATCACAGAAAGAAAAGGGTTTCTTCTTCTTCTCCATTTTCATGGTGGGTTTCCACCATGAAAATGGAGCTCTAGGGCTTGAAGGGAAGGAAGCTGAAGAAGCCAGATTTGGGGGAAGAAGGAGGAAGTGAAGAGAAAAAGAAGAAGAAACGTAGGGTGCGCTCCCGAGTTTTTAAAGGAGAGAAGGGAAGGAAAGGAAAGGGAAAGGAAGGGAAGGAAGGAAATGAAATTTAAAATCCTCCTGTGTGCTCCCGAGTTGGGAGAGAAAGGAAAGGAAACACTCAAATTTTCCTCCCCATGCTCCCGAGTTTTGGGAGGAATAGAAAGGAAATAAACACAAATTACGTTTTTACCCTTATCATGGATAATTGGCTGCGAGGATGATTTTTTTTTTTACAGTACCAGGACGTCAAATTGGAATTATGAAAAATAAAGGTTTTTTTTTTGTACCAGGACGTCAAATTGGAATTATGAAAAATATATATTTTTTTTGTACCAGGATGTCAAATTGGAATTATGAAAAATATTTTTTTTGTACCAGGACGTCAAATTGGAATTATAAAAAATATATATTTTTTTTTGGTACCAGGACGTCAAATTGGAATTATGAAAAATAAAGTTTTTTTTTTACCAGGACGTCAAATTGGAATTGTGAAAAATAAAGTTTTTTTTTGTGAGGCTGATATATGAGAGACTGGGAGGGTAAAATTGAAATTATGAAAAATAGGCATCAAGCTCCATTTCTTTCCTCCCATTTCTCCCCGTTTTTGAAAGGATTGGTTTGGACGGAAATGACCCAAACATTTCCTCCATTTCCTCTCCTTTCCCTCCAACCAAAAACTCAGGAGCAAACTTTTGGAAGGAAATCTTGATTTCCTCCCTTTTCCTTCCCTTCCCCTCCAATTTTGGACTCGGGAGCGCACCCGTAGAGAGAGAAAGAGAGAGAAAGGATTTGGAAATTTTTTATTTAAACCCTTTAGTTTATCATTATGCAATTTTAACCTTCAAATATCCACATCAGCAAACATTACCTAATGATGATTTCACGTAAGCAAAAATGATATACCACTATGACACATCAGCAAGTTTAACGGATTTTTAAATGGACGTCAAATGGAGGGACTACATCATCCTTAAAATGATAGGTTAGGAATTTTTAAGTAAAAAATAATTGTTTACTGACTAAAAGGTAAGACTTAAACTAGTTTAAGGACGAAATAGGTACTTTTCTCTAAATAGTTTTAATGATCTTGACTTCTTGCACACTACGTGCGTCACCCAAGATTTGCATCTCAATAACTACTCTTTTGTAGCGTCAATCATCCTTGTACCACTCATATCTAGTAAGTAGTGACATCGCCAACAAATAACGAAAGACTCAATTTAGGTATTGGACTATTTAACACACATATAGTGATTTTTCTTAACCATCAAAAAGTTTATTAAAGTTGATCGTTTGGCCATAACAAACTTATCACTATCCAGATTTGAGATCATAAATGGACATATGAAGCAACACACTTTGCGCTTTTATCTCCCTTTGACTTCTACCCCTTTGTTTGAGTTATAATGATCTCGTTATCTAGTCCTCCATCGAGGAATCTTATGTAAACATCCATATACAATAAATGTTATATCTCAATCACTACAATGCTAAGAAGAATCAAACACAGAGAAACCTCAACACTAAAGAGAGTGTCTATTCAAATTCTTATTTGTAAAATTCATTATTATGCACTCTTATACATTCATTCATCTATTCATCATTGTGTCCTCCAAAAAGGCACATTTACTATTTGATAGAGTGGCATACTTTCACTATAATAAGCATTTACCACTACAAATATCATTCTGACTCTCGCAGGCGATCACAACTAATTAAGTAGAGACAATTTTCCACATTCGCTTATAGAAGTCAAAAGTTCATGCGATCATATCTTAGTTATTAATTACAACAAGTTATTCATCATACATAATATAACCCTTGTGAAAACACACATGCCTTATACATGGTAATATTTCCAAAATTGATTGAAAGTATTGTATTTATAATTTGTTATAATTAAGAGGTATAGATACTCCATACATAATATAACCCTTACGAGTACTTATCTCTACAACTCTATTTTGCTGTGAATAAAAAGGTAATCATCAACTACACACGTATCTCATATTTTCTCACCCGATTCTACAATTTATCAAATAAATATACAAAAATGATATGTTATAAGATCACTTAGACTCTTATCCTTTTGATTCTCAATCATTGCTAAAAAAATGATTAAACAAATCAAGCGTTCAATAACTATGAGTTAAAAGGTAAACAAGAACATCTCGTGTATATTTATCGATAAATTAAGAAAATATGATACATGCTAACTTGTCTTAACTTTCACAAGTTCGCATATGTCCGAATGAATTATGGATTATGTTAATCTAATTGTCTTTCAATAAAAATAAAGACTTTTTGACATCTAATTGTCAAATAAGATTATACAATTATAGGTTGATATTAAAATAACTCCTAATAAGCTTACTCTAAATATATATTCCCACATATCCAATAAAGTTTAATTATAGCAATATCTAAACTCATAATAATCAATAGCCATATAAGAATAAATAAATAAAGGAATTTTGTTAAAAACTAATTTTAACATAATTTATGTGACTAATTTTCATAACCCAATAAAACTACTATCATCAATAAATGTCTAAAGCTACCAATAAGGTTAAATGACATTATATCTGAAACACTTTAATTGCATATTAGTAGATTATATCATATTCCAGGCACATAGTGTTGGAAAAATTCGTTATATGTGAAGGAAATTGTGTATTTTCCTTACGTGAATCGTTTGTCGTTTGACAAAGATTATTGTGGGTTCATGTTTCACGTTGTGAGAACATGAAAATGAAATATCTAGATGTCCAATTTGGTATTGGATGAAAAATATATGATAGCTCAAAGTAAGTGGATTAAAGTGTAATTTTTAGAAGTTAACACCACTATTGATGTCCCATAATTTCTAGATTAATTGAGGGATTAATATGGATCATTACTTTGGAATTTGGGGTTACAAAGTTTGGTATTAAACTTCTTGAATAGAAAGTAATGAGTCTCATATTAATACTAAGATTAATTGGGTATTCATGGGAGAGTTAGTGAAGCTATAAGTAGAGAGACCCACAATAATGAAAATTGATTTTCATTTTCCATCAATTCTCCACCTCCCTCTTACAATTTGTGATCTTCTTCCTTTGTCCTCCTAGAGAAATATCCATGGTGATTTTGTCCAAGCATAGGGAAATTCGCCGAAAAATTTAAGTGCAAAGTTGTTCCGGTTCATCCGTTCTATCCTGGGAGACTAACGTCCATTGAAGACCTCGAGCACTCGTAGTGAGGAGGCGAATTAGTCTTAAGGGGAGTGTCTAACACGGCTCGGATTCAAGCAAATTCAAGACGACGACTTACGGTTTTTTCTTTGTTAATGTTTATGTTGTATATTGTATTTCAATTTTATTGTAATTCTTTTTCTTTTGTGCTCGATTGTTTAGATTTGTCTAACAATCTTAAGACTAATTCCCTATTTGAGAAAGAATTACAGATTTGGAAATCCGGTGGAGCGGTAATCAAAGAAAGAGGTAAAAGAATTGAAAAACGTTGGACGAGACGGAAGAAAATTCCAGCACATTTTTTCAGTAACCATCTATGGTAAAAATTATTTTCCGTTTCTTTAACCGTTGGATCGGACTGAAATTTGGTGTGAATGCTCACGACTCATAGGAGAAGATTCTGAACGGTGGAGATCGGATTTTATTATGTAGATATTAATATATAAATTTCGGAACAGAGTAGTTTCTGAAAGAAGTAATGATGTGTTGACTTACGGATGAACATCAAGGATGTTGCAATGATTGTGTAAAATAGTTGTGGTGATGCCACTTCTAGTGTTTATACAATGAATGATAGATCTCTTATGGTTCATGAAAATCATAGTGAGAAAAATTGAAAAGTTCGATTGAACTAAATTGAGAAAATGAACGGTTAATGATATCGTATTTAACGTTCTTATGATTCACAAGAATCATGTTGAGAAAAATTGAATAGTTCATTGAACTAATTTGAGAAGATGGACGAGTAAAGATTTAGTCTTTAACGTTGCATTTTATAAATGAAAAGTTCTTTTGAACTAAGTTGAGAAGATGAAAGGTTAAAGATGTACTCTTTAACGTTGCATTTTATCAATAATGTATTGACAAAGATGATAGGGCTTCTTGAAAGGAGTTGTTAAATTTTATTATTGTCAATAGTGACAAAATTCACAAAGATAAAAACAATAGAGCTTCTTGAAAGAAGTTGTTGAATTCTATTGTTGTGAACATTGAAAAATGTTATAAGAACAAAAACCATAGGGCTTCTTGGAAGAAGTTGTTAAAACCTATTAGGGGAATATGTGACTAATGTCATAAAGATAAAAAAAAAAAAAAAAACAATAAGACTTCTTGAAGAAAGTTGTTAAATCTTATTGTTGTTGATGATGACAAATGACACAAAATATTTAGAAGTATAACTTCTAAAAGAAATTGTGTATTTGGTGAATGAGAAGGTAATTTCTCTAATTTAGAGGTACTTCAAGATGAGACCTTTAAATTTATGAAATAATTAACCTTCAATTATAATTCCATTAAGGAATTTAGAGGTTTATAAATATGAGTGGTTATGAGAAATAAATTGTGTTAATTCTCCTATTGAATTAGCAATTTATTCTTAAAGTAAATTCTCTAATTAAGTTAGAGAGTTATATTTATAACAATAAAGTGATAATTGTTGAAAATTAAAGGCTCTTTGTGTGGAGAAAAATCTCCAATGGGATGTGGTTGTTCCAAGTATTCCGGCTCACATAATGAGAAGTTAGAAAATTTTGTTGGCCTCGACTTTAAGTGATGACAACAATAGATGTTCTACTTGACCACCCTTAAACTTGTGAGGTTTCTTAAGGAAGATTCTATAAAGTTGGGGTGAAATAAGACGGATGTTTAATCCGTGAGTGCGGTTGAAGCATGAGATTTTTTTTTGGAATTATATACTTAACGGATTGTCGAATTCGTTATATAACGTATATAGTACCTAGAAAATGGTGAAATAATTATGAGAGTCTTTGGACTATAAATAATAAATCTGAAAATACGGCCGAAATGAACTTCATTATAAGTCGTGCTCTTGATTTTAAAATAGTGGACTTCATAAACCATGAAAAGTTAAATGAAAGAATTGAAAATGGTCTTTCATGAAAACCATACCGAATGAATGGTGTTGAGTGAAATTCTCAAGTGATGACAATAATTGAGAAATTGTTTCACACTTGTAAAGATTTCAAGAATTACCTCACATATAAATGAAAGTTGAGGTTTTTGCTATTCATCTTTGTGTTGAAAAAGAGAATAGAGCTTTGGAGAAGAAGTTGAAGCAAATCGAAATGCTTAACTCTAAGATAAGTTGGTCAAACTTGGTTTGAAAAGTCAAGCTTATTTGAAAAGTCAAACTTGATTTGAATGTCAAACATGATACCATCAAGAATGATATTCATGATGCTTAAATGAATGAAATGGAATTGTATCAACCGATGAGTTGAATAGGTGATCAATAATGAGAATAAGTCTCATTAGTTAGATCATATTCCTTACGTTAAAAAGGAATTCAAAGAAAATGTGATATGTGCTTGAAGAAATATAATCAAAGCATATTGATGCTTATGATGTGAATATTATTCAAACACATGGTGGTAATGTGTAAATTATTACATTTATCAATATTTGCTTAAGAGCAAAATATTTAATCTTATCTCTTTAAAGAAAAAGTTGGAAATCAACTTAATAAGGAGGTAGCGATAAAACACAACTAAATGTAGTTTGTGTATATGTTACACTAAATACTATTTTATTTTATTTTTTGCATATGGTTGGGTATGCTTACAATAGTTGTGATTATAGAATTCTTGTGTATGAATTCAAGATTCAATAATGGAATCATGAAGCACTTCTTTCTTTAAGAATATGTTTCCGTATAAATTAAGAGATGAGGCAAACTCATTCAAATGGATTCATGATTCAATAGAAGAAGAAGAAACTTATCATGAGGAATGATAAAGAAAAGGTATAACCTCGACATAGCAAATGAAGTAAGATAAGAAAATTCTATGGCCCAAATTTTCTAACCTCCATGCTAGAAAGTGAATCACAAAGTTATAAAGACATTGAGCTCTTTGGAAGGATCTTTGTGGAAAGAGATCATTAAAAGTGAGATTGATTCAATCTTGGAAAATCATACTTAGAAACTAGTGGATTTACCTTCGAGTAGTAAATCACTAGTATATAAGTGAATTTTCAAAAAGGAAATGAAGACCGATGGAAAAATTAATGAGTACAAGGCTAGACTTGTAATTGAGGATTACAAGAAAAATGAAGACCTTGATTACTTTTATACTTATTCTCTCATCACGAGAATAAAGAGTTGTATTTGCAATTGCTACATAGCAGAATTTGAAATACATCAAATGGATGTAAATAACCTTTCTAAATGTCGATTTAGAAGAGAAAATTTACATAGAACAACCCGAGGGGTTTGTTGTACATGAGCAATGAAACAAAGTGTCCACAATGTACATCATGATCAAATGGTGTTAATAATGAAATTTGGCATTATTTCTAATTTTGGGACTACTCCGAAAATGTGGAGATGGGTATACTTTGGAAAATAATTACCTTTTGGAGAGGTTTCCCCAAGAAAATAATGAGATTTCCATATGAAGTATGGAAACGTAGGCCTACGTACACTTGTTAATGTGGGGGTGTTTCTCAAAGTAGCAAGTCCAATTATCAAAGAAATTGAATTTGGTTACTAAATGGTGGATTATGTTTCAAGAGTTATGTTCATAACAATTGTGCATATTGGTTTGTTATATATGATTCAATAAGTTTGAATATATATAAAAAATCAAAAGAAAATAAAATCAATGGAAATCAAGTATTGATGTCAAATTCTTGGAAGTGAATATACGATACTTTGAATGAAATAGATCAAAGTGCTGAAACGGTTCAAGAAATGGAACCTAGAAGAAAATGTGCTAGTTTGTAAAGTCATTGTATGACTAGAGAAGTACAAAGATAATGACATCAAAGGTTTGATTGTATGGATTTAAACAAGAGTGACTACGTCATTTTGTTAATTAAATCCAAAAATGATATGTTAACTAAAGAAAATTCTAGTCAATTTGATATGTAGGGTTACTTATGTGATATTGTAGCCTTACGTGATGACCTATTTAGGGTTAATTGCTCTTATAGTGCCTCAAATGTGTTGTGCACTAGTTACTTGGTTTGGGACAGGAGTGGTAGCATCCTTTTACTGGTTTATACATTGTGTAATGAATGTGTAGAACTTATGTGCTATACTTTGTGTCATAAAAGTTTACATATTCATAGTTAATTGTGCACATAGTGTTAAATACGTGTTGCACTGTTTCAATTGTTTAACATGAGTTGCAGTACCATGTTCTATATATATTGATGTCCCATTGGGTGGACTTACTTTCAAGTATCTGTGATGTGCTTGAATATGGTATACCAGTTGATCTTCGGGGGTATAGAGAATCCCATCACTTATGAGAAGATATTTCATAAGGTGTTTGGATGTCTTTATACTTGAACCGTTCACCCCCTTCTGTGGCCACGGATTGAGGGGTTCAGCTTCTATGGATATGCGCAGTCATGCCATAAGATAGCGAGGCAGCTTATATGGATCTCTATAAGGGGTCGTATAAGGGGTGAATGTGCACTAGCAGTTCACAACATGAGAGGAGTATGACTCCCACTGTAGTACTACATATGACTCAGATGGGAAAGGGAAAGGGAAAGGTAACATAAAGTGTTTACTGTTTTCCCAATGTGATTGAGCAACCTGTTTGGTGTTGCATATTTGTATTGAGCAACTTGTTTATGTGTTGCATCTTGTATGGCATATTGTTGCATACATAATAGCTTGCTGAGATTTTATCTCACCCCTTCTCCCTTTATTGTTTTAGATCCCGCTGAGACAGGAGGACCGGACCCGTGAGGTCGGGGAAGGAGTTTGGACATCTTTTGGTTGTCGGGGTATGTGTTGTCTTGGGGAGTTGGGTTTGTTGGTTTTTATTCTTTTGGGGAAAGGTTTTGTATATAAAACTTTCATAAACATGCATCAGTTGGATTGTGTTGTATTTAAGTTTGGGATTGGTTTGTTTTATGGTTAGCTTGTGTAAGCCTTACCAGTTGTATAATTTGTAAAACAGGTTGTGTTTGGTTTTAAACAGGTGTACATATCGCCTCCGTGTAGAGAGGATATTTTGAAATTGTTTTGGAAAATGAGTTGTTTACTTTTCAAGTTAAAGTAAAGGAAAGTTTTTTTTTAAGTGGTATTTTGGGACTCTCCATCCTGGGACACGAGTTTATAGGTCTCGGGAGTTGGGAGGAGCCCACAGACCCGCAATAATGAAAATTGATTTTCCTTTTCCATCAATTCTCCACCTCCCTCTTACAATTTGTGATCTTCTTCCTTTGGCCTCCTAGAGAAATATCCATGGTGATTTTGTCCAAGCATAGGGAAATTCGCCAGAAAACTTAAGTGCAAAGTTGTTCTGGTTCATCCGTTCTATCCTGGGAGACTAACGTCCATTGAAGACCTCGAGCACTCGTAGTGAGAGGGCGAATTAGTCTTAAGGAGAGTGTCTAGCACGGCTCGGATTCAAGCAAATTCAAGACGACGACTTACGGTTTTTTCTTTGTTAATGTTTATGTTGTATATTGTATTTCAATTTTATTGTAATTCTTTTTCTTTTGTGCTCGATTGTTTAGATTTGTCTAACACATAGAATCAACGTGCGTACACTCCGCAATGGAAGTCAACACAAGTCAACATTTTTTATTCTATGATAATGTTGTTTTTCATGGAAAGACTCATCTAGTGCCCTGAAGAACACAAAAACAATCTTCAAATCCTACTTAAACACCACCATTTGTTCGATTGAGATAAAGTCTACTATCCACTATAAGAGAGATTCAACATCAATATACGAGAACAAACATAATTGGAGAGTTTTAGGATCTTATGATACTTTCTTTAACTCTAGACAAAATCCGAGTGAATTGACTCGTGATATCATAAGTGTAAAAATGGTTGCTTAGATACATTCATTTATTCTTGTGCTACTTAATGATATTTTATCTTTTATGATTGTCTCTTGCATTCCAACTCACATGACTTATGCAAACATTTAAGAGAGATAAAATAAAAGTATAATGTCTACATTCATTGGACAACATTGTTCATCACACTCAATCTCAGTTACTTTATTCTGAAAAAAACATATAGTAAAAGTTCAAATGCAGTCGGTATAAATTAGAACAAAAACTATCTCAAGCTACTACACAAGTCTAGTAGTCAACGAATGACCGATTTATACTTATTACTTATTCGATAAGACATCATATACGAATATAATTCATGAGTCGTTCACAACATCTAATGAAGTTGTTTATTAATGAATTATTTCATATCATTCGTTAAGCATTTGAATTTTATCACGAATGGTACCAAACCATATAGAAGATGTGTTGTATAACAAACTAACTTGATCATTACACATTTCTTAATTTATTAGGCAAATCGAAAACTCTCAAATAAATTAGATTAATTTACGTGTTGCTCAACAGTCAATACAATTAATCATACACATCAATCTTTGTTAACATATACCAAACAGGTCTACACATGATGATTTTATTGGGTAGGATATTAATACCCGATTATAATTATGAATTAAGTCATCACCATTTCCAGATTATCAATTATTTCTAGCTTATATATCAAGAAAATAATTTCTAGGCTACTCGTATTTATAGGTACCGTTTCACAATTTACAAGTTGTATAAGGTGATATTAAGCATACATAATAATTCACATTTTGTTCTAAAATTCAACCCGAAAAATATAATCTCATTTAAACATGACGAGAAAGAAAATTCGCGATGCTCGTTATCACGACCCGCACATTAAAAACATTAAAATATTTCTTTATTGATTTTTTAACAAAAGAAAACAAGATAAAACGAATTTATCAAGTATGTTCACTTTTAAATAATTTCAGCACTTTCAGAAATTTTATTTGACTTGTATATAGTTTCAATATTGTTTTTCATGGAAATTTATTTTTGAAAATATCTCATAAAAAGACATTTAATGCACATAAATATTTCAAATCATCAAAAAATCTGATTAAAAAAATCAGAACTGTGCAATATCACGTATTTATATTACAAAAAAATCATAATTTTCTGATTATTATTTTTTAGTCTGAATAATAAATTTTGCATAAAAACACATACAATAATACAGAAAACAGACTTTTGATCAACCAAAAATGATGAAAAAATTTACTACACAAAATAACATTATTCCAAACATTTAGGGAAAAAAAATCAGATTTTTATGGGCAAGAAAATTATTTTTCTTGAATTTATTATGCAACAGAACACTCAAAAATTCCAGAAAATATATTTCGATCAGGTTTTTTTTTCAAATAATTCTATTTTAAAAATCTAAATCCCAAAATAACTCACATTTGAAACTATTTGTCAAAGTGACCAACTTTTTAAAACTCGATACACGGTGTAGCGAGTTTAAATTAGCTCAATTTTATTTTAATTTATGCTATTATAAAACAAAACTAAAATTTGAAATCGCTGTACAGTGTAGCAATTACAAAATTGACAATAAAGGTCAAAGTCAAAGTAAGTTTTTAAATTACAAAATAATAATACAAAACTTATGTACTAATAAAAAAACTAAATAAAAATATTATTTTTTCGATTTCAAATAAATACTTTAAAAAATATACTTCTGTAAAAAATTATAATCTTCATTTCAAAAATAAATATTACTTTCGACTCAAAATGAATAACCAAAAAAATGAACATTACTTTCTTCATCCCAATGAATATTATAAAAAGTAATAGTACTTCATTTGCCTCAAAATTAATATTTGTAATATTAGTGCCTTCGTTTCAACATATGACATTAATTTTTTAAACAAATTAAGTAATATTTTATAAAATATTCATTGGAACGAAGATAGTAATTTATTTTTTTAGACGATGTGGTATTCTTTTGTAAAAATTAATGTCTTCGTCTCAAAAAATGAATATTAATTTTTGAAACAAGTAAAGTAGTATTCTTTTTTAAAATGTTCATTGAGACAAAGGAAGCAATTTTTATTTTTTTTTGAATATAGAAAGTAGTATTAATTTTGGGACGAAAGTAGTATTCATTTTACTACATCGTCTAAAAAAATAAATTACTATCTTCGTCCAAATGAATATTTTATAAAATATAACTTTATTTGTTTAAAAAATTAATGTCATATATTGAAACGAAGGCACTGACATTACAAATATTAATTTTTGAGGCAAATGAAGTAGTATTATTTTTTAAAATATTCATTGGGATGAAGAAAGTAATGTTCATTTTTTTGGACAAAAAATGTAGTATTATTTTTTGGTTATTCATTTTGAGTCGAAAGTAATATTTATTTTTGAAATGAAGATTATAATTTTTTATAGAAGTATATTTTTTAAAGTATTTATTTGAAATGAAAAAAATAATATTTCTATTTAGTTTTCTTTATTAATACATAATTTTTATATTATTATTTTGTAATTTAAAGTGAGACGGGGAGGCGAAGTACAAACTTACTTTGACTTTGACCTTTTATTGTCAATTTGAAATCGCTACACTGTGTAGCGATTTCAAATTTTAGTTTTTTTTTTATTTGATAGCATAAATTAAAATAAAATTGAGTAAATTTAAATTCGCTACACCGTGTAGCGATTTTAACTGGAAAAATTATAAAATCGATACACCGTGTAGCGAGTTTCAAAAAGTTGATCATTTTGACAAATAGTTTCAAATGTGAGTTATTTGGTATTTATATTTTTAAAATGAAATTATTTGAGAAAAAAATCTTTTGATCATAAACAAATTATGAAAAATATTATAGAAGGTTCTGGGCTGTATTTCTATAAATATACTCCCTCCGTCCCGCTATAAATTCCACATTTTTCTCATTGGGCGTCCCATTATAAATTGCACACTTTTTAAAATGGCAAAGAATCTTTACTATTCCCTCAACTCATTCTCTCTCCTATATTATTTTAATACTCACAACACCATTATAATTTACTATTCTCTTCACTCATTCTCTCTCCTATTTTACTTTTACACTCACAATATTTATATCATTATTTTTTTTATTAATTCTCGCGCAAACAGTAACTGTGCAATTTCAAGCGAAACGGAAGGAGTATATATTAAAACATTAAATTAAATTAAATTAAATTCTGAAAATATTAATAATTACAAATGAAACCCTATCAATCTATTATGGTATAAAACGGACAGCTACTATACAAACAAGTACACATGGCTCCACGTCCCATCAACCCAAAAAATTGACATTCGACCATGTTGACAACATAGGCCATAATTAGCACAACAACGTGATTAGGGGATCAGGCCACGCGCCCAAAGTAGAGTCGAGAAGGCCCGTTTTCCATCGTCCTCAAGAACGAAATACTCCCTCTGTTCCGCTAAGATTGCAACATTTTGTCATTTTCGGCGTTTTACTTAAGTTGCAACATTATCAAAAAAGAAAACTTTTTATTATTTTTATAATTCTCCACTCATTCTCTCTCTTTCTCACAATCACTCATTATTCTCCACTCATTCTTTCTCTTCCTCACAATCACTCATTATTCTCCACTCATTCTCTCTTCCTCACTCCACATTATTCCACTCATTAGGGGATCAGGCCACGCGCCCAAAGTAGAGTCGAGAAGGCCCGTTTTCCATCGTCCTCAAGAACGAAATAGCGAATAACGATTTCGTTAAACATGTTTAGCCTATCCAACTACTCCCTCCGTCCTGGTCGAATAGACATTTTTGTGTTTTTGCATGAAAATTAAAAAAAATGATGTAAAAAGAGAAAAAGTGTACAGTAAAATAAATGATATGAGTGAAAGGTGATGTAAGAAAGAGAAAGTGAGATAGAGAATAGTTAATGAATATTTATTGTGAGAGTATGACAAGCGTGTCCCACAAATAAAGAAGTAATAAAAAAAATCATTTCTGATTTATGCCCCTTCAAATGAAACGCTCAAAAAGAAAATTTTTGCCCTTTCGAGCGGGACGGAGGGAGTATAAGATATGGTTAGCGAATTTTTGTTCTATTAAGTGAAAATTGGTGAGCAAAAATTCGCTCAACTGCTGCAATGGTGAACGGATTTTCACTCAAATCCCTGATCGAAACTGTTTCGCTCAAAGTTTGAGCGAAATCGTGAGCGAAAATGTGTTCAAACTCAAAACGGATTAAAAGTTTATTTTTTTAATTTTGATTTACCCCAAACAACTTCGTTTATGCAATATATCAAAAAAAAAAATCATAATTTTTTTCGCCTATAAATAGAGCCTAATATTGTATAGTGTATTCACACCTCTTCTTCCCTACTTTCTCTCTTTAAGCTTAAGTTAAAAAAAAAAAAACTTTTGAGTTTTTTATTATGGATAATTACGAAAACAATTTCGGATATAATTCTAATTAAGTTTGGCTCAAAAGAAATGTTGGTTATTGATCCAAATTTCACAAGCAATTACCGTCAAAACAACTTTCAAAACTACTCCCAAAGCTCAAATCCTATCAACTTCTCCCAAAACTCACCCCATGATTTTAATTCTCCGCTAAACACTCAAACATCTTATGGCTCGATACCATTCCAAAGCTTCACTCCTGAGTCGCAGAACACTGAATTTGTTCCAGAGACACAAGAGCAAGATGAAGGAGGCGAAGAAGAAGAGGTTGTACCAGAAAGGCGAAAAGGAGCTCCAAAAAAAAATCATTGGCTGGAAATTCGCAGAAGATGAAGCTCTCGTCGGTGCTTACATGAATACAAGCACTGATGCAATAATAGGTACCAACCAAAAGTATGAAAAGTTATGGGGTACAATAAAGGCAAGGTACGATACGGCGTAGCAACAAAAGCCATCAGAAAATGGTAAAAGGACTTTATCTATGCTTCGAGCTCGATGGGATATGATGGCGAAATCAGTAAACTTGTTTGTTGCGATGTACGATGAATCAACTAGACGAAAGGGGAGTGGATAAAACGAACAAGACGTTCCATGTGAGGCTAAACAACTGTATGAAAATCATGAAAGCAAACATTTTAAAGATGATCAGCATGTGTGGTTTATGCTGAAGAACTATCCCAAATGGGAGCAGCGGATTCAGACTACCACCATGGGTAGTAGAAAGAAAAAGGTTGTGGCATCTCGTTCCATTGTGTGGAGAGTGACAATTGCAGTGCAGGTAGCGACAAAAGGTTCAAGCTTAACGAGATGAGAGGTTATGCGACAACGGGAAGCGAGGATGCAGACACCGTTCAATTAAGAGAGCGACCACCGGGGAAAAAAGCAGCAAAGGCAGCGGCATCAGCTGGAAAGAAGGGTTATTCAAGAGGAGGGTCTTCAACTGCTGAAGCAGTAGAAGATTTTACTACTCGACTCCAGCTACTCTGACCAACACCCATCAATTATTGAACTGGAACGAGAGAAATTGGAGCATTTGAAAAACAAATACTTTATGAAGAAAATGTTGGCCAAATCATCTTTACTTGGAAAGCTACTTGAAAAGGCGATATTGTCTCCAGAAGAGGAGATAAAGGCACAATTAATGAGCGAGTTGAAGAATTTTTAGTCGATTTAAGTTTGCTTTCTTTAATTATCGTAGTGTGATGTTTCTTAATTCAAAATTGTGTTTAAATTTATTGTATTGTTGTTTTTAAATTTCTGTATTGTGAAGTGGTTTGTTATGAATAAATGTGTGTTCTTTGTTACATATTGTGTTTTGTCAAATCAAATGAATGGCATTTGTAGTCCAGTTGATCAATAAATGAATGGCATCAGGAAGCTGGTTATTATCATGGAATCTAGTTCTTTTGTCCACACACATACTCCCTCCATTCCGCTAAGGTTGTTACATTCATGTTGAAGCACGTAAATTAAGAAAGGGGAATAATGAGTGGTTGTGAGGAAGAGAGAGAATGAGTGGAGAATAATGAGTGGTTGTGAGGAAGAGAGAGAATGAGTGGAGAATTATAAAAATAATAAAAAGTTTCCTTTTTTGGTAATGTTGCAACTTAAGTGAAATGCCGAAAATGGCAAAATGTTGCAACCTTAGCGGAACGGAGGGAGTATTGTATAGTCTAATCAATTTTTTTTAAAAAAATTGGATACTAGTATACCAATAAATGGAAAAACTCTGAGCAAGTTCACATTCATAGTGTATGATTTGTCACAGTCAGCTTTAATTTCAACTCATCTCCATTATTTGTCAAGAATCAGGAATCCAATAAATTATAGCTGTTAAAGTTGATTAGTCATATCCAACTTGATGTTTATTTATCAGTGTCTTATAAAATAAAATATAATTTTTTTAAAAAAATTATTTTGTAATGTGAACGAATTAAAAAACTAATTTATGTCACTAATTTATAAATAAAATAAATATTTTATTTATTAATTATAAAAAAAATTTGAGCAAAAAATTTACTCACCACTGCAAGATATCAGTTTCTGTGAGCGAAAATTCGCTCAAACACCAGTTTCGCTCATCAGGTGAGCGAAAATTTCGCTCACCATTGTGCATGCTCTAAAACGTCATATTTCTTTTAATTTAAGTCCAAATTAAATAAATAAAGTAATTTTTACCAATAAGCCCCTATTAGAAGGTGGAATTTATCAAAAAAAAACACCACTTTTCATATTCTACCTTGGGGTCCATAAATTGAAATCAGTTTTACCAATAAACCCTTTACTCCTTTTAAAATATTTCATAATACCAAACTGCCCTCCCTCCCAATTTCGTTTCTCTCTCTAATCGCAATTCCCCTTCTCTCTCTGTCCGCAATTCCGATCTTCTCTATCCGCAATTTTGATCTCCAATTTTGTATTTCCGATCTCTCTTTCTCTCTCACGCACCAAAACTCTATCTAGGGTTTACTTCCAATCCTTTTGATCCTCCATTTCATTACAATGGAACCCCCCAAATCTGACTGATTCCAGCAACGAGTTGTTTGTTAGCGGGGATGCTAATTGGGCTTCGAATGCTAGTGAGGCTGCAGCGGCAGCTAGGAATTTGAGGAGGGAAAGAGATGTTGGGAACGGAGGAGGAGGAGATAGAGAAAATTCAGGTGCAGGGTTTGGTCAAACGGAATCAGGACCTCCCCTTTCCTTTGACCAACGGGTCCTCAATAGGGAAATATGGTGGTGGTGGTGGAGTTTGAAGAACGTAAACTTGTGCCTCTACCCCCAGCTGACCCCTTGAGGAACTACACTCGGCAAAAGGTAAATTATGTGTTTTGACACGAGAATTTCATTTCTTATTATGACTCTTATTCAATATATACTGAGTGAAGTAATCAATTGGATTTTTTGTTGGCAGTGGAATTTTCGTATTGGGTTCACTCCTAGGGAAGGCTTGGTCATACATTCCATTGGATATGTTGATGGGAGTTGAGGCCGAAGACCTATAGCCCATAGGTTGAGCATCATAGAGATGGTGGTGCCATATGGTGATCCAAATGATCCGCATTACAGAAAGAATGCGTTCGATACTGGGGAAGATGGCCTTAGAAAAAATGCTCATTCTCTTAAGAAGGTTTGCCGTGTTTATTTGCCCATGTTAAATTTAATATCTCTCGCTAGTTGTCTGGTTATTAAAGATCTGCTATGCTCAAATGCCACTTTCACAGGGTTGTGATTGCTTAGGATATATCAAGTATTTTGATGCCCATTTTACGAACTTTACTGGAGGCGTTGAAACAATCGAAAATTGTGTATGTTTGCAAGAAGAGGATCATGGAATCCTTTGGAAGCACCAAGAATGGAGAACTGGCTTAGCAGAAGTTTGGAGATCTAGGCGACTGACAGTTTCTTTTATATGTAAAGTGGCCAATTATGAGTATGGCTTCTATTGGCACTTTTATCAGGCAAGTTAAATATATTCCTCACCTGAGAACTAAGTTTACCCATTTCAGTTATTTGCTAAACTTTTCTTGGTCTGTAAATGCATGCTCATTACGATATTTAGAAGCATATAAATGTGTTTAATATGAGATTTTGTTGAATGTCGTTTTGTTTGTTGTGGCTTTAAACTAGCTCTAACTTTGTTTTTAGTTTAGATGTAAAACAAATTGCACTGTAGCCAAAAGGGGACATCTGCTAGATGGTTTCGCTCACTTAAAACTTTTTACTCAACTAGCCTTTGTCCCTAGAGATTTGAGATCAGTTTCACCAGACTCATGTGAACTGTTTCTGTTGCGATGAAAAATATATATATGGTTCATTACTTTGAAGTGGTTGGTGTTTACCCTCTTCATTTTAGTTTCGAATGGATGTAGCCTATCATTTTTTCCCTTTGCTGAAAATATATCAGCAGCATATAAAGAGGAAAGTGTAGACTGAGAGTTTTTAAATGAATTCATCAGATCCGTTGTACAAATAAAACTGTTATAATCTACTACTCCCTCTATCCCTAAATGAATGTTGAAAAAAAATTCAAGGTCACTCTTGATCAAGAGCAAATTTGAATTTTTTTTCAACATTCATTTAGTGACGGAGGGAGTATATCTGAAGGATATATCCAGTTCGAGCTTCAGCTTTAGCCTTACATGATTCTTCAGCTTTAGCCTTACATGATTCCAGCATGGAAGTCTATTGGACTTTTGTTTCTCTACAATGAAGTGTATTAACTCTGCTACATGAGTTGTACTTCATACGCTGGACATGATTTTGGTTTCCTTAATCACATGCCATTAAATGCAAATTTCCAATGTAGTTCTTATTTGATGTCACGCGACTAATGATTATGAGTTTTCTACCGTCTCCCGCAACTACATACATAATCTCATTTTGTTATTCCTTTTTGGTTTTGGTGGATTGCATCTTGATGTAGTCTCCATTGCATAAAAATTAACGTGTTTTATGGTGGATTACATCATCACATTTTTATTTTTATTTTTATTTTACCTTTCTAAACTGAGAACTGTGAGGTCAATTTCACAGTTATTTTGCTACTTAGTATGTGTGGTTTACCCGTTATTTATCCGTTATTCATGATTGTTTGTGCACAACTGTGAGGTCAATTTCTTAGTTATGATTGTTGAGGTCAATTTCTCAGTTATTGTGAATAATTGTGTGATAGATTTCACTGTTTATAGAACAACAGTGAGGTCTATTTCACAGTTGTTAGTTGTGATGTGAATAACTGTGAAATGTTTTTCACACTTCTAAAACTGTGAGGTCAGTTTCACAGTTATTTACGAATGTGAAATGGTTTGGTTTTTGACATTTCTAAACTAAGAACTGTGAGGTCAATTTCACAGTTGTCTTGCAACTTAGTATGTGTGATTTACCTGTTATTTATCTGTTATTCATGATTGTTTATGCACAACTGTGAGGTCAATTTCTCAGTTATGATTGTTGAGGTCAATTTCTCAGTTATTGTGCATAACCGTGTGATAGATTTCACTGTTTTTATGTCATTCTTTATAGAACAAATGTGAAATCTATTTCACAGTTGTTGGTTGTGATGTGAATAACTGTGAAATGTTTTTCACACTTCTGAAACTGAGAGTTCTGTTTTACAGTTATTTATGAATGTGAAATTGTTTGGTTTTTGACCTTTTTAAACTGAGAATTGTGAGGTCAATTTCACAGTTGTTTTGCTACTTAGTATGTGTGATTTACCCGTTATTTATCTGTTATTCATGATTGTTTGTGCACAATTGTGAGGTTAATTTCTCAGTTATGATTGTTGAGGTCAATTTCTCAGTTATTGTGCATAACTGTGTGATAGATTTCACTGATTTATGTCATTCTTTTATAGAATAACTGTGAAATCTATTTCACATTTGTTGAAAAATAATTTTATTTTATTTATAAAATTTGAAATATATGATGAGTAAAATTGTTTGATTCGTCTTGGCGATGCGATTAAAATAGTGTTTTCGGATAATTTTTTCGACTTTTAGATTTTGAGATATTGCATTTTAAAAATTTAAGAGAAAAAAAAGGAAGAGAGAGAAGGAGAGAGAAAGAAATCAGGTAAGGCGATGAGAGGACAGGACGCGGCAAGAGAGAGAGAGAGAGGGGTATGAGGGGCAATTTGGTCCAGAAAAAATTGAGGGACTTAAAGGTAGTTTTTATTTGGATGGGGGACTAATTGGTCAAAGCCTCATAAATAAAGTGGCTACAGAAAGATTACGCCAAGTAGAACAAATAATATTCAAAATATATCATCTATCATCGGATCTAACTCTAACTGTGTCAAAAACGGACAGGAACATTCGAAAAAATCACAATTTTTTCGAATCTAAGAATTGTAATAACTCAAAAATTACTTGACCAAATTCAATGATTTTTCAGTATATTGTTCTACACATTATTATCTACGCATGCATACCATATTTGCACAAAACGGACAAGATATGGATTTCGAAATTCATAAACCCACTTGTGAAAAATTTGATTCGAAATTTCAACATAAAAAATCATGCAATCAAGATATCAATGGTGAGTATCAAACTATTAAGCTCTGTTACCAATGATGGACATATATACATATAACGAGTTCTAGGATTAAATCCAAAGCTCATTGTGCGAAAGAATTACGCTTGTGCTACGAATCCTTGATTGTCTCGATGGATACTGCAATTACCACGCTTTTCTTGTACAATCAATATCACTAGATGAATATTGATTATGTATTCCACTCTCAAATTCAAAGCTTTCGATGATAGCTTAAAGAAAACAATCTAGCCGAGATAATATATTGAGAAGAGACATATTTTTCACTTACTATATTATGAGTAAAGACCATTTAATTTATATAATTAACTTGATCACCAACCTTATCAGCAAAAACTTGATAGTATCTGAACAGTATAAACCGAGATACGAATATGGGTTTGCTCAAGCTGGGCCTAATTGAATTGGGCCATGAATATTATCTAAATAACCAAGTATCAGGGCCGAGTAAGGTCTTCCTTGTATGACGAGGAATGTTTATCTCGGCCATATTATGTCAGCATGCTTGGGCCGTTATGCCGCAAGTGACGAGGAAAGAAAAGTTCTTACCTCGGCATTTCATCACCATGACGAGGAAACAAAATCATTTACCCCGGCACATCTCCGTGCCAGCCAATCTCCAAATGACGAGGAAGCAGAATCATTTTCCTCGGTCTATTTGCCAAAGCCGAGGTAAAACATTTGTGTTCCTCGGCGTTCCGGCTAGCAGAATATACAGTCCTTATACAACAAGGATTACACATTCATGATTCAATCAGGATTGTAACCAACTACACCAATCCAAGTCAAACAATGACTCCTCAACAGATATAATTCTCTTAGGATTACATCTTATCTCCTCACAAGTTTACTTCAACATGGATTCTATCAAATCCATCCCTATAAATACAAGCCCCATGGCTCATTATTCGGTACGTTACTTTTTACATTGGGAAAACTCTGTCCATTTGTTTTCTCATATACAAACCGTGAACTTACTCTCACGCCGGAGGGCCTTTAGCCGGATCCGCCCCGGCTTAGTTTACGTGTTTTCTCTTATTTTCAGGCCTTGCAATCACCGGAGCAATCATCGCTTGGATTTGGGTTGAATTGACGATTTTGGCATCATCAATTGGTTCCATTGCCGGGAAATCGATTCAAACACCCTTTGTTTGGCCTGGAAAACGCTCGCTAAAAGCCAATTTTCTTGCCTGAATTTTTCTCTCTGTGAACGGAATTTTTGGATCGTTGAAACTCTGTTCTTGAAATCGCCTGGATTTGCGAATTTCAAACCGGATATTGCCCAGATTCCGTTTGGAGGCGTTTTTTAGCGTTAAAATTCCATCCCAATTTTGGCTTGAATTTTTTGTGTTGGAAAAATTGCAATTTGCTGTTTGTTTTTGGTCAAATTTTGCCCTAATTTTGGCCGAAACTTGGATCTATTGGAAATTGTGATTTTGGAAAATTTGCACTTGATAATTTCTTTGTTGACTTACAATGGATGGACAATTTGCAAGTGTAGCTGGCGAGGAGGATCAAACCCAAGTGAACGGGGCTAACACTGGAGCCGAGGCTGCCTCCTCCTCCTCCTCTACCTCGGCTGATGCCCTTCCTCCCCTCTCCATGACCCTTCGTTCCAAGGGTCGGGTGAATGCTTAGGAGAAGGTGCCGAGCTTCCTCGTCCTACTCGTACCGCGGAAAGCAAGTAGGAAGGAAGAAAACAAAGAATGCCGACGCCGGTCAAGCGGGAGGAAGTCAACCCATTGACCGACGCTCTTTGTTACATAGGCAAATGGAAACTTTACAAAGAATGTATGAAACACGGGTTGCTCTCTTGCAATTAGACCCAGAGCAGTCCATGGCTGAATTTATTAGGCCATCTGTGGGCAACCCCCTCGAAAAGGGACAAGATGAGCAACAACCTCCTCCCCTCAAAACCAGGGACCTACCAAGGCCATCCCCCCGAAGTTCTCCTCATCCTCGGCACAACAAGATAGCGAGAGCTCCAGGTGGTCGACTTGAGAAGCCACTTAACTCCTAGGGAAGAGGAAGTAAATTCCGGGACCTAAGAACGAGACTCGGCTTGAGCAGACGCCTATCCCTGCTTTCGTCTTGTCATGGCACCTAGGCATCCCACGCCACCTCGATCTCGTCGACCAAATTCTCCTCTACCTCGTCGAGCGGATTCTCCTCGTCCTCGGCATCGAGAATTTGCAAGGCCGAGGACACCGAGCCGTACGAGAATGATACTTGGCGGTCAAGACACGGAATTAAGGCGTGACAAAGCTCCTTCCAAACGGGACGGCCACCGACATGACGCGGAGCACGGTAGGGTGAATGATCGCCCCAAGGACAAATCCGTCGAAGCTCCCAACGAAGCACCCGCTCAAGCGGTGATAAGGGAGTGGAAACCAAGCAATGGGAGCTGTTGAAGCAAAGACTGGATGACATGGAGAGGGAAAGAAGTTTAATGACGATGATTATGGTAGGGCAACACGTCTATTCTCTTTGAGGATAACTGCAGGCTCCACCTAATCCCCACCTCAAGCTTCCTAATTTTGAAAAATACAATGGCACTACCGATGCAAAAGACCATGTGCAAAGTTTTGAACAAACTATGAATCTCCTCACCACCGCCGATGACACCTTTCTGTAAAGCTTTCGCGAGCACCTTCTCCGAACGGCTTTGACTGGTTCCGTGAGCTTAAAAGAGGTAGCATCGATTCTTTGGAGAGGCATGAGGAGAATGTTCTTGGACCACTTTGCTACTGCTGGTAAGAGGAAGATAAGACTGGTGACTTGGCCAACATTGAGCGAGGAAAGGGAGAGACCACCCTCGCCTATTATAATCGGTTCGAAAAATGGCGGACCGTGTTGAAGAAAGCCTCACCGATAGGGAAGTTATTGTTTGTTTCAATTCCCGGCTTAAAAAAATCGGTCCCCTCGTTTATGAACTCTCGACGGGGAACCTCAAACAAAGTCCGAGCTATACAAGGTAGCTTATGCCATTTCCATGGTGAGGATAAAACAAAGAAGAGGGGAGGCGACAAGACAGAAACAGAGGCGACGGCAATCGCCGGAATAGCAATGGAAACGGCAAAGGTTCCCAAAGGGAAAAACAAAACAAGGAGTACGGAGAAGCTTGAGTTCACTCCTCTAACTAAGCCCATCTCTGAAATTATGCAGCTGGTCAACCTTCCTCCACCTCAACCGATGACCGACAAGCCAAAATTCCCTCGTAACATGAACAAATATCGTGATTTTCACAAAGACAACGGGCACACCAGCGATGGGTTGTTGGGCCCTCAAGAAAATAATCCGAGAAATGGGTCGACGAGGGAAAGTTAGATCGTTATGTTATGAAAAAGATAACAAGCGGAAGCGGAAAGGAAGAGGAAAGTGAAGATGACGACAAGAGCGAGGATGAAGACCGCGAGCCTCCTAGGGCCAAGTTGCATGTGATACGGGAAGAGGTAACTTCTACCGAGAAAACTAAGGGACCGGATCCACGAGGCGAGCAAAGTGTACCATGTTCTGCTTGGATCCATAAAGCGGAAGAGGTCATTAGTTTCTCTCCTAATGAGTTAGTTTGGAAGCCGAGCGGCTCGTGAACAACCCTTGGTGATAAAGGGCCGAATAGACAACGTTGAATCCGAAAGACTTCTTGTTGACACGGGGGCCTCAGTGACATCCTATATTATTCGGCCTTCCAACGAGATGGGCTTGAAAGACACCATGTTGGAACCCTACCATGGAAGGCTAGAAGGATTCACCAATCACAAAGTTGGAGCCAAGGAGGCTGTGGAGCTAGAACTTGAAGTCGGTGATCATCCCTTCCTAGCCAAAGCCACGGTCAATTTTGTAGTCATGGATTTGACTAGTGATTACCATGCGATCATAGGCATTCCAAGTCGAAGCCAAACTTGGGGTGGTGGCCTCACTTCCCCACCAACGAGTTAAATTCCCCACTCGGGCGGGGATTGGATGTGTGAGGGCCACCCCAGGACTTCTTGGAACATGTCGTGAAGAGCGAAAGAAATCCCAAAGTGTGGAGATAGATACCCCAGGAAAACATTAAGATCTCCGAGTCTCGAGAAAACCACCGAAACTAGCTCGAGAATGAGCTATATTCGTGAAGTGCTGCGGAGGAGGAAGAGCCTATGGTCCAAGAAATTGCAGATGACCGAGGCATAGTCCTATCCATACACAGTGGAAGACCACATGGTCCAAGAAATTGCAGATGACCTAGGCATAGTTCGGCCGTATCGAAGAAGACCACTGATCTCTTCAACGGCGGAACTCGGGGGCCAACCACGACCTAGGGAAGGTCGGTCTCCCGAGATGTTGATAAACTTATGGAGGAAGAGGGCCTCAACGTGAATGACAATGAAGGGAGAAGAATTAGAGAGATCATCATCGAGTCTCTAGAATTCCGTGACGGTCTTGAAATGAAGCACTTGTTGACTGGAAGAGATAGTCATCAATCCTACTATCCTGAACAAAAAATCAAGCTCGGGGGCCAACTATCTCCAGAAGAGAAAGAAAAAATCATCTCCCTCTTAAAATGCAGTCTCGACGTCTTTGCTTGGAGAGTCGAAGATATGAGGGGGATCAATGAAGAAGTAGCCCTCCACCGCACGGAAGTTGATCCTTTGGCAAAGACTATCTCCCGGACAAGGAGAAATTTTGCAAGGGACAAGGAGGAAGCTATAAAAGAAGAAGTGCGAGAAATTACTTAGTGCCGAAATAATTTGTGAAGTTAAGTACCCCGTTTGGTTGGCCAATGTAGTTATGGTGAAGAAGCAAAATGGGAAATGGCGTATGTGCATGGAGACTTTCTTGATCTAAACAAAGCCCTTTGCCCCCAAGGACGGCTATCCTCTTCCTAGAATTGACAAGTTGGTTGATTCCATTCTTTGGACATCAAACTCTCGGCTTCCTAGATGCCTATTCGAGGCTATCATCGAGATAAAAATGGCGGAAGAGGACATTGAGAAGACGGCCTTCCAAACACACAGGGGTAATTGCTTTGTTACATCATGATGCCTTTTGGGCTCGAACGCGGAGTGCTACATACCGGCGAATGGTGAATCGAGTTTTTGCAAGCCAAATAGGTCGCAACATGGAAGCTTATATTGATGACATGGTCATAAAGACCAAGGAAGGCGATCACGTTCCCGACACAAGAGACAATTCACAACCTCAGGAGCTAATAACATGAAGCTAAATCCGAGCAAGTGCGTGTTTGGAGTAACAGTAGGAAAGTTCCTAGGCTTCATGGTATCTCAAAGGGGATTGAAGCAAACCCCGAAAAAATCAAGGCGCTCGTTGACATGAAGGAACCTACCACCATCAAGGAGGTTCAAAGACTTAATGGAAGAATCGCGGCCCTTGGAAGATTCATCGCCAAATCCGCCGAAAAGTCAGCGCCTTTCTTCAAGGTATTGAAGGGTACCAAGAGCTTCTCTGGACTCTGAATGCTCAGAAGCATTCCTCCGGTTGAAGGAGTACTTGGGTTCCCTCCCTTGCTTAGCGATCCAGGCCTACGGTGAGATCTTTGTACGTCTTCCTAGCGCCACTGATCATCTTTGTCCTTGTTGTCCTAGTTCGAAATGATGAAGGAATTCAAAAGCACATCTACTATGTCTCTAAGGCACTATCCGACGTGGAAAGCAGATACTTTAATGTGGAGAAGATAGCGTACGCACTAGTCATTGCATCGAGGAGGCTATGTGCCTATTTTTCTGCACATCCTATCACTGTGTACACGAATGAACCGTTGAAGAAGATACTACATAAGTTGGACGGCTCCGGGCGTCTCCTTAACTGGTCCATCGCTCTCACTGAGTTCGATATCACTTACCAACCAAGGAAGACCCTCCTGGCACAGCCTTTGGTTGACTTCATGGTCGAGGCGCCTTTATGGGTGAGCATCTCCCCACCTCTAGGAAGCAAAACGCGCAAGAGGATAAAGACTCTCCCATTGAACTCCCATCCAACTGTTGGATCCTGTATACGGACGGATCAGCCACCAAGGAAAGAAGCGGAGCTGGAATTGTACTAGCAAGCCCGGAAGGAGAATATACTACGCAAGATGCCATCCGTTTCAAGTTCCCTGCCTCCAATAATCAAGCGGAATATGAAGCTCTAATATTTGGCATTGAATTAGCCTCCTTCTATGGAGCAACTAGGGTGGCGGCCTTCTGCGACTCCCAACTCGTTGTCAAACAAGTAAAGGGAGAGTATAATGCCCAAGACCCCACCCTTGCCAAGTATAGAGACCTGGTCCTAGATATGACGAAGAAGATGGAATTTTTCAAGCTCAAACAAATTGGCAGGGAGGATAACCAAGTCGCGAGCGTTCTTTCCAAAGCTGGCTACCATGGATGTGTCTAAGACCGGTCCTTATGTGGTTTATGCCGAGGAACTGCGTACGAAAGACTACAAATCATGCTCTTAGATGGAGAAGATAGATCTTTGGATCGATGACTACATTGAATACATTGAGAAGGAAAAACTACCAGAAGATGAAGCTCGAGCCAAGCTTATCAAAAAGAGGTCCCCAAGGTTCGTGGTGATGAATGGAGTCCTCTACCGAAGATCTTTCACGAAGCCCCTGCTAAGGTGTGTCTATCCCAAGGAAATTGAGAACCTCTTGGCAGAAGTACATGAAGGTGTTTGCGGCGGACACCAGGGGCGGAACCTTAGGCCGACAAAATCATATCACTAGGGTACTATTGGCGAGCACGAGGGAAGACGCGCACACCTATGTTTGAAAATGTGACAAGTGCCAAAGATTCTCTGACATTCCCTAGACTACCGGCAGTTGAGCAAACACTTGTAATACCTACGTGGCCGTTTGATATGTGGGGACTCGACATCATCGGACCCTTCCCTCCCGCCCGTGGTAATTGCAAGTACGTGATAGTAGCTGTTGATTACTTCTCCAAGTGGATAGAAGCCAAGGCATTAGCCAAGATAACGGAAGAGAACGCGATCAACTTTGTCCATGACAACATCTGGTGCAGATTCGGCCTTCCACATACAATTGTCTACGATCATGGTGCAATTCTCCACGGCATTCACTACGAGTTGGGAAGAGTAAAAGTCCGCCATGCAAAATCTTCGGTTAGCGAGACCCCAGGGCAATGGGCAAGCAGAAGCTGCCAACAAACTGGTCCTAACCGCCCTTACCAAGAACCTTGAGGGACGCGAGGGTAGATGGTTGGACGAACTTCCCCTAGCCTTATGGGCTGTTCGCACAACCACCCGGGGGCCAACCGGGGAAACCCCATTCGCACTAACCTTCGGTTCCGAGGCTATGGCACCAGCGGAAATGGCCATCCCTACTGTGAGAAATTCCCATTACGATGAAAGCAAGTCAACAAGGTCAATAGGCTCCTAGACCTGGACCTAATAGATGAGAAACGACTAGCTGCACAGATGAGGATGGTGAATTACAAACAAAGGACCAAGGCGTATCACGATAAGAGGGTCATCGAAGAGTATTCCAAGTAGGCGATTGGGTACTCGAGAAAAATTGAAGCTGCGAGTCGGAAGGCGGAACGAGAACAAGCTCTCCCCAAATTGGGAAGGTCCTTATATCATCACTCAAGTCATTCGAGAAGGGACCTACGGATTGAAGACCGAGGAGGGGAAGGACCTCAAGCATCCACTGGCACTCAGACAACCTTAGAAAATATTATCACTAGTCTAGTTTATTTTTCAGTAGATTAGTTTCTTATTTCCTGTCTTTTAGTTTTGATTAGTTGATAGGATTGCAGTTCGTTGTAATCGCATTTCAGTTTTATGAAAGCGGTCTCTTCCGGCATGCAAAGCAACTATCAACTCTTCATACAAACACCGAGAAGATGAGGACTTGTATCCCCGACTCTTCTATACAACACATCCTATCAAGGGTCCACCTTGATTAAGGATACCAGCGGCCAAGACCGAGGGTCCTCCTTGGCACGATGGCTTACAACACATCCTGTCGAGGGTCCACCTTGATTAAGGATACCAACGGCCAAGACCAAGGGTCCTCCTTGGCACGATGGCTTACACACATCTGTCGAGGGTCCACCTCGATTAAGGATACCAACGGCCCAGACGAAGGCGTCCTCCTTGGCACGATGGCTTACAACACATCCTGTCGAGGTCCACCTTGATTAAGGATACCAACGGCCAAGACCCAGGTCCTCCTTGGCACGATGGCTTACAACACATCTGTCAAGGGTCCACCTTGATTAAGGATACCAACGGCCAAGACCAAGGGTCCTCCTTGGCACGATGGCTTACAACACATCCTGTCGAGGGTCCACCTTGATTAAGGATACCAACGGCCAAGACCAAGGGTCCTCCTTGGCGATGGCTTACAATCTGTCAAGGGTCCACCTTGATTAAGGATACAGCGGCCAAGACCGAGGTCCTCGCTTGGCACGATGGCTTACACATCTGTCGAGGTCCGCCTTGATTAAGGATACCAACGGCCAAGACCAAGGGTCCTCCTTGGCGATGGCTTACAATCTGTCGAGGTCCACCTTGATTAAGGATACCAACGGCCAGACCAAGGGTCCTCCTTGGCTGATGGCTACAATCACGTCATCAGGCCGCTTGACTCGGGATTACAAACATAAAGACCGAGGATCTTCCCCGGCCTGATGGCTTAAATAACGTCCTACCAAGAGTCCACCTTGACTCAGGAATACAACACATTTAAAGCCAAGGAAACCTTCCTCGGCCTAAATAACTTGAGGGTATAGTTAAAGCCGAGAGTTCTTCCTCGGCCTAACCACTTGCCCAACAAGTTGGGAGCAAGGAACCTTCCTTGGATCCCACCTTCTTGAGTCTAGTGCCTCTGCCTAGCATACAAAAATATGAGCAAGTTATTGAATTAACATGAATCATGACAAAAGGATTTTCATTGATGTTCAAAAAAGAATTACAAAGTCCTATCATCTATTACAGAAAATAAAGAAAAGAAAGCTATCCTAAGACTGCTGCCCGTCATCAAAAGGCTTTTCGAGCCAGTCTTACGTGATAGTGCCGGGGAGGAAGGCCCGCTTGTTCGTTAAGGGACATTCGTTTCCTCGGCCCCTCCTTCCATCTCGGCTTCCGTGGCCTCGGGCTCTTCTTCATCTGGATCGCCTCCACCAAGTCTTTTATATTGCCGGGGACGACAGAGGCCGTCCTCCACACTTCCTGCAAGCTTGAGCATCTTTGGCAGCCATTAGCTCCAAGTTGCTTTCAGAAAAGGGGACCAAGTGGTGGAGAGCCCTGACTTCCTCGGCATATTGGTCCCTGCAAATCAGCTGGGCAACCTTATTGATGTCCAAACCGGTGGAAGGATCAGCCAAGATGCTCCGGGCCAAATGAAGATAACCATCTTCAAACATAGTGGCCGTCTGCTCATCCACGGCCTCTCTAAAGGCCGAGCTGGCCATCATCAACTCCTTGAAGGCCGAGCTCTCCTTGAGCCGAGCAACGGCCTCTTCCTCCCTAGCCGGGAGGGTAGCTTCCAACCCTGCACAGGGCCTCGGCTTCCTCGGCCCTAGTTTGGACCTCGGCTTTTTCTTTCCTTGCCGTAGCAAGCTCTTCATTTTTCAGCCGGAGATGCTCCTCGGATTTGATCTTCTCTTCCTCGGCCCTCTGCACCTCAGCCTCAACCTTGGCCTTGGGCGCCACAAGTTCGGCATCCTTGGCCTTTAAAAGCTTAGCCGAGGAAGCCTTGTCATTTTCACTCTTCACTTGGGCGGCCTTAGCCTCATTCGGGCGCCTAGCCTTCTTCTTGGCCAAAACATTTTCATACGCCGTGACGGAAGCCAGGCGAAAGAGAAATCATTATTAGAAAGGCAAACAAATATCAAGGGCAATAACCAAGAAAGAGATTAACACTTACCTCGGCGATTAAGAGTCCCTTGTGACAGAGCAAGGTATCCTCGTTGGGAGCCTCTTTACAAAATGCCTCGTAGGCATCCTCGTCCATAGCTCTCTGAATGGGAGCTCGGCCCAATCTTACTAAGGGTCCCTCCCTAGCTAACAGGGGAAGTCCCTTAAGACGGGGAACGTTGAGGGACATGCTCTTAGCCAGCTCGTCGGCCTCCTCAACGGTCTTGATATTTTGAATGGATAAGGGAGGAGGAGCCTTAACATTGGGGGCCCCACTGACGCTTGCCCGTTTAGCTGCAGGCTCCTCGGCGCTAACAACTTGGGTTCTCTTGGAGCCAGATCTCCTTTGGACGAGGTCAGTTTCCTCGGCTCCTACCTCCTCGGTATCAACATGGAGGCTATGCCCCTCTACAGTTGATGGGTTGGGTTGTTCATCAGTCGCCGCTTCCTCGGCATTTACTTCCCCATGCAATTTAAGGGGAAGGGGTTGGTCACCCTGAACATTAAGCACCAGATTGCGGGCGTTAGCTTCTTCTCTCCTTTCCACCAAAGCAGACTTCTTGCTCTGCTTCCTCTTCCTCTTTACTAGCTCTTGAGGACTTAGTCTCTCCATGGCTATAGCTTCTTCTTCCTCGGCGGTTAAATCTGCAAGGACAAGGAAGAAAGAATTAAGTACGAGCAGAGGCAACAAGCATGCAAAAAGTATCAAGTAAAAAAGATAAACGTTTACATCCAACTATGTCGATTGCTTTCAAACACTGGTCCCGGGGACGTTCAGTCTTGCACGTAATGCAATCCTCATGGAACACCAAGCCGGGGTGAATTGTCCAGTCGTTAAAGCGTCTCCCCCTCTTTACGGTGACAAGGGGAGATACCCCATCCTTCTTCCCCGGTATCAAACCCGCCTGAATATAATAATGGTCTGAGGATTCAACCACTGACCAATCAAGGACCCCCACCTCGGCAAATTCTTCTAGGCGTTTGATCAAGGCACGGGTCCATTCATATTGTTGGACGGGAAAGGATGAAGTTGGACCCTTACAAGGAGGCTGGAACTCCCATCCTTGGCGGCTCTCAACCCTTATAACATGGCTATCCCGGTAAGCAACTTTGCTAGACATAGGGAGGAGCGGCTTCGGTTTTGGACGCGCTCTTAATGACGAGGAGCCAACTCTCCTTGACAAATTGAACATGGTAGAAATATCTAAAAGCTCCCATGGTCGGCTCGTACCTAAGCTACGGCGAGAGGACAATGAAGGCGACAAGAACCCGAGTACCATTAGCTCCTAGCATGGGCGCACCGTCCTCACATCGTCCAAAAATTCACGAGATGAAGGGATCCGAGGGAAGACGAAGTCCACTGTTGAAAGCTTGTTTGAAGTAAAAGTGGACAAAATCTTGGTTATAATAAAAGTTGTCCTCTTCCTTCTTCGTCTTAAGCTCCATATGGCCCATATAAGTTAGCTTTGTACTCGGCTTTGTTTACCCGTATTTGGAGTACAACTTTTCCAACATGGGATCCCCGGCTCTTAGGGTCCTCTCTTGTCTTTGTCCTAATCCTTGGCCTCCTCTTCCTCGGCCTCCTCTTCTTCGGGCCGGGCGGCCGTCGGCTTGTGCTTCATCCATGAAAGCGTCAACTATTTGAGTAGACGAGGAGGGTTCTCCTTCTCTTCCCGTCATATCTCGCTTAAAGACGAGGAGACAAAGTTAGTAACCTCGTCCATGGCTGATTTAGGACGGGGAAGGGAGATTCCCCTCCTCGTCATTTCATAAGGCCGAGGAGGGAGCCGTACCTCTCAGGCGCTCACGCATTTCACGATCAGAGGCCGGGTAGAACAGCTCGATGTGCTCCATCATCTCGGCCACATCCTCAAAAACTATAATGTTGGGTGAACCAGACTCAATCCTATCTATTCTTGTGGAATCAGGGTATTGAAGGAATAGACGAGTTCGACCATAACCTCTCAACTGCTTGCTTACATCATCCGGGATGAGCATCGGCCATGGACCTCTCTCTACGATAGACCCTCAGATTGCCAGTATGATATCCATAACGGAATCGAGGAGAATGGTCCCAAGAACGAGCCATTTCTAAGGGGAATCAACAATGAAAGGGGGAGTTCATTCAATATTCAAGAAAGTTCATATAAAATACAAAGAAAACCAAAGATTTGAAGTTTTGAGAATTTATGAAGAAAAGCTTCATTCTTTAACAATGGTGGTTCATTTGTTCTTGGCATATTCCAGTTTCTTCCCAACAAACCCTAGAAAGCGGGAAATCGGAGTCAAAATGCACAAAAGGAAAGAGACTTCATACCTGAGTTTGGAGAAATTGATGAAATCACAACAGGAAGCTAGCTCGCCGGAAACTGGGTTCGAACAAGATCAAGATCACCGGAATGATTGTCGCCTGAACCTTGTTACTCGCTCTCAAATATTTGGGGTTTGTAAAGAGTGAAATGAGAAGGGTTTAGCCTTTTATAACCCCTCAATCGGGTCAAACCCATGGGTAAAGCTAAATTCCGGGTCTGGCGCCCCAAGAATTAAATGCGAAATGACGGTTTCGAGGCGTGACAAGACTGGGGGGCCCCAGAATAGCAACCGTCAGTTATATGAAGCGACGCCGAGGACACGTGTCAAACCCGTTGGTATTCCATATGCCGAGGACGAGGTGACTTTCTACTCGTCCTAATCCGAGCTAGAAAGTCGGGGGCCACTGAACAGTATAAACCGAGATACGAATATGGGTTTGCTCAAGCTGGGCCTAATTGAATTGGGCCATGAATATTATCTAAATAACCAAGTATCAGGGCCGAGTAAGGTCTTCCTTGTATGACGAGGAATGTTTATCTCGGCCATATTATGTCAGCATGCTTGGGTCGTTATGCCGCAAGTGACGAGGAAAGAAAAGTTCTTACCTCGGCATTTCATCACCATGACGAGGAAACAAAATCATTTACCCCGGCACATCTCCGTGCCAGCTAATCTCCAAATGACGAGGAAGCAGAATCATTTTCCTCGGTCTATTTGCCAAAGCCGAGGTAAAACATTTGTGTTCCTCGGCGTTCCGGCTAGCAGAATATACAGTCCTTATACAACAAGGATTACACATTCATGATTCAATCAGGATTGTAACCAACTACACCAATCCAAGTCAAACAATGACTCCTCAACAGATATAATTCTCTTAGGATTACATCTTATCTCCTCACAAGTTTACTTCAACATGGATTCTATCAAATCCATCCCTATAAATACAAGCCCCATGGCTCATTATTCGGTACGTTACTTTTTACATTGGGAAAACTCTGTCCATTTGTTTTCTCATATACAAACCGTGAACTTACTCTCACGCCGGAGGGCCTTTAGCCGGATCCGCCCCGACTTAGTTTACGTGTTTTCTCTTATTTTCAGGTCTTGCAATCACCGGAGCAATCATCGCTTGGATTTGAATTGAATTGATGATTTTGGCATCATCAGTATCCTATTTTGAAAGTAACATCAATATAAGTAACAAGAATCCAAGTCCAACATTGTACAATCTTTCAAATGATTTAAATAAAGTTTTTTAGTCTATAATTGAAAATTTGATTATATTTAGAGAAGTACTTGACTTGTCATTATTAAATAAAGTAATTCTTAAAATTCAGAAAATTAATAATTTCAACCCTATATTATATTTTCATTTTCAGACACAAATTTTTGAAAGTTGATTTTTCAATTTTAGCAAACATGACCTTAATGATTTACAAACAAAAAATCACAAAATTTGGTAGTAAAATTTCAATTAACAGTAGTTTATTGGATTATCGGTTAGTGATTTATACTCCCTTGGTCTCAGTTCAGTTTGGTTCTTATTTTTCTTTTTGATACATCTCAAAAGAATAAGGTTCTCAATTTACTTTATTTCTTAAATAGCAAATTATAAGTAGTATTTCATATAAATATTAAGAAATCTCATAATTTAAAAAAAAAAAATGATAGTGTTATCAACAAATTACTTTCTAACTGCAGAAATTGTTTAAAATTGTATTCATGCTTAAAAATCATAGTAAAATCACACAAATATTAATTTCTAATATAATATAAAATGTAAAAAATATTTTAAAATAAACAAAAAATAAAAATAATAACATTTTTTATGAACATTTATTATGGGGGTGAAGTATTTTTCTTCTTAACAATTACCTAAGCTATCTATAATCATAAACACATTTAAAGGAAATCAGTATCTTTCATAATAATACTAGTAATATTCACCAAATCTTAAGGTCAACTTTAAGATTTTTTTTTACCGTTAATGCTAATAATAATTACAGCTCATTATTACATTAAAAACGAGTAATATAAATTCAAGTCAAAGCTAGAATGAAAAAAGGAAATAAGTAGAGAAAAATACATACGAGTAAAATTAATTAATACATAGTAGCAAGCTAAACCAATAATCTATTTGCACAAAGATTTATTTATGAAGCATCATTAAATCTCACTTAATAAACATTGAATAAATACTACTCCGTCTTCCGTCTGTCCCAAAACGAATGATCAAGAAAATTTCAAATTTGATCTTTATTAATCAAGAACAAATTTGATTTAAAAAATAAAAAAAAAAATTAATCATTCATTTTGGAAGTACTCTCTTAAAATTCAAGGTTATTAAATTTGAATTTTCAAGCTTTTACATTTCTTATAACAGGTTTTTTTTTTTTTAATGTTAGTATACAGTAAAACTACTATATTTCTAATGAGAATAACATAAATGGTTATATCAGTAAAATTTTAAAGTGCATTATTATAAAATTTAGCATTCAACAGCTATATATCATCGATAACATTACGATGATATTAGCTCTTAGCTTTGATAATGTATAATCGCTTAATCACTATTGGTACACAATATAATATATAAAAGCGGTACAGGAAATTGTCTCGTATTCATTAGTATCATTACTTATAAGATAAATTCCACAAGAGAAGCTTAAAGGATTTTGGAGCAAATTAATTAATTAGGAAAGCTTGCATATATATTCCGTTTCCGTAAATAAAATGTAATTGAATCAATCCTTCAATAAACGTAATTAACTCAATCTAAATTAACATATTAATCGTGCTTTTTAAGCAACTTCCTCCTCCTCCTTTCTCCTCTTGTAAAAGTGATGAACAACTCCATATAAATAACTCCTTAATTCAATTCTCTCTTGCCAAAAGTATTAGTCTTAAGAAAAGGCAAATTATAAGCTTTCAAAAGGTACATACTTCTTTTCTTTTCTTTTCTTGCTACATTTATTTACATATTTAAGGCCATATAATAATTAAAAAGAGACATTAATTATTATTATTATTATTCCTTGTTTATGTGTAAGTTTTCAAATTTATTGTGCCATTTTTTTGTGTATTTCTAATAATCCAACGATCGACCATATATTTTTTATTTGAAATTATATAAAGTGAGCGTTGAAATCAGTAGTAGTATTGAAAAGTGGGAGGATAGATTTGTGCAATGTTGTAATTTGATAAATAGTTAGTGTTAATTATATAATAATTTTTTAAAAAATTAATTCATAATATTTCTTGTTTTCTCATTGATATAGATCTGAGAAGATGGGTAGGGCAAAACTGAACATGGAGCTCATAAGCAAGGAGAAAACCCGCAACGTAACCTACCAAAAAAGGAAGAGTGGATTACTGAAGAAAGCTTATGAATTCACAACTTTATGCGATGTTGACACGTGTTTGATCATCTACGGTCCGAATTCTAGTGAACCCGAGATTTGGCCTACGAATCCCGATGATGTCAAGCGAATTATATCAATCTACAAAGACAAGAGAAGTGATAGCGGAAAAAGAACCTTTGATTTATCCGATTTCTTTGAGGATAGAAAGAAGAAAATCGAGGAAGAACTTGCAAAAGCGCGTAGGCGAAACATGGAAGCTAAGTACCCTACTTGGTTTGATTTCTTGAACAATTTGAATGAAGTTCAACTTAGAGAGTTTGCTAATGTATTGGACAACAAGCTTGAGGCTTCCAAAGCTAGGGTTGAGCTCATGAAGGGTAATAATGACTATTTCCAAGGAATGCCCGGATTGCCCCTAGACTATTTGGAAAATGCCGATTATGTCCCTAGGTTACCTCTAGGGTTAAGTACTCAGTATGGGCTTTCCTTGGAAAACAAGATTGATGATCATTTCAATATGCCTATTATGAACTACCCTCCGCTTGATCAAGGCCATCTGACGTGTCAGATAAACCCTAATCCGATGATGATGTTAATGATGAGCGATAATGGTTATGGTCATCATTATGAGTATAATGATGGTGCATCATGTAGCAATGTTGAATATGCAGCAGCACCATTTAATGGTGAAGTATGTTATGATGCTGTGTGTGGGATGATTGAGAGTACTCATCATGTGGTCTATAATAACCCTAATTCTATTCCGCTGATGCGGTACTACGTGGAGCCCGCTACTACGCTGCAGCCATTGCCATTGCAACCACAGTTCATGCAATGTGGTGCCTTGATGTCGTCTCAAGTTCATGGTTCGCAAGGGAATGAGTATGATGATGGTGGTGAAGATTATCAGATGAATAACAAGAGAGGAAGGATCAATTAGATAGTTGATTTTTTATTTTATTTTTGAATCATTATAAATGTTGGTGGTAGGATTTTTTTTTTAATTATTTTTCTGATATTATTAGCTTTACGATTTGATCAATATCTAATTGGTACGTTGATCTTCTGGTATTGACATTATATGGGTTGATGAACTTTGTCTTCACCTTCTTTTATTTTCTTGATATCTTAATTTGTTTGTATTTATTTATTTCTTTCTTTTATTGGGATTTTAGGTTTAATGAAACATTCGAAATTAAAGGGTCACTTTTGACCCCTTTGGTTTTGAGAAATATCAGTTTTGCTACTGCATTTGAAAATTGATATGTGGATGTTATGGTGGAAATCCATTATGCGGGACTGGTGCGGGCTCGACCGCATAGAAGTTGTGCGGCCCGTGATCGCAACTCTCCATTCGCATTTTGACGGTTCTCATTTTTGCCATTCATTGGTATTTTAGACATTTAGGTTGGCTCATCATTTGTCACCCGTTGGATTAGGTCACACGTGATCTCCGGCCTACACCTCAACACAACCACCAGTCCCAAATCCTTCAAATAAGTGAATATGCAAATTTTTTGTTATCCACTTTCTAACCTTTAATTTTACGAAATAAAATGAACAGCGAAATTGTTTTGATAAAAAAGCACGGAGGAGAGTCAGTTTCTTTCAAAAAAAAATAAAACACATTTTAGAACTTTTTTTTTTTTTTTGATTTGGACATTAATTTAAGGAAACAAGTGATCATTATCAAAAATGATAACATTGCAAAATCACGACTGTTGTAACAGCGATAACAAATCCGGCATTCAGGTTAATGGTTTTATCCTATTGGTAATTAAATCAAGAAGAAAAACGGACTTTCAATTAAGGGCACAGGCAGTAAAAGCGATGTATTGCGCACATTATCATTTTTTTGAGGGTGTGTGTGTGCGTGTGTGCACGCGCGCATGAGAGAGAGAGAGATAACTGCTTTGCAATCTAAGCAACAACTTGAGTACCAACAAATAAAAGATGAGATCTTGATTTTACAGGCTAATAATACTAGGCAGCCTGACAATGAAACTAAAACAAACCAAGAACAAAATGAAAATACTCCTATAACTAATAATAATAAAAAGAACCCACCCAAATTAAGACGAAAATATGAGAAACAAACCCACTTCCTAAAATTACTCAGGAACTCGGGAATTAAGAGAGAGATTCCTGGCAAGCTCAATGATCGTTGAAGTTGGATCAGCACTATTGTTGTTTGTAGTCGTTACTGGTACTCCTCCAATAATCCTTTCTCCAGAATTCATATTTTCCTGTTTCACAAATCATCATTAATGATAAATTATTATTATTATTATTATTATAACAACTTCAAATATCCTGCACCCACTTTCATATCCAAGTTTCATGGTACAAAGTATTAAATATCATTGAGCTCTCCGTGGGTCAAACCCACCGAGGATTTATCCTTGCCTGTCCCAAGTCAGGATAAAGGGTGAGGGTTGCGATAGGCTTGTGACAGCCAGCGCAAAAAATTTGTCACATTATCATGACATGAATCGGAATATGAATATCGTTGGGGCATTTCCTCAGCAGCGACGCGCTACACTTCAAAGACCTGGGTGCAGTGATAAGTATGCAAAGGTGCTAGGTCGTCGCCCGGAAGCGACGCACCATCTCTTCGTCCAGGGGTGGTGTCAAATATGCAAGGGTTCCCGCATGGCGGACGAGTGCGGGTAAAGAAGCTAGTCCATGGTAGGTGTAAGGGTAGTGGGATGCGCTTTGAAACTTGGAACATTGAATCCTTGACAGGGAGATCAGCAGAGATGGTGAAAGTTATGAGAAGGATGAAGATTCACATAATGTGTCTACAGGAAACTAAGTGGGTTGGAGAGAAAGCAAAAGAAATATTACCTTGGGGTTTTAAGCTTTGGTACTCAGGAAAGGATAAGGGTAGAAATGAAGTGGGTATCATTATTAATAAGGAGTATATTAATGATGTGGTGGAAGTGTACAGGAAGAGTGATCGAATTATGGGCATTAAACTGGTGATACGTGATGAGATTATAACACTATTATTTCCGCCTTATTCACCACAAGTAGGGTTGGATGCATCTATCAAACAAGTATTCTGGGAAGATTTGGAAGAGATAGTGCAACGAGTACCTAGTGGTGAGAAATTAGTGATTGGTGGTGATCTGAACGGGAATGTGGGGTCTAGTCGACATGGTTTTGAGAGCATATATGGAGGTTTTGGTTTTGGGGATAGGAATGAAGCAGAAAATAGTATCCTGGACTTTGCGTTGGCATATGACTTGAGTATAATGAACATTTGGTTCAAGAAGAGAGAATCTCACTTAGTGTCCTATAGGAGTGGAGGTAATGCGAGTCAGATTGACTTCTTAGTAAGAAATGCTTGTAGAAAGAGTTATACAGATTGTAAGGTTATTCCGGGTGAGAGCACAGCAACTCAACATAGACTGGTGGTACTTGATTTTCGAAGTAAGAGAATTTCGAGAAAGAGAAAACGACAGGTAGACCCTAGAATCAAGTGGTGGAGACTTCAAGGGGAGAATCAACAGAAATTTGTAGCTAAGATGGTCGATACCGGTATTTGATCGGATAATATGGAGGATATGGATATAGATTCAACTTGGACTAAGATGGAACATACCATAAAGGAGGTAGCGAAAGAAGTCATTGGAGAATCTAGAGGAAACGGGCCACCAAGTAAGGACACATCATGGTGGAACGAGGAAGTAAAACAAGCAATAAAGGGCAATCGAGACTGCTACAAATTATTGGGAAAATGTAGGAGCGACGAGAACTATGAGAAGTATAAGGAAGCTAGAAGAGATGTTAAGAAAGCAGTAAGAGACGCAACAGCAAAAGTGAATCAAAAACTTTATGATAAGTTGGATACAAAAGAAGGGGAAAAGGACATCTACAGAATCGCTCGTATGAGGGATAAGAGGACACGAGATATTGGGACGGTTAAATATTTGAAAGATGTGGATCAAAGAGTTCTAGTCGGGGATAAAGAGATAAAAGATAGATGGAGTTCGTGCTTTGATACCTTGTTCAATGGCGGTCAAGAGCAGGATATTGGAGATTTAAATATCTTTTCGAGTATGGTTAATCGAGATTTTATGCGGAGAATTCAAAAGAGTGAAGTGGAAATGGTAATGAAAAAGATGATTTGAAGAAAGCTGTAGGATCGGATGGTATACCAATTGAGGTTTGGAGATATTTCGGGGAGAGGGGAATATATTGGTTAACAACGCTATTTAACAAGATATGGAGAATTAACACAATGCCATTGGAGTGGCGGAAGAGTACTCTGATCCCTTTGTATAAGAACAAAGGTGATGTCCAAGATTGTGCCAACTATCGGGGGATCAAACTAATGAGCCATACTATAAAACTTTGGAAAGAGTGATTGCACAAAGACTGAGAAAAATTGTGGATATTTCAGATAACCAATTTGGGTTTATGCCGGGAAAATCGACTATGGAGGCAATATATCTTATGAGACAAACATGGAGAAATATCGGAATCAAAAGAAAGATTTGCATATGATTTTCATTGATTTGGAGAAGGCGTATGATAAATTGCCAAGAGGTACTTTGGTGGGCATTAACAAAGAAGGATGTTTCAAAGAAATATATTGATATTATCAATGACATGTATAATGGGAGTTAGTACTTGTGTACAGACTAGTGTTGGGAAGACTGAAGAGTTCCCTATAAAGATTGGAGTGCATCAAGGTTCCGCACTTAGCCTCTTTCTTTTTGCTTTGATAATGGACAAATTGACGAGGTCAGTCCAAGATGATATACCAAGATGTATGTTGTTCGCAAATGACATTGTGCTGATTGATGAGACAAGAGAGGGTGTTGAAAGTATATTGGAGTTGTGGAGACACTTTGAAATCTCGAGGTTTTCAACTAAGCAGAAGCAAGACTGAATATTTGGAGTGTAAGTTTAGCAGAGTTGAAAGTAGGGAGGCAGGGGCGGTCACATTTGATGGAAATATTGTCCAAACTTCTGAGTTTTTTCACTATCTTGGATCCATTATCCAAAAGAATGGAGAATTAGACGATGATGTGGCTCAAAGGATTAAAGCAGGTTGGTTGAAGTGGAAAAGTGCCACAGGGTTTCTATGTGGTCGCGGCATGCCCAATAGATTAAAGGGAAAATTCTATCGCACGGCAATTAGGCCATTGCTTTACGGCACCGAATGTTGGGCCGTGAAACAGTGTCACGTGCATAAGATGAATGTGGCAGAGATGCGTATGCTTTGATGGATGTGCGGTCATACAAGAAATGGTCGATTGGGGAATGAGGTGATCAGAGGTAAAGTAGGAGTTGCACCCATTGAGGATAAAATGAGGGAAAATCGTCTGAGACTCTGAGGTGGTTTGGACATGTGAGAAGGAGACCGAGTGATGCACCAGTTAGGAGGCCGGAACAGTGGAGAAATGATAAAATGGCGAGGGGTAGGGGAAGACCCAAACAAACTTGAATTTGAGTGATTGAAAATGATATGAGTTTACTTGGAAAGTTGGAATGGATGAAAGTATGGTGTTGAAGAGGCCGGAGTGGAGGGCAAAAATCCATGTGGGGGGCTGATTTATTTATTATTTTTTTTTACTATATATTTTTTTATTATTATTATTTATTTATTAATTTATTTTATTATTTTATTTTATTTTATTTTATTTATTTAATTATTTATTTTTCCAACAACCTTTTCACACGATGACATATGAGGATTCATGTTAGCCGACCCCAAATTATTTTGGGACTATGGCTTTGTTGTTGTTGTTGAGCTCTCCATGGGTCATATAACCATCCCTCTGAAAGAGCAAATCAATGTGTGTGCAACATATACACATTTATTGGGATTTGTTTTACTACCTCTGTCCCAAAATGAACGTCCAAAAAAATCAAATTTGGGGCAGAGGGAGTATTTTATTATTATTTGATTTTATTTTGGGTGGGGGAGATGGAGAGACTTACGATTAACTCCTTTGTGCTGTACATCTCTGTCTGAAGAGCTGCCTTACTGGTCCTTTTTGCTTTTAGCACCTTCTCTCGATCTTCATAAAAGATAAAGTCATCTAACAATGATGTCTTTGCTGAATAATTCTTAAAAATGTTCAGCATCTCCAAGCCTTGCTTCAGACCAACCTGCACCAAGACATGAGAACACATTACATTTTGTTGTTCAGTAGTCCAACGGGGGCTTGAAACTTAGAATCAATCAAATAAATATAAATTAAAAAAGGGCAAAATGGTACAATAACCTCTTGGGTATCCCTGGTGTAAGTTACAGGCCTGTTGTCATTGTTCTCAAGGATAATGTGTCGCAGCTGCGTGTTTGGGATATCCTTAATTATATGCCACTTTACAGGGAAAAAACCGCTCCATTTGTCAAGTTGCCAAAAGTCCATGTTCTTGTCATAATCCACCCGTCCAATCATCTCTGCTACACCAACAAACTGTCCACTTGCATTTACCTAAATTCCACGAGGGTAAAATAAGAAATGAAGATTCCCACTATGCTAATAAAGAGGAAAAAAATTAATAAAAAAAGGATACTACTTCCATCCCAAAAAGAATGTCCAAAAAAAAATCAAGTTTGCTCTTGATTAAGAGCAAATTTTTTTTAAAAAAAAATAATAAAATAAAAATTGGACATTCATTTTGGGAGGGAGGGAGCATCAAGATTTTTTTTTTATCTTACTGAAAAGAAGAGGAATAATGGGCAATTTGACCCTGTTTCACTTGTTCTGCCATTCGCTTCTTGGAAAGCAGCATCTAACTTCTTATTGCCATTAGGAGTACTTGACCAAACATCATACTTAACACACTTGTGCACATCATCTTCACTGTATGACTTGATAACATAAAACTTTGCATTATCATACTCAGTTTTAAATTCTTCAAGGTTATATTGGTCTTTTCGAGAAGAAAGCACTTGCTTTTCATCCTCAGCTGGCTTGATACTGTTGTTGTGACCCCTAGGACCACGAGTTAGCTCAGATGAGGTTTCAGATTCTCCGCTTCTGTAGGATTTTTCTCTCAATCTGAATCTATCATCATTCCACCCTCTTGCATTTAAACTGTAGCTTACTGGATAATTATGACCATAGAGACCTTGGTGTTGGTTGGTATAGGGTGAGTAATTCCCAACAGGTTGAAATCCCTTCATAAGGCTTGCAGACTGATAACCAGAAGCAGACTGCACAAAACAAACGAAATCCGTTCAGCACGCTATAAATAAACAAGAAACTCTAAACAATCATAATTGAAAAAGTCTTTTTGGTTATTACAAAATATTAAGAGATATGAAAGGAAAAGAAAAAAATAACATACTAGCTGCTGGGTAGATTGATTCATCGTACTATACATGTCAGATGATGAATAAGTATACAAACACGACAGATTACGCATGGACTTTATGAGTTAAGAGCAAAGGAGATATATTTGGCGAAGTAGAGTTGAAAAAACAAAACAGGAAACTAAACAAATAGATAAGATTTAAAAATAAATGAAAGATCAAAGTTCCAATTTACCAACAGAAAATCAGGCCTAACAAGGCACTAGCTTAAAAGGGATTATATACAAATAGGATGTAAAATAAAACAATAAATTAATACTCCCTCCATCCTCAAATGATGATTACATTTTACTATTCAAAGTTTTTAGTGAAAAAAATTATTTTCCAAGCTTATCCTTGATGAAGTAAATATTGCACTCATAGTTTTCGTGATTAAAGAGCACACATTTTTACCACAGAGACAATGTTGGAAATGAGACAATCTTTTTGAGAAACCAAAATGGATAGAGGGACTAATTTTCTGGGATGGGTGGGGAGTAATAAGTATAACACAATGTAACAGCATAACAAATTACCAACTTTTAGAGAAAAGCAATGCCCGAAACATACATTGGTCCTAAATGAAATGGTACTAGCATAAGAGCATTACCTTGTTTAGGGATTTAAAATGTTGATTCTGAGGCGTAGAATTGGAGATATTAGATGAGACAATAGGCTGTCTCGATTTTGTATCCAGAGGATAATTGAAATTCTTTCCATTGAACATGTTTGTGGGGTTTTTAGTGCCAAAACCATTCGACTTTCCTGATACATTAGTGCCCAAACTAGATTTCATGCTCAAAGGTGCATTTGACCCTTGATTGACATCTCCAGCATATGTGGGATCCCATGAGTAACAAGGCATAGATTCTGAACCATATCCGGATGAAGGAAAATAAGACGGTCGCCCATCAACACCCATGTAAGTCCCATACGAATTATAACCAGAAAGATAATAGAGTTGTGAGCCACTATCCGATTGTACGCCCTGAAGAGATCAGCCGCGTCAAAAACAGCTTCAATCAATTATGAAAATTTAAAAAGTATATCAGGATTGTAAAAACAAAGTCATACTGTGTAAGAACCCCCATTTGCATTCATGTAATTATGGCCATCCAATTGATTGAAGGTTCCGCCATATCCTGTGAGAAAAGAAGGTAAAATGTCATATTTAGTTTAAGCATAACAGAACACCGGACTTGTAGCTAACAACACAGAAGAATGCTCGATAACAACAAAACTTTGATCCTTGACAATGTCGATCGATAAAAAAAGATATTAAGACCTCAATCCCAAATGAATGTACTGTTTTAGTTTTATACATAAATGCTAGCATTATCCACAATAGCATCCAAGTGCACATAAGGACATGATGAATAACAAAGGTGAAACAGTAACTTCACAGAAAAATAAAGGATATTTGCTTCAGGACAATAAATGGTCAGAAGACAATCAAGTCCTGGGGTAAGCATGGAGCATGAATGTGAATCACAAGTCGAAAGTAAAAGATTATTCCATCTATTGCTATCAAAAATACAGACATATACAGCGGGCCCTATCAACCCTGTTGATCTTTCAGGGATAAAGTGTCCAATATACAGAATAGTAGAATACCATACATACAACATGTTAATACTGAAGATAAAATATGGCAAGATCTAAACCTAAAAGGAAGCTCAAACTTACAACACTTAACAAATTAATAAAATCATGGTACTTAGTGATTTATTTTGTCAATTTCTAACCGTAGTATCTGCCTCTTGGCATTTGCTTTCCATTTTTTTATGGGGGAGGGGGGAATTTCCATATCTAACCTGGATAGTGATAATCATAACAGCTAGTAGGTGGCTGGTAAGCACCTTGCTCCATAACAGATTTTTTATCAGTATCACGTCTGTTCATAGAAATTGTATCGCCTGAATAAGGTACAGTAGCATTCACTGGAATTCCATCCTTTCGATGAACCTGGAAGTCAACAATTGAGAAAAAATACATTACAAACTAGAGCAGCATATTCGATACTACATGTAATAGCAATTCAGTTGCAGCAAAGACCATAACAATCTATATAAAATGGCATGGCCAAGATTGTCTTTGCCATTTCAAGATTCCTAATCAATTTATACACTATTACAATGCACATACACCAGAAGAAAGTAATAACAGTACAGTTTATTAATAACATCATACAAATATCAACAGCAACACCTATCCTCTTCACAGATCCTCACCAACTACCCATAACAAGTTCCTCTTCACATCTTACTAACTTAGCCACTTCTTTCCTAACTAGACATAAGAAAATGAGAATAGCACATGCAACTGCATGTATCCTCTGCTGACTATTGTACATTGAAGGAATTTCATCATGCAGTTCCAATAACCAGAAAATCGCTCATCACAATATGAATGATGAAGATTAGAGTTACAGCAGATAACCTTGGCATTCTAATATGCACCAAAATTATTCAGCAAGTAACTAAAAGATACAAACTATCTCCTACACTCAGAATCCATACACATAGGAAAACTTCCTCATTACTAGGAATATGACCACTATTTGAACACAGCTAATGTTTATTGTTGTTCTTTCTTTTAAGGTGGCCGGACAGTGACTCCACCAATACAGGAAAATTAATCTCAAATTAGGAAGTTTGATAATATACAGAATGAAAAAGGTTACTCTATAAGACAAGCAACTGTAGTTTTTTTTACTGCATATTTCAAGATACTGGAGCTAGAAAACCTTTGAGGTGTGGTGCTATCAGTTAGGACTTGTAACAAATGTAGCTTTAAGGTACAACAGGAGCTTTAGGTAAATGTTAATCTTCAAAATATAAACATCACCAAATTCCAATTGAAGGATAGAAACAGAAAGAAGAAAAAAGAAAGCTGAAACAAGTACATTGTAAATGAATCACGCAATCCACATACCATATCTTTTTCTGCCAATTTAACGTCAGACTTGAACCTTGCAGCAACTGGCTCCGCTGGATAACAACAGTCAAAGATGAATATAAATATCCATTCCAATCACATATACAACAACAACAACAAAGCCTTAGTCCCAAAATAATTTGGGGTCGGCTAACATGAATCCTCATATGTTATCGTGAAAAAAAAATAAAATAAAATAAAATAAAAAATAATAAAAAAATAAAAAAATAAAAAAATAAAAAAATAAAATAAAATAAAATAAAATAAAACAAAATAAAATAAAATAAAATAAATAAAAATAAAAAAATAAAAAAATAAAAAATAAAAAATAAAATAAAAAATCAACCCCCCACTTGGATTTTTGCCCTCCACTCCGGCCTCTTCAACACCATACTTTCATCCACTCCAAGTAAATTCATATCATTTTCAATTACTCTAATCCAAGTTTGTTTGGGTCTTCCCCTACCCCTCGCCATTTTATCATTTCTCCACTGTTCCGGCCTCCTAACCGGTGCATCACTCGGTCTCCTTCTCACATGTCCAATCACATATACAAGTTAAATTTCAAGGAAAGACTCAAAGCATTGACCTCACTCATATCTATTTGTGTACGTAAATACATACATATATATAATGAAATAGGTTAATGAAGGGATACAGAAAAACACAACTGATGTAAATTATCAGTTGAGATGCATGAAAACATATCATAACATTTAAGAACAAATGGAAACACCTATCCACCATTAATCAATTGTCAAATTCTATGTCAATGAAATGACTGATGTGACCATAGAAAATTCAACAGAAAATACTATATGCCTAAGGGGGCAAAATGGACATACAAATACATAAAAAGTATACAATATTATGGGGATAAAATGATCATTATTAATATAAAGACCTCAAGGTCCAATGGAGAAAATGGCGGCCCAAATGGGCTGAAATGGGCCAAATGGACTTTAGGGCTAAAAGCCCCTCCAGACTACAAATACAATTGAAGCTTCTCATTTCAGAGGGTCTCAGCTCAGGTTCACTCTCTCTCTCTCTTCCTCCCAAAACCCCAAATTCTCTCTCTATAATCTGGAATATTCATACCCTCAAAGACTGGATTAATGATTCTCAAACCGGAGGGTTTTGGGGGGAAAGACCCCCCACCCCTAACGGTGCCTTGTTTTGTAGATCGCTACGGAGATTCAACACCTTGGACTACAATATCCTTCATCAAGCTTGGGAATCCTCGGAGAGCACAATTTTTGTAGCATCAGTGGCTTTATGCAAAACATCAAACAACGACTCCCAAAAGATTCTAATTTCAACTATTGCTCAATGAGTTTCAGATGCAAACCCAAGTAAGAACAATGTTTAGTGCTAAGAATCAATATATAAAGGATACCTTGAGCAATTTTCTTGTCTCCTGCCATAGCCAGTCTTCTCCTCACCTACAATTAGTTATAAAAGAGATATAAGTAAAGAAAAAAAGTCCAAGTTTCTATAAAATTATGCACCAGTCTTAACAACGTATCTTAACTTACTACGGTTCTCTGAGCAGTCCAAATTAACTTGCAAACTAAGAAATCTTCCCAACATTAATTATATTATTGATTCCTCCAATACAAGACACATTAAATATAATATAATATAAAGATGGTGGACCAGGCCATGCACCAGGTTCAAATTTGCACCCTAATTCTAAGAAGCATCAATACTCACTTGTAGATAAAAAGAACAAGATTCCCAAATGAACACGCTTACGCAAACCAACACCAAAACGGAAACAAAAAAATACAGAATTGAAATTAGATATTTTCCACCAGTCTTATCAATATGTATATAAACAAATATAGGAAACTTCACAGCAGCATACTCTATTATGAAAGATTAGTCCAAATAAAGTCACTTTCATAAGTTATATACACAAATAAACTCTAAAAGATTTGAAATTTCTATATTTGCTATCAAAGCCGTGAATTAAAAAGAAAACGCAAACCCAATGAAGATTGAAGAACAAAATTAAGATCTTGTAACACCCAACGAAAACACAAATGACCCGCAAAACACCACGAATTCTGTAAATACCAAAACCACAGAAAAGAACATCAAATAAAAACAAAGTAGATAAACCCGAGTTCACCGGGGAAGAAGAGATTAAAAAAAATGAATAATTTAGCCACACAAACCGGTGAATTTCGCAACAAGAACTGACCTTTCCCGAAACTGCAAATTAGGGATCTGAGATTCTTATCCCGTCCAAAGCGGTAGCTCGGAAAACCGCTTGCGGGAGAAGGGAGATAGCGGTTTTCCGAAGAGGGAGGCGGGAGAGAATGTGTGTTTGTGAGTGAAGAGAAAGTAGTGAAAGGAGGGGGGCTGGGCGGGGAAAATGGGGGTAAACCCTTAAATTGAGATCGAACGGTTAGTATTCGCTGACCGAATTAATCGGCAAGCAACATGGAACGTAGGATTCGATGGTCAAAGTCTTGGGGCAGCCGGTTGATGCCTCGGGACCAAAAATAAGAAATTTATGGATCGGAATAATGTAACAACTTGTACCGTACAAGCTTTTATGCATGAAGGAGATCATAATTCACAAGGAAATGATCCTGGTGCACATGCTATCCGTGTGTTATGTGGAGTTCTTTTATTAAATTTCTTTAGAAAATTAAATCATTGGTTTCAAAAAAGAAAATGAAATTATTTTTATCAAAAAATAAATAAACTCATTCTGTCTCTAATTGAAAAAAAAAATCATATTGGGAAAATGTATATTATTATAATATTTTATCAAGAAATTTGAAAAATTCAAATCGGAGTAGTATGTTATCAAAAAATTTGGTTGCCAACTACCGAATTTGAGAAAATAAAAATTAATTATCTTGTGTTCATCGTGGAGAAAAATTTGAAGTATACAATATTTATTTTGAAGAAATTTTTATCTCAAAATAAATGTCTATTTTCTTAAAAATGAATTGTTCCTACATATTTTTTATCAAAAAAATAATTATTCATTTGTATTGGTAAAGCTAGAATTTTAGAAAGTGAATAACTAAAATTTATTAACATATTTTCCATGAAAAAGCATAAAAAGAAGTAATTATTTACGGAATACTATCTCCTAGATGAAAATGTTTATTGTCAACATAGGGAGTACAATTTTTTGTCACAATATTTTGGGGGAAACTAGTTTCTCCCTAAGTTATAAAAAGTCCTGTTTTTTTAAACTGCTCTTATATTCGTCAAAAATTTGCAAGTTAAAAAAAATTGAACTTTTTATAATTTATGGAGAAACTGATTTCTCCCAAAACTTACTCATTTTTTGTTGACGGTTTTTTTTTTTTTGCTCAAATATAAAACTTACTTGGATTACTTGAGACTAAAAATACGATTCTCCTCAATAGTTGGAGGCCCATTCACGATATAAAGATCCTCTATATAATTTATGGAGCTTTTAACAAGCATGAACAAAAAATAAAATTTGTTGATAGCTCACGACACACATCTTCAAACTGGTTCAGTGATGGACACACAGCTTCAAACTGCTTCAGAATGTCAGTTTCATTTATTGCATCATTCAAAGCATCAGAGAAATCTGTTAGTTACTTCATATTGAAGCAGTTTTCCTCATTTAAAGTTCAGAACTTTCAAACACCGTTAGTTCGTAAGTTTATTGATTTGAAGTGTTTTTATCAAGAGTCGAAAAATCGTTTTATCTTACGAGAGAATTGCCGCTAATCCGTTAGCACTAGTGTGATTTCACAAAACCCGACTTTCGCCCCAGATAATAATTTTATTATTAAGTAAAATGAACAACAAACGAAAGCTCTCAGTAAAATAAAGAGAAAGCAGTGACTATCGACAAAGAAAAGAAGGCAGTGGCTATGAACGAAAGATATAAATTTTATTTTTATAATTTGTTAACAATGAATAAAAGTAATTAGACCAAGTTTATTTTATTTTGAAAAAAAAAAAAAGGAACAAGAAATCAATTGTATGATACGCTAAAAAGGATGATCATCTTCAACAATCTTCCAAAATTAAAAAATTTGTTGTCGATTGTTGATTTCATATGTAATCTATTCCAAATTGGATTTAAGGGGAACCCTAATTTTTATTGTTAGCAGGCAAATCAAAGAGAAATGAAGAAATTGGGAGGGGCTTTTTTGACATATGGATCAAAATAATAATTACTCCCTCCATCTTATATTAAGGTTTTTAATTTCTTTTTTGATTTGTCATAAAATAAGGTTGTTAGTTGTTATAATACTTAAAATAAATAATGAAACTCACTTGTCATTCTCACAACAAAAATTCTACACCCACTTTCTCTCTCCTAATTTACTTTAGACAAAAACTCATGTGAGAACATGAATACCCGTCTCATGGATGAGACGGGTCGGATCCATGACCCGCGCCCAGGTGTATGAGCGCCCGCCCAAGCCATTCCATGCCTTGGTCCAGTCCAGCCAACAGACTTGGCCCCAAATTGCTCCATCCTTGGCCCCAATTGGCCCCAAGCAGCCCCAAAAAAAAAAATTAAAAAATTAAAAAAAAATTTTGCTCACGTGGCAGTCTCTAATAGGCCCAAAAAAAAAATTTTTATTTTTTGTTTTTTTTTTCGTTTGTGAAAAGTAATAGTTACTATAACATAATGAAATAATTGTTTGCATATAAAGTAATAGTTTGTATACATTAAAGTAATACATATATACAGAAAAGTAATAGTATTTTTTCCTATGTTTTCTTCGTTTGGCAAAAGTAATAACTTATGTGTATTACTTTTCAAATGTAATACATATAGTTTGTATTACATTTGAAAAAATGAGTAAAAAATAATACATATATACAGAAAAACAGAAAAGCAATAGTATTTTTCCCTATGTTTTCTTCGTTTGGCAAAAGTAATAACTTATGTGTATTACTTTTCAAATGTAATACATATAGTTTGTATTACATTTGAAAAAATGGGTAAAAATAATACATATATACAGAAAAGTAATAGTGTTTTTCCCCATATTTTCTTCGTTTGGCAAAAGTAATACTTATTATAACTAAAATAAGTTATTACATTTCAAATGTAATACATATAGTTTGTATTACATTTGAAAAAATGGGTAAAAATAATACATACTCCCTCTGTCCCGCTCGAATTAGGATTATTGGTCAAGCAATTTATACTTTGACCAATAATTTAAAGAAAAATAATGATGTTAATAAAGATTTAATAAATGTTATTTTATCACAATTAATAATAAACTAAATAACTATTTTAAAATTTTTGTTATGATAATTATTTTTCTTCAAATTGTTGGTCAAAATATATATTACTTGACCAAGAATCCTAATTCAAGCGGGACGGAGGGAGTATATACATAAAAGTAATAGTGTTTTTCCCTATGTTTTCTTTGTTCGGCAAAAGTAATACTTATTATAACTAAAATAAGTTATTACATTTCAAATGTAATACATATAGTTTGTATTACATTTGAAAAAATGGGTAAAAAATGAGTTTTTGTTTTTTTAAAACAGGTATTACGTTTACTTATTAACAATGTTACTTCATATGTATACAGTCATTACATTAAGAGATGGTAACTATTACTTTTTCTAAACGTAATACCTGTTTTAAAAGGCATGAGCTATCATTTAAAACGTAATATCTGTTTTAAATGGGTTGACCCGTCTCATGCATGAGATGGATCCCCTTGTTCTCACATGAGACTAACTCCTTACTTTTTATACTCACATCATTTGCTATTTTTTTTAAATAGCGCATAAAGTCAAACTCAAACTCTTGCTCCGAAACGTAGGAAGTATAATTTTGTAATTCTTGTTTTGGCTTATAAGCCCTAAGCCGATAAGTATACTATAGCGTGTAGAGCATGAATAAACAAGACTTCAAAAGCCATAACATAATGCTTTTCATCACTTATCGAAAACAAGCTCACTTATTGGGTCCCAAGTTCATACACTACCACATAATTTTTATTTATCTTTATTTTTTTTCTTAATTACATGTTCCTTTCATCAATTTAACTAGTGTATCATCCGTACAATACACGACGAGATATAAAATTTTCTAGTTAATAATGAAAAAAAAAAAAGAAAACTAAACAAAAAAAGAACAATACAAATTAAATGGGTTGTTATACATCTATAAATATAAATTTCATAGTATGTTTCTCAAAAAAATAATAAAGAAATCATTGTATTGATTTAATGGAGACAACATCATAAACGTACACTCATTTAATATACAATATAGAGCGGAAATAACCGCCTATTGACTAGGGATAAAGAGTGATCAAGATTTGCCCATAACTACCTGATTCAACGGTCTTCATTGAATGATTTATTTTTCTCTTTATTTTTAACCATTAGATTCGTTTTCACTGTTGTTAAGATCCTATGGCTAATATTAGGCGGTTTCTAAAATCCAATTGATAAGAGACTAAAAGCGGCCAGGATTAATCCAATTCAACAGTCAGAAACTGTCATAAAATAAATATAAAATTAATTAATTTTTTAAAATAAAAGTGTGTAGAAAAATAAATATAAAATTAATTAATTGCAAAGGGACTTTGGGACTCTCTCGACAAGAAATATAAAACCGAAGAGGCTGGAACAAAGAAATTCTTTGTTGCAAAGTTTTTGAATTTTAAAATGATTGATTCTAAAACTCTAATGAATCAGGTCGAAGAGATGCAAGTTCTATTGCATAACATTGAAGCCGAGGGCATGCAATTGAGGGAGTCCTTCCAAATTGCATGTATGATTGAGAATTTGCCACCTTCATGGAGAGATTTCAAAAACTATCTCAAGCACAAGCGCAAGGAGATGTCAATGGAAGACTTGCCTGTTCGTCTTCGTATTGAAGAAGACAATAGTATTGCAGAAAAGAGAGCCAATGCACGAAACATGGAAGTAAAGGCTAACATGGTGGAAGAATCCCGATCTAAGAACAACAAAAGGAAGCATGATGACTCTTCTAAGAAGAAGACAAGTAATGACGGCAACAAACGTTGTTGTAGTGTACAAGAAGTCCACCTATTTGTAGCCACAAGCTATTAATAAAATTGATAATTCTATTTACTTGTGCGAGTCTTCTAATTTATGGCATGGTCGTTTAGGACATGTGAATCGTGCTTCTTTGAGAAATCTTGTAGGTTTAGGACTTATTCCAAAACATGATTCAATGAAAGGTCACAAATGCGAATTTTGTGTTGAAGCAAAGTTTGCTAAGAAACCTTTTAGAAAGAACTAGCCAACTGTTGGGATCAATCCATAGAGATTTATGTGACTCAAAGTTTGTCCCAACTCGAGGCGGTAAGAAATACTTTGTTACTTTCATTGACGATCGAAGTAGATATTGTTATGTCTATTTACTAAGTAGTAAAGATGAAGCAATGGATGCTTTCATCACTTACAAAACTGAAGTTGAAAATCAACTTGAAAACTCAATTAAAGTATTAAGGTCCGATAGGGGTGGTGAATATGAATCGACGAAATCTAGTGACCTATGTTCCAAATTTGGAATCATTCATCAAACAACTGCACCCTATACTCCGCAGCAAAATGGTATTGCTGAGAGAAAAAATAGAACTTTAAAAGACATGGTTAATTGCATGCTTGTAAGTTCAGGTTTACCACAAAACTTGTGGGGGGAAGTAGTGTTATCTGCTAACTTTGTGTTGAATAGGATTCCACACAAGAAAACTGGTTTCATACCATATGAATTGTGGAAAGGAAGAAAACCTTCCTATAAATTCCTCAAAGTGTGGGGGTGCCTCACAAAGGTTGCCGTTCCACCTCCTAAACGGTGAAAGTTAGGACCTAAGACCGTTGACTGTGTATTTATTGAATATGCAATGAATAGCAGTGCGTACAAATTCTTATTACATAAATCTGAAATAAATGACATTCATGTCAATACAATAATTGAATCTCGTAACGCTGAATTTTTCGAGGACGTGTTCCCTATGAAAAAGGATATTTGTGAAAATACTCCTAAGAGACCACATGAAAGCACTTCTAAAAATAATGAGGATGCTAAACTAAGAAGAAGCAAGAGAGCTAAAATTGCTAAAACTTTTGGTCCAGATTTTATCTCTAATTTTATGATTGAAGATAAGCCTTAATCATTTAAGGAAGCCATGAACAACCCAGAATCCACATTCTGGAAAGAAGCTATAAATAGTGAGATTGAATCCATTTTAAGTAACAACACTTGGCAAGTGGTTGATCTTCCAAAAGGTTCTAAACCAATAGGATGCAAATGGATTTTCAAAAAGAAATTAAGACCGGATGGTTCAGTGGATAAATATAAGGCTCGTCTTGTTGCCAAAGGATATCGTAAAAATGAAGGATTTGATTTCTTTGACACATATTTTCCTGTTATCAGAATTACTTCAATTCGAATCTTAATAGCCATTGCAGCATTGTATAATCTGCAGATACATTAAATGAATGTAAAAACTGCATTTTTAAATGATGATTTGAGTGAAGAAATTTACATGGAACAATCCGAAGGCTTCAAAGTAAAAGGACAAGAGCACAAGGTATGCAAACTTGTTAAATCTTTGTATGGTTTGAAGCAAGCTCCTAAACAATGGCATGAGAAATTTGACAATGTCATGACTAGGAATGGTTTTATCACAAATGATTGTGATAAGTGTGTATACTCAAAGAAATTTGGTAACACATATGTATTTGTTTGTTTATATGTAGATGAGATGCTTATATTTGGTCATGACATCGAGGTTATAAATAAAACAAAGAAGATGTTTACCAATAACTTTGATATGAAAGATATGGGTGAAGCAGATGTAATCTTGAGAATGAAAGTCTCTAGAACCTCCAATGAAATTAGTTTCTCAAACACATTATGTTGATAAAATGATTGAGAGATTTAATTCTCATGGTATTAAGGAGACTAATAATCCATTTCTGCCCCATATAGTTCTTCACAAGAATACTGGAATGCAAAACAACAATTAGAGTATTCTCAAATCATTGGAAGCCTAATGTACTTAATGCAGTGCACAAGGCCGGATATAACTTACGCTGTAAGTAAACTAAGTCGTTTTACTAGTAATCCTAATAATGAGCATTGAAATGCATTAATAAGAGTTTTAGGATATATAAAACGAACTAGAGAGTATTCATTGTACTATAGCAATTATCCTCCAGTAGTTAAAGGATATAGTGATGCAAATTGGATATCTGATACAGATGAATCCAAGTCTACTAGTGGCTATGTATTTACTCTCGGTGGAGGTGCCATATCAAGGAAATCTTCTATGCAAACATGTATAGCTCGATCAACGATGGAATCTGAATTTATTGCTTTAGATAAAGCTGGTGAAGAAGCCAAATGGCTTAGACATTTTTTGGAAGATATTCCTCTATGGGCAAAACCCGTGTCTGCTATATGTATACATTGTGATAATCAAGCAGCTATAGCAAGGGCGAAGAATTTTATATACAACAGCAAATCTCGACACATACGTCGTAGACATAACACCGTTAGACAGTTACTCTCAAACGGAACAATTTCACATTTGATGGAAATATTATCCAAGCTTCTGAGTTTTTTCGCTATCTTGGATCCATTATCCAAAAGGATGGAGAATTAGATGGAGATGTGGCTCATAGGATTAAAGCAGGTTGGTTGAAGTGGAAGAGTGCTACAGGGTTTCTATGTGATCGCGGCATGCCCAATAGATTAAAGGGAAAATTCTACCGCACGGCAATTAGGCCGGCATTGCTTTACGGCACCGAATGTTGGGCCGTGAAACAGTGTCATGTGCATAAGATGAATGTGGCGGAGATGCGTCTGCTTCGATGGATGTGCGGTCATACAAGAAAGGATCAGTTAGGGAATGAGGTGATCAGAGGTAAAGTAGGAGTTGCGCCCATTGAGGATAAAATGAGGGAAAATCGTCTACGGTGGTTTGGACATGTGAGAAGGAGACCGAGTGATGCACCGGTTAGGAGGCCGGAACAGTGGAGAAATGATAAAATGGCGAGGGGTAGGGGAAGACCCAAACAAATTTGGATTAGAGTAATTGAAAATGATATGCATTTAGTTGGAGTGGATGAAAGTATGGTGTTGAAGAGGCCGGAGTGGAGGGCAAAAATCCATGTGGGGGGTTGATTTTTATTTTTTTATTATTTTTTATTTTTTATTTTTTTATTTTTTTTTATTTTTTATTTATTTATTTTTTATTTTTTTTTCACGATAACATATGAGGATTCATGTTAGCCGACCCCAAATTATTTTGGGACTAAGGCTTTGTTGTTGTTGTTGTTGTTGTTGTTGTTTGTGCGATCAAAGGATAACCTAGCGAATCCATTTACTAAAGGTTTATCTAAGGAGAGAATAAATTGTGCATCGAAAGAAATGGGGCTAAAGCCTAAACAAATCTAAATCAACTTGATGAAAACCTAACCTGGCGACTGGAGATCCCACGGACTACAATAGGAAAAACTAGTCATGATTGATTTGAGATAAGCACTTGGAAGTTTATCTTCATCCCATTTCTACAATGCAAAAGTGTTGCCTACAAATTGGTAGAGGTTAAGCTATTGCTTTTAATGATGACTATATCTTGTAAAATAGTACAAGTAGGGTAATGTAGGATACTCTTTGTAGCACATCACCTATGTAAGTGTGAACATGGCCAGTTCGTTGAGAATTTTACTTAGGCAAATTCTCTAAAGCACTCGCAGAACCAAGAAAGTTCAGGGCCGAAATAATGAACACAATAGAGAACCAAAATCTGATATGAGAATTTTAATGTGTTTGGTCTATTGTTTAAGTTTACAATAACGTCTGACAGTTCAATACATTACGTACACTGATCAGCCAAGTAAGCTCGATAGATTCTTACTAAAGAAGGTTCAAAGCGAAAGCCACCTATCTTGATGCATTTATTTCTCAACTATGCTCTTCTTCTTCTTCTTCTTCTTCTTCTTCTTCTTCTTCTTCTTTCTTTTCGTGTCGACTTCTTCCATTCATGTGGGGGATTGTTGGAATATTAGGTCAATATTAAGGGTGAATGACAAAAGTCAGCAACTGCTCGGCCGAGCAAGGCATAAGCCTCGCCCGAGCATACCTGTCCAGGAACAAGCCTTTTCTGTAGCCTCTGCTTGGGTGAGTCATTGTAGTGCTCGACCGAGCAACCAGCCTAAGCTTGGGCGAGACACTGTAGTGCTCGGCCGAGCAATCAGATAACAGTTGATGTCTTGATCAAACATGTGCCGACTTGGAGGGTTTGTGACTTTTTGTGAACAGTCATAACTGACTCAACCTACTTTATATATAGACCCCTCTTCCTTCATTCAGTCATCAAGTTAAAAACACAAGTTACAATCATTGTTCACAATTCAATTCTCTCTCTCATTCAAAAGTGTTTTGTTTCAAGAGTTCAAGTATCATTTCGTTCTTCAAGTTAGAAGACTAAGAGCAAGTCCGATTTTGATTCGCCCGTCAAGGTTAGTTAAAGTACACACTAACTCTTGTTAAAAAACGTTGTATCTTGGGAGACATTTGCCATTAATCCGTTTGCATAATTACGGAGGTGAAATATTGTTTTAAGAAGATTTGCTTCGGTATACCTCATTTTATTCTCCTTATTTTTGATTTTTCGTATTGAAGATATCTAAAACATATAAACAATATTTAGAATTTCGGGAAGGAGCTCAGATTGGGTGTGACAAGACCACCATAGAAAAAATCATAACACTTGTGCAACCACTTTCCAGAAAAAAAAATCATATATTTTTTCTTCTCGTTACCACTAACTATTACATACTCCCTCCGTCTCGTCCGATGCTTCATCATTTGGTGAAACACGTAAATTAAGAAAAGTGATGAATGAAAGAAGGGTTGTGAGAGGGAAGAAGTGATTGAATATGACAAGTGGGACCCACAATTTAAATATGTGAGGAGAAAATGTTAGTGTATATGATAAGTGGGCCCCACAATTTAAGTAGAGTAGGTCTAGCGAGAAACGTGTTTCTCCATAAGTTATGGAGAAACGGGTTTCTGGATATCCAGAAGCTTTGGGATTGATATCCAGAAGCTTTGGGACGGATATACAGAAAAAAGATTTGAGACCAAATCCAAGGCCAAGACCAAATTTCTGATTATTGATATCACTTTCACAAGGTTCTGGATATCCAGAACATTGATTATGGATATCCAGAAGCCTTAAAACTTATATCCAGAAGCCAATTCTAAATTTCTGGATATCACTTACATAAGGTTCTGGATATCCTTTCAAAGGGTTCTGGATATCCAGAACCTTTGAGACTGATATCCAGAAGTAACCATGGGCCAAGGTCATGGCCAATACAAAATTTCTGGATATCCTTTCAAAAGGTTCTGGATATCCTTTCAAAGGGTTCTGGATATCCAGAACCTTTGAGACTGATATCCAGAAGTAACCATGGGCCAAGGTCATGGCCAATACAAAATTTCTGGATATCCTTTCAAAAGCTTCTGGATATCCTTTCAAAGGGTTCTGGATATCCAGAACCTTTGAGACTGATATCCAGAAGTAACCATGGGCCAAAGGTCATTGCCAATACAAAGTTTCTGGATATCCTTTCAAAAGGTTCTGGATACCCGTAACCCGTTTCTCCATAACTTATGGAGAAACGCGTTTCTTCCTAGATTTTGGCATTTAAGTATGTGAGAGAAAAAAGTAAGTGGGGTTGATAAATGAGGCCCACATTTATTACCATTTTAGGAAATATGAAGCTTCTACCGAAATACCCATTTGAGTCATAAATAGTGTTTTTGATAATTAAATGAGGCCCACATTTATTTCCATATTCTTCTTTTTCTCAAAAGTAAGGACCGAGCGGGAACAGCCGAAAATGTCGACAAGTGGATATGTGCTGAGATTCCCGATAAAGAAACTAATCCTAAATTGTACGAGGCTGTAAAAGAATATATGGTACATGGTCCTTGTGGTGCTGCTAACCCAAAGTCCCCTTGCATGGAAAATAAAAGGTGCTCAAAGAACTTCCCTAAAACCTTTAATGAAGGAACATCCATTGATGAGAATGGATATCATGTTTATCGGAGGAGAGACACCGGAGCCAATGTAGAAAAAGGTGAAGTTTTGCTTGATAATAGGTATATTGTGCCTTATAATGCTGAGTTGTTGTTGAAGTATCAGGCTCACATCAACGTGGAATATTGTAATCAAAGCAAATCCATAAAGTACTTATTCAAGTATATCAGCAAGGGAAGTGACAGAATAGGGGTTAAGTTTTGCGTCGATGATGAAGTGAAACATTACATGGATTGCGGTATATGTTTACGCATGTGAGGCGATGTGGAGAATATTTGGATTTGATCTCCATTACAACACCACCCGTTGAGCGCTTATCTTTCCATTTAGAAGGAGACCAGGTCATCCCTTTCAAAGACGGTGATTATCTTCCGGATGTTGTGGGTAAACCTACTGTTAGTCAATCACAGTTTTTACAGTGGATGAAAATCAATCGTGAAAATTCAGAGGCTCGACGTTACAAGTATCATGAGTTTCCAAATCATTTTGTTTGGGATAAGACAAAGCGAGAATGGCGTCCTAGAAAGAAAGGCACATCAATAGGACGGATTTATCATGTCCCCATCAATACTGGAGATATATACTATCTGAGGCTGATGTTAAATCATATTCCTGGTGCTACATGTTATGATGATTTGAAAACCGTAAATAACAAAGTGCACGATGATTACAAAGCAGCATGTTATGCTCTAGGATTGTTAGATGATGATAAAGAGTATGTGGATGGAATAAAAGAAGCAAGTGAATGGGGATCACCGGATTATTTAAGAACACTATTCACGGTGCTTCTCCTATCTAATAGTATGTCGAGGCCACAAGATGTCTGGAATCAAACTTGGCAAGTACTGTCAGATGATATCATTTACAAGCATCAGAAGAATTTTAACAATCCTGGTAAAACTTTTTTGATGTTTGATTTAATTTTTTAATGAAATACATTAATGTTTATATGATTTGTCACGTTTTTTATATTATTTTTTAAAATGATGTGAATTAATTATATTTTGATTATTTTTTTTAATGTGAATCTTTTCATATTGTAGGGCTGAAACTCATTGACGATCAAGTAAAAAATTTTGCATTGGCTGAAATTGATAAGTTACTGGCAGCAAATTGCAGTGGTCTCCGAAATTTTAAAGACATGCCTCAACCAAGCACTTCTGTTATTTCTGATGCGGAGAATATGCTAATATTAGATGAAATGTCATATGACGTTGAGGAGATACAGGCTGAGCACTCCAGATTACATAAATGTTTGAATGAGGAACAAAGGATGGTTTATGAAAAGATTATGTCTGCTGTTGATTTAGGCGATGGTGGAGTGTTCTTTTTGTACGGGTATGGTGGCACGGGGAAGACGTTCATATGGAAGACTTTGTGCTCGGCATTGCGAAGCAGGAGGGACATAGTTCTTCCAGTTGCTTCTAGCGGTATTGCTTCCTTACTTCTTCCAAGAGGTAGGACTGCTCACTCCAGATTTGGCATACCTATTCAGGTGGACGAAAGCTCAACTTGTAGCAAGATTAAACCTGGTTCTGATGTGTGTGGTCTCCTAAAGAAAACGAAGCTCATAATTTGGGATGAGGCTCCAATTACCCACAAACACTGCTTTGAGGCTCTTGATAGGAGCTTGAGGGACATTATGCGTACTTCTGCTGGTCGATGCTCTGATAAACCCTTCGGTGGATTAGTTGTTGTGTTTGGAGGAGATTTCAGGCAAATATTGCCTGTTGTGCCTAAAGGAAGCCGACATGATATTGTACATGCTGCCATTAGTTCATCTAAACTTTGGAATTCGTGTGAGGTTCTAAAATTGACAAAAAATATGAGATTGCAGGTAAATCATCTTATATTAAACTTTAATATTTTACATTTTCCTATTCCAGTAATTAAATATTTCTATCTCATTCATTTTCTGAATCTATGTAGGTCGGTTCCTCTTCCTCTTCTGATGCTATGGAGATCAAAAATTTTCTTTGAATGGATACTAAGGGTAGGAGATGGTGATGTCGGTGAAGAAAATGATGGAGAAGTTGACATTAAATTACCAAATGATATTTTGATAACGGATACAGCTGATCCTATTGCAACTATTGTTCAAAAAACTTATCCTGACATATTACATAATATGGGTATTGATGGGTTTTTTCAGGATAGAGCAATTTTGGCACCAACTAATGAGATAGTAGATACTATCAATGATTATGTGATGTCACGGTTGCCGGTGAAGAAGTGTTGTATATGAGTTCGAGATAGCATCGGCAAGGAGGACGGCGATATTGCGGGACACGATGATGTATTTTACGTTGAGTTTCTTAATACGATCAAATGTTCGGGCTTGCCGAACCATTCCATACGTACTGAAGGTTGGGTGTATAGTCATGCTACTCGAAACATTAATCAAGCTTCGAATTATGCAACGGAACGAGGCGATGGTTACAAATCTAGGAAAACATATAGTTGAAGCAAGAATGCTCTCTGGAAAGAATGCGCATGAAGGTGTTTGTGCCTAGAATGATGTTGAGCCCATCCGATTTGACAAAATTCCCAGTTAAATTCCAGCGTAGACAGTTCCCATTGAATGTTTGCTTCGCTATGACTATAAATAAGAGTCAGGGACAGTCTCTTTCTCATGTTGGGCTTTACCTTCCTCGACCTGTATTCAGTCACGGGCAGTTGTATGTAGCAATCTCGAGAGTTACAAGCAAAAAGGGTCTCAAAGTTCTGATTTGTGAAAAGGACGGTCAAACGAGCGATGTGACCACTAATGTGGTCTATAAAGAAGTTTTTCACAAATTATGAGGTAATTCTAATTTTATAAATATTTTTACTTGCAATAATTCATTTAATAGACTTAAAAATTTGTAATTGCAGTAGTACTTTATCTCTCTCCCTATCCAAGTGTAATATAACCTGTATATGGATGTCTATGAACTTTAAGATTGCGGCTTTACTTTTTCCCTAAACTTATTAGTTAGTATACCTATTTCTGATCGGCTTTACTTTCTCCCATCTACTGAATGTATCAGGCACTTGATCGTCTGGGTCACGTGGACGAAGTTGTGAATGATCCTGAGTATGTATTGCTTCCTTTGACATAATTGTGTTGCCACAGTTTTTTTTTTTTGTCTTTCATCTCTCCCTTCAATGCAAGCGTTTCAGTTGTAATGGTTAGGAATTGAAGTCTTGATTATCATTTGCTCCCATTTAGCATTCTAATGTCTTATGCCAACATGTTATGCAGCTACAAAATTGAGTTCCCCACACCGGATGATAGACCAGGCGCCCCTATAATTAGTTTCAGTTTTGGGTGTTATAAATAAACTGTTAGCTTCTTCATTCTGAGATATGCCTGGTCTTAATTGCTCATGTCCACCTAGCTCATGAATTTTGATAAAATATTTGTGATCAATGATGTGTTTTTGTCCCTCATTAGCTGAGTCTTCTATTACATGGATCTAACTATATGTTGTTTTAATGATTTTGCAGCGATGCATCTTTTGGATATCCTGGAGGCCCTATACTGTTCAGGAATTTAAACTTTGGCATGAGTCTAGATAGCATTCTGGCACATAAGGATAGATAGCTAGATGGTTTTGTTTCTGTTGCTCAGTAATGCTCAAGTACTTTTTTCTGTTTCATGCACATCATTTTAGAGTGGTAGGCATATCATACATGATTAGCATAAGAACCATAAAATTATTGTGGTGGTTGATTGTGGTTTTCTTGCATCTGCTTATTATCTGAATGGAAGCAGTTAATATGAAATTTGGTTTGAAGTAAATGTTTCTATGTATTAGCTCAAGAGAGTATGCAATCAGACGATATAAGTAAAATCATTTAAGTATGTAAATACACTCAAAGCTGTGTTTGGTGAATGTTTGATCATCAGGTATTGACATCAATTGGAAACTTCTGTGTTTGGTGAATGTTAGATCCCCTGTTCAGAAAGAAGAAAAATTAGAGCAGTTGTTTTCTTATTTGTAAATTCTAAATTTGGGGAAAGCCGAGGGTTGTACAACCTTCACTTTTCTTAAGGCATGTATTGCTTGCAGAGTTACATTTTATGTGTAGCCAACACAGAAGTTTCTCCAATCTCAAGGCAAAATCTGGGTCATGACCATAATATCTTCAGTGATTTGGTATTTCATATTCTGTTGAATTGGATTGTTATGATGAAAGCAATGTAAAACAGGGAATGCTTCATTCAGGGATAAAAAAATGAGTTTTATGTGTGGTTGTTGTTGAATTTGGTTAGAAGTGAGTTTTATTTTTGAGCAAGTGAGGAAATACATCTTGATGTCTCTTGTGTGTGTTTTTTTCCGGTTGATTGTTTTTCGGCTCACTTTGTTAAAGGGTCGGGAAAGTACGGGAGGTTATATGTGGGTGAGCCGCTAGATGCTTGCTCGCCTTTGAATAATACAATTAACTTTCTCGAAGATGAAGTTCCTTCTCCGTTTGTGCCTTTTCGGGCGGGACGGAGGGAGTATTTGTTTCCTGCATTCATCCGATATGTTTACGTCTACATGTAGCAACCGTTTATGAAGGGGTTCGGAGGAGACTACACAAGTTCATACTCCCGAGCTACCTCTCTAGCAAGTGAAGCTATTGCAAACATTCGTACCATTCTTTGCATTTGGTCTTTGAAGAACGAATATCAATCCGGTTGCGTTAGAGCTCGAGAAACCAAACAAGAAAGCTCTTTTACGTGGCCATATCTCGGGTTTTGGCTTTGGTTTGTCTCGGTTCTTTGCATTTTGTTCGTATGCACTTGGGCTTTGGTATGCATCCATCCTCATCAAGCGTAAAAGCTCAAACTTTGGTGATGTAATAAAGTCCTTCATGGTTTTGATAATCACCGCATTTGCGGTAAGCGGAAACTCTTGCCTTGGCACCTGACATTGTTAAAGGAACTCAAGCACTCGGGTCGGTTTTCGAGATTCTTAGAAGAAAGTCGGCGATAAACTACGACGATCCCATGTCGAAGTTGTAATCGATGTAAAAGGAGAAATAGAGTTCGGGAATGTGAGCTTTAGGTACCCTGCAAGACTTGATATTTCCGTACTTGATGACTTGAATCGAAAATTTTGGCGGGGAAAAGCATGGCTGTCGTGGGCCCAAGCGGGTCGGGGAAAAGCACCGTGATTTCACTTGTGATGAGATTTTACGACCCAATGTCGGGAAAGGTTCTTATAGACGGATTTGATATCAAGAAACCTGAATCTAAAATCATTGAGGAGAAGAATAGGTTTGGTTCAACAAGAACCATCGCTATTTTCCACCACGATTTACGAAAACATAAAGTACGGAACAAAAACGCGTCGAAATCGAGGTGGTTTCGGCCGCGAAATTAGCGAATGCCGACGAGTTCATTACCGTAATGCCCGAGGGGTACAAAACCGAAGTTGGCAACAAGGGGGTGCGGTTATCGGGTGGACAAAAACAGAGGGTAGCAATAGCGAGAGCAATATTGAAAAACCCGTCGATTCTTCTTCTGGATGAAGCAACAAGTGCTCTGGATTCGGCATTCGAAAGACTGGTTCAAGAAGCTCTGGATAAGTTAATGGAAGGAAGAACGACTATTATTGTAGCACATAGGTTGTCAACTATTCGTGACGCCGATACTATTACGGTCCGCAAAATGGGAAAGCGGCCGAAAGTGGGACCCACAAGCGCTAATTAGTCGACCCACGCGTATTTACACACGTTAGTCAATGCGGCAGAAAAAAATGTACAAGTTGCCGAATAATTCAGATGTATATATATATATATATATATTACACTTAAAGAGGTATCTGCATTTGTATACCATACTGCATTAATAAGTGTGACAGATGTTTTGAACTTGCTGTAACTAATACCCCATCCTAAATAGTCTTGTGTGAAAAGGTCTAACATTTGAAACTCCGTCCCAACTTTCCTTTCTGATACGTCCCCAAATAAGTGTCACGTTAAATAAGGAAACAGTCTTAATGCAATGGTACAAGCAATCTACAAACAAGTAAAGTACGTTTCTTAAAAACATTGACAAGTCAACAGGGTGGAGAATGTCAAGGTGAAGAGATGTAGGAGATGATGCAGATGACCAAAATACCTCCCCAACAAATGTGGCACAGTCTGCAGGATTCAAAGCAGCCATTGTGTTTGACAATGAAGATGGTCAATTGGTTGCAAGTAATGACCTTTTCCATAAACTCTGTGTAAATTAATGATACTTTCTTGGATTTGTATGTTGTGAATTAAAATTTTGTTTGCATATTTGATGTTTCATTGAGCTATTTTTTCTTGTCATGTCAAAAACCCACACATTATCGAGTGGAGAACATGCTTTATCAAATCAAGGCAGCAGGTTTGTATAATTTCTCCTTTTAGTTCGTCTTGATAAGAAGTTAGATGTTTCCTTTACCAGCTTATAGAAGTGAGAACAAAATCTTGAGGGATTAAGGTGTCGATAATCACAGCAATTATAGGTTCTCAGTTCATTACCATTTCGTTTTATAAAGTAGTATAGTAATATATATTAATCTAAAAATATGTATGGCAATTGATTGATGCTCCTTGCTTCTGTGAAAGCAATGTAAAACAGGGAATGCTTCATTCACGTGGTGAACTACTACTAATGTGAACATTTTATTTTGTTTTGAATATGCAGTTTTTCATAGTTCTAATTAAATGGATCTTGGACAGGTGATAATTGTTGATAATGGAAGTGCTGATGGAACCAAAAGTGTAGGTTTTGACTTCGTGAGGAAATACAAAGTAGACAATGTCAGGGTTATTCCACTTGGGAAGAATCATGGCAAAGGAGAAGCTATAAGAAAAGTGAGTCTAATCCATTTAATTGACTCGAATGGCGCTTTTCTCGATGAGTGTCCATATAGACTATATAATCACTTTATAATTTTATGGCAATTGATTGATGCTCCTTGCTTCTGTGAAAGCAATGTAAAACAGGGAATGCTTCATTCACGTGGTGAACTACTACTAATGCTTGATGCTGATGGCGCAACCAAAGTCGAGGACTTGGAAAAGCTTGAAAACCAGGTTGGTGTCACACGCACTCTTCATATTACTACCTCTGCCCTAATTGAAGATGTTTGTATTCATTTCTGGGACGTCACATTTAAGAGGAATATTTCGCTTTGTGAGACTTTTTGACAACAAATTGATTAAACTGCCCTTCAAACTCATTAGAGTCTGGATCAGGCGTCAATTCTTAACATCTTGATATTATCTGATACCACTGTAAAAGATATAGACAATCAGCATAATGTTTTACAACTTTCTTGGTTGCAATTTGAAGTCCATGTTTTAAAGGGCATGATTGTATGTGTGTAGATATGAGGACTTCTTTGGTGATAAAAAGAAAGATAAGAGTAGAAGACCTTACGGTGCTAACAAAGTCGATAATAAACTTGATAAAAAGAGGAGATCTAAATGGATTCGGGAAGTTAATGATTCAAACGCTGGTGATGAAAAAGACAATGAAATGACTGGTAGAAAATCTAAACAGGTTCAAGGATCCGATGGTTCAGACCCAAGTGATGAAGAAGCTGATGAGATAGATGCTGATAATCAGGTAGTGTGATGCTTCTACTATCCTTACCCACTCAAAGAGTTAAGCCTTGGTGCTAGAAAATTTAAAATATTTTGTTTTTGAAAGAGCAATTTGTTTGTAGAACTTATCATAAATTCCCCTATAAAATGCCAAATGTATTCAATCTCTCAACTTTGTGTTTAAAAAATCTTTTGTGTAATGCTTCTGATCACTATTTCTTTACATCACAGGGCTCGACAGTGGTGGACGTTGCTAACTCAATTTGGGACGAAAGAGTATGAATTATAATTAGCACTGTGTCCATGAAGTGTTAATGGATGTTTCACTTTCATTGTAACTCTGAGGGCTTCAAATATCTTTTTTTTTTTTTTTCCTTTTCTTCTTTTTTGTGTGTGGCTGTGGCCTGTGGGGGTGAATAGAATGGGATGATATGCACATATATCATATTTACATTGTTTAAGTGAATGCTTCATGTATGTATGGTGTTTTACATGGAGTTCTTGGGTTACATGAAAAGATAGTGGGCAGTGTGTATTGGAATAAGTTGTGTTATAAGAAAACAACGTTCATTGTCAAGCTCATCCTCATCTTGATGTTAACATCATCGTTGGACTTTATATAGCAATGTAGATCATGGGGGTTTATTAATGAAAAATATCAAATTTGAAGATTATTTAGGGACGGAGGTATTATTTTATTTTTTCTTAGCATTACTATGCTCTCGTCGAATCTCGACGGGTTACTGACTAATTTGAGTAAAAGGTGAAGCTTCGGACGGGACTGAGGGAGTATAAAGTATAATTATTCTATTTATTTGGATTGTGAATTTGTACTGAGGGAGAAATATTTAGAGAGAGGTAAAGCAGATAACATACACTTGTTAATTGAGCCGGTTGTTTAGAATAGAATGCGAGTTGTGATGGGTTGTGGTGGAATGAGAGAGGTCGACTCGTTACAGTCCGTGTTTAAGTTAACGGATTAATCAAGCTGAGTAATTTGCATGTTGGTATGGGTCGATTACAGGTAAATTCTCTCTTTGGTGGAGTTAAATTTAATATTTCTATTTACAGGTTAAACATATCAAACGGTTCAATTGTCGATACGATCGATACATGAATTTAAACCGGTTAAGCGAGTAACTCATTTCAAATTGAATATATTAACGAGTAGATACGTAGTTTGCAAGTCGAGTCATACGGTTGATGTGTAATGACTAATGAGTCCAAATTGACCGGCCTAACTAACAGAACATGGCGGAGGATTAGAATTTTGATCACTTTTCATTCCATCCAATTTAAAAATCCATTTTCCAATTTCTTTCGAAAAACTACCCACTCCATTTTTTTAAGGATTTTCACTCAACTTCCACCCAATTTAAAATGCCCGGCAAAACTTTAATCGTCCCAATCATCAAAACCCCTGTTTGTTTCCACACGTTGCCGCCATCTTCAGCATCAGCTGCCGCCGTGGATCTCCATCCCAAATATCATTATTTGATTCTTAAACACATACAGTATATTCCGAATATTACAAATTCCCAATTCATACATACACCAACAATTCATCATCATCATCATCATCATAATGAGACGCCAATCTTCAGATAACCTATGCCTGGGGTTTATTATTGCAATTGAAAAGCCATTGAAACCATCGACAGATTGGGAACGAAGCGAATCTAGAGAAATGCTTTTGTGGTATATCAAGTGGTACTTTCGTCACCATAATTTCATCTACACTTGTTTTCTTAAACCAATTTTGCCACCCTTTTCTTCTCTAATTAAATCAACGTTTATTGTTTTGTTTTGATTATTTTCTGAAATCTCATTATGTTCTCTCCTAGTTTTTGATTGATTTCCTTTAACCACTATTGTATGTAATATGTATCATTGTATTGTGGTCTTGTGCATGGACTAGGCTCTTAAATCTTAAATACCCAAATTGGCAATCATGGGATGCTTATGGGAATCTGAACACTATTGATTTGAAGTCTTGCCTGCTAATTGGCGCAACGTATTTTTTTTGGTGTATGTTATTTATTCTGTAAAACTGAGATTTTTCATGATCACGATGTGTTTGATGTATTCACAAGAGAATCAGTTCATTGTTTAACCCTATGAATAACAGATTTTTTGTTCTTAGTATTGTTGATAATCTTTCGGATCCGTGCTTTTGATTTAATTCCCCATTTTAACTTGTTTTCTTGGTTACGATTGGGGGTTACATTTGTTTGTGAGGAACTTATAATTTTCACATAGTGTTTGTTCATTCTTCCTGAAAGACCATATTCTTCTTCAATTTTCTTGTTCTTATAATACCCTTCAAATTTGAAAAATATGCTTAAAGTAAATGAGTTAAGTTGAGCTACTGAAAACAATGTAACATTAGTTCGTCATTAGAGGCGTTAAAACTAGCCAACAATTAACACCTGCGAAATTCATTTCATACATAAAGGCTATAGCAGGAAGAGTTCTGTCATCTATAATCAAAGAGGAGGAGCATTCTCCCTAGCCGCCACCATTATTTGTCTATTTGTTAGAATCTCAAAAAGCATTGGACTACTTCCCTTGAATAACTTGGTCTGTTGTGGTATATCTAAAGTTCAAATGAAGTTTTCCTTTTCTCGTGTTATGCCCTTAGGATTAGGAAATATTTTGCGTTTTGTTGGACTTGGATGTGGGGGACTTTGTTTGGCTTATGCGTAGGTGATTGTAAGTATTTGCATGACATGATTCTGGTATGAAAAGGTACCCATGTAAATGCTTGTTTGCATCAGTTTGTCTATATGGACCTCATGGAAGGACAGCAATTTGAGATCCTTTGGTAAAAGGAATCTGTCTTGAACCACCAGAGGATGTAGCTTAAATGAGGTACTTTATCGAGCTTTAGGCAGATTCGGAACCCGAAGTTTTTGGAAAGTGCAAGTTGAATTTCATGAAAACTGCATTAACCAATAGGGGACAAAAAATTATACTATTTGTTTCTTCATATAAATGGGGGCATCTTGCACTAAACCACCTATGTAACGACCCCCAAAATCCATACATAATAATAATACTTAATTTAATAATAGAATAGCCTCCAACGGCTACTAAAACCATAATTCAAAAGTACTAACCATTATTTGAAATAAACTTAAATGCGGAAAACGGTAATAATCTCTACGGCTAGTACAAACCACTAGCTCGAAATACTTAATATTCTAAAATAATTATTTGAACTCCAAAAGCCGCTAATCCATCAAACACGCAGCCAATCCTCTCCAATCATTTATTACCTGGGAGGGGAAAGAATATGAAAGGGTGAGCGAACAAAGCTCAGTAAGTTCATACGGGGTCTCTTCGGTTTCTAAGAAGAGACGACCGGAACGAACGGAGTTTAATAATATATCAATGAAAGGATGACATGTACAATAAATAGTTTTGGTACTGAGAATGCCAAAGAAGGGTACTTTTTCAAATAACAAGTAGTGGCACTTTTACAATAACAGATAGAACTTTATACACACTTGTCCGTCAATTCCAAGTAATTGTGCACCTTTAATCTAGGGTGACTCCGATACACACATTCGGTGATCGTTGAATAAGAAGATCTACGCCTTTAATTTAAGGCGCCCCCTTATTCTGAATAAGAGAATCTACGCCTTTTATGCGGGCGCTCCCTTATTCTGATATATCATGATAATCACATCTATAGAATTTAGGTCATTTCATTCTGACTAGACCATTTCATTCTATAGTGAGGTCATTTCAATCTGACTAGACCTTAGGTCATTTCAATCTGACTAGACCAATTTATTTAACTTTGAGACCATTTCAATCTGTCTAGGCCTTAGGTCATTTCAATCTGTCTAGACCAAATACATATAGAGTCCTCATCAATTGGACAATTTAACATCATATATTCATAGTGTTCATGGTACGAGAACACATAAGTCAATTTCAATTCACATAGATACACATTGAACAAAAACGCATCAATGGTAAGGTATTTCAAAAACGTTCATAACGAGGGAATACAAATGAATAACTACCGGCCACTTGGTAGTATACAAATCATCAATAGGGAATTCTATAACAAAGGAAGATACATTCAAATACTGAATGAACGTAATCCCTTACCTTGGTCTAGCTCCTTGATCCGCTCTTCCCGTGCGTATCTACAACCACGTAAGAGAGACTTAGTATCTCGCATTGTCGTTAACCATTTCTACTTAGTTAAACCTTATGCGTTATAATTTAACTTCTTCTCTTTCTTTGTTTAGTAATCCTCTAAATTTGGAAAGTTTCTATCTTTGGAAACTTTCCTTATTTAAATTTCCGTTTTCTTGGCTTTTGCAATTTCCCACTTATAGTTTGATTTTTATTTAGGATTATTCTCTTTTTCATCCTTTTTAACAATTCTTAACTTTAATGTAAACTTTCCTCTTTTAGGATTTCCACTTAAGTCCTTCTACTTTTGATTAATTTCTTAAAGGTCCTCCATCATTTAAGTAATTGCCAAATAGTCCTCCAACTTTTAGGTATTTGCAATTTAGTCCTTCAACTTTTTGATATTTGCAATTTAGTCCCTCAACTTTTAGATATTTGCAAATTAGTCCTTCAACTTTTAAATATTTGCAAACCGGTCCTTCCACTTTTAAATAATTGCGGTTTAGTCCCTCGGCTCTTAAATATTTGCGGTTTAGTCCTTCTGCAGTTTTAATCTTTACAATTTAATCCTTCGGTTAACTTCTCTATTACTTTCCCGACTGTTCGGTTAGGATCTTAACGATTTCGGCTTCAAACTATTCAACCTAGTCCTTTTCGGTTAAAACTTAACTGAAGTCTTTTAATACTTAACCAAAAGCTTAATTAATTAAATCAAAACATACCTAAACTTGGTCTAGGTTCCAGTCGTGCCTTTCCAGATTCCAATCCAAGGCTTTGATTTTTCTTCACTTTTTATTTTATTATTTTCCTAACATTAACCTAATAATTAAATAAATTCCCTTTTTAAATTCATCATCCATTAACATCTTAATGAATTAAATCTATTTTCTTTTATTCTAATCTCAAGAACGGATTAGGGTTATGAACATATTATTGTAACACTCAAACCCTATCATTTTAATCCTCAAACAATTCATTTAACCTCAAGATTTAACATTTAAAATCTTGCAAATATCATCCAAGAACAATAATTTTTTTTTTATTTCTTCTAAAAATCATAACTAATTCCCTAGTGCTCGGAATTGAATGAAACGAAAGAGAGAAGTTAGGGTTTGACATTACCTTACTTTTTCGTGAAGGAAGATTTCCCAAAGGACCAAGAACTCGGCTGCTTCTCCCCCCAAACAGATCCGGCCGCCGCCTAGGGTTAGGGTTCTTAGGTTTTTTTTTTCTTTTCTTTTGCTTTGGTAAATGGCTGAGAATTATGAACAATATTTAGGAAGGTTTTTAGTATTTAAATGTATTTAATAACCTCCTTGGACCCTCTCTTGCACAAGCCCAAAACCTAGTCCATTGGATTTTAAACCCAATTAATTTAAATAGCTCATTTACTTAAGGGTTAATTAATAATTATAATTTCATTAATTAATTAATTTTATTTTTTATTTTTTTTTCTAATAAAATAATTAATTAAAGTTCAAAATTTTCGGGTCTTTACATTCTTACCCCCTTAAAAGAGTTTGGTCCTCCAAACTAAACGTACCTTACTTTTCGAAGAGATCGGGATACATTTCCCGCATTTCGCTTTCGAGCTCCTATGTCGCCTCGCGTTCTGTGTGGTTGCTCTATTGCACCTTCACGTGTGAAACCAACCGCTTTCTTCCATTCTCGTCCTTTCGGACGATCTTGATCGATCTTTCATCATAAATCGAATCGGCGCGGACTCTTGTTGCTTGTACTCGATTACGTGGCTCGGATCGTGAATAAACTTCCTTAGCATGGAGACATGGAACCCATTATGCACTCCAACTAATACCGCGGTGGTGCCAATCTATAGGCCATTTCCCCAATCTTGCTAAGGATCTCTAATGGTTCCACATATTATGGACTTAACTTTTCCTTGGCTATACTCTCTTGCATTTTTACTGCTTCTTTGTCAATTTCTTGGGCTTTCTTAATTCTGTTCAAAAATGTCGGCTGAACCTTCAGCTGAACCACATACCTTTTAACTCGCACTTCTAATTTTGAAACCTCAATGTTATTCAACGCACTTACCCCCTTAGAAATTAACGCCGCTAAGGTTCCTTGATTCTTCCTACTCAATGCATCGACCACCTTATTGGCCTTCCCTGGATGGTTTGATATCGTGCAATCATAATCCTGTAATAATTCAAGCCATCTCCTTTGTCTCATATTAAGCTCATTCTGAGTGAGAATGCATTTAAGACTCTTATGATCCGTATATATATTTGACATGTTGTCTCATGCAAGTAATGTCTCCAAATTTTCAATGCGAATATCACCGCTAGTAATTCCAAATCGTGGGTCGGGTAATTCCTCTCATGGTTCTTTAGTTGCCTAGATGCATAAGCTATCACCTTATCATTTTGCATCAACACACTACCTAGTCCCTTCAATGAAATATCCCTATATATCACAAATCCGTCCGATCCTTGGTATAGTAAGAACCGGTGCGGACACAATTTGACTCTTCAGTTCTTCAAATTTCTTTTCACATTCTTATAATTAAACAAACCTTGCTCCTTTCTGCGTTAACCTTGTTAACTGTACTGACCACTTCGAAAGTCATTCAATGAATCTCCTATAGTACCCTGTTAACCTCAAGAAATTTCTTATTTCACTGACTATAGTTGGTCTCTCCCAGTTTACTATAGCATCTATCTTTGTAGGATTTACGACAATCCCATCCCTAGATACCACATGACCTAGGAATACTACTTCCTCAAGTCAAAATTCGCACTTAGTTGAATTTAGCGTACAACTGCTGGTCCCTCACATCCTTTTCGTAGCATCTTTCGAGCCTTCATCACTGATATAAGACCCAATTGACTTCTCGGCTTTGATCCTTTAAAATAAAACTCCTCTCCAGGAGGTAACCCAAAATGTACTTCCTTCTTAAAACAATCTACTTTGTCGTAGTACGCGAGATAACCAATCCATTCACAAAATGATATCAAATTCATTCATTTCTAATTCCATTAGATCAACCTCGAGTTCTCTACCACTTATGTTCAAAGGACAATTTTTATATACAAACGATATAGGGATCGACTCATTAGTCGGGGTATCTATCACCAAAGGTATTTCTAATGCCTCAGGTTTCAATTTCAAGCGTTCCGCTAAACGGTTACTAATAACAGAATGGGTAGCGCCAGTATCAATCAATGCATGAACGCTACGAGTACAAAAAAAAAATGAAGAGTACCTGCCACGACGTCATTTGTGGCTCTAGCATCCCTGGCAGTCATGGTGAATACACGGCCACGACCTCCTCCACTTCCTTTGTTGTCGTCCTTAGTTCCTTGAGCATTAGCGTCCTTCTTGGGTTCCGGACATTTCCATTTCGGATGTCCCACTTTATTACAGTTGAAGCACTGCCTGTCCTTATGCCAACAATCCTCAGTTTGTGTGCCCCATCGCACGTCTTACATTTTCATCTGGTGCCCCTTCCTCGAGTGTCCCTTTGGTTCCCGTCTCTGCGGTTCCCGTAGTTCTTGTTCGGATAATTGTTACTTGCCACGCCTTTCCCACGGTCTTCATCTCGTAGCCTTCCGCTTATTACCGGCCCCCTCCTGATTCCACTTCTCTGTGAATCCCTTGGACCCGGTCGATTCCTTTTCATTGAACTTCCTTTTTTCCTCTTTCTTGTTGCGATAGTTGTCGATTCTTTCTCCACTATTCTCGCCCTAGGTCCCAACACCCGGCCATAAGTCGATAATGATAGAGGGTGATCCCGAATACGATCCTATCACTTAAGCCTCGCTCGAATTTTCTCGCTTTCGATCCTCGTTCTCGAAGAAGGCCGGTGCAAACTCCAACAATTCCGTGAATTTGGCACAATACTCATCCACGGTTTTTCCTCCTTGTTCCAGGTCGGGAACTCTGCTACTTTTGCATTTCTTACACTTCGCTGGATAATATTTATCGTTGAACGCGGTCTTGAACATGTCCCACGTGTAGTTTCCGGTTCCACGTGCAGTCGCTGCTCTGCGCTCGGCTTCCCACCAAGTTTGCGCACTACCTTTCAACACAAAAGTTGCGAACACCACTTTCTGCTCTGCGGTGCAAGTAATAGTCTCAAAGATCTTTTCCATATTTTTAATCCAGTCCGCGGGTTTCTCCTTCGGATCTCAGGAAAAGCGAGTCGGGTTTTCTCCTGCGAAGCTGCTCCAGAGGGTCCACTAAGCGGTACTTGTTGAGGTGGCGGCTGGCTGCTGCGCCCTGCACAACTTGACCAATTCCGGTCACTGCCTGAGTTAAAGTCTGTAACAGATTTGCCATGTCAGGGTCGCCATTTCCACTCCTGGTGTTCCTCGACATCTGAGGACGATACATAACATTCTCATTATCATACGAATACAAGGTGTTTTCACTCACACCAATACTAGCAATATTCATGCTAATTACTTTATACCTATACACATATACAATTTTAATACATATTAACACATTCAATCATAGGTCATTTCATCAGACCACCAATCGTTTCACTAGATTGGTAATTACTTTCATAGGTCGTTTCACTTGACCCAAAATTAATCATACTTGGCTATTCATTTAGCCAGTTAACATATACTTTTGGTCAATTCACTAGACCACTCTTTCATGTTCCAATTCAATTCACATAATTAACATTTAGGAACACAATTATGCAACTATAATTTAATTGCAACTAAACTTTATTTCATAACTAAAATGAAAACCAATAAAACATCCAAAACCAAAATCCTTGCTACTAGAACGAAAACTGCTAACTCACTATCTCTTCTAGGAAATAATAGTAAAATAATACCCCACTTTTCACTCATGGAGTTACATTCTTCCTAGATCTTCCCTTAGGTCTTCCACTTGACACTCTCACTTTGTTCTTGGATCCCTTTGGTCTTCCTCGAGTCCTATGCATTAGTGTCACTAGTTTCTCATCCTCATCAAAATCGGAGTGGCTCTACTCCCTATTATTTCTTCAGCTACTTCTTCTATAGCAGTCTCATTCACTAGGTTACCTTTATTTGGTACCTCAACTGCCAGCATCTTAAGTCTTTAAATCCTCAAGCTCGTGATACCATCGATAAGCTTGTTCTCTCGCTAGACCACTATTTGTATTTATACAAGTCCATCATATACAACTTAAGAGTAGTCCTTCAGATTACTCGAAGGATCTTGTTATACTTCCAGAGAAAAATTATTCTAGGCTCTTCCCTAAAATAGTAAGTTTCCCAAAATAGAAAGTTTCTATAAATAGAAAGTTTCTCAAAATAGCAAGTTTCCGTAATCAACAAGTTTCCAAAAATAATAATTTCCTTAATATAGAAAGTTTCCAAACTTAAAAAGTTTCCTGAAATAGAAGGTTTCCGACTATAGAAAGTTTCCTAAAAGAGTCACTTTCCAAAAGTGCTAACTTCCCAATTACAATCTCTTAATTTCCACAATTTCATAGTTAGACTCTTGAGAAATTTTACCCTAAAATCCTCCGTCCCAAATATTTTCTAGGTAGGCCCAATTATATTCAAGTACTACTTCTTCTAGTATGCTTAATGCTCTAACAGTCTCCCATGTGACCTAAAGCCAAAGCTCTGATACCAACTGTAACGACCCCCAAAATCCATACATAATAATAATACTTAATTTAATAATAGAATAGCCTCCAACGGCTACTAAAACCATAATTCAAAAGTACTAACCATTATTTGAAATAAACTTAAATGCGGAAAACGGTAATAATCTCTACGGCTAGTACAAACCACTAGCTCGAAATACTTAATATTCTAAAATAATTATTTGAACTCCAAAGCCGCTAATCCATCAAACACGCGGCCCGATCCTCTCCAATCATTTATTACCCGGGAGGGGAAAGAATATGAAAGGGTGAGCGAACAAAGCTCGATAAGTTCATACGGGGTCTCTTCGGTTTCTAAGAAGAGACGACCTAACGAACGGAGTTTAATAATATATCAATGAAAGGATGACATGTACAATAAATAGTTTTGGTGCGAGAATGCCAAAGAAGGGTACTTTTTCAAATAACAAGTAGTGGCACTTTTACAATAACGTATAGAACTTTATACACACTTGTCCGTCAATTCCAAGTAATTGTGCACCTTTAATCTAGGGTGACTCCGATACACACATTCGGTGATCGTTGAATAAGAAGATCTACGCCTTTAATTTAAGGCGCCCCTTATTCTCGAATAAGAGAATCTACGCCTTTTATCTGGGCGCTCCCTTTATTCGATATATCATGATAATCACATCTATAGAATTTAGGTCATTTCATTCGACTAGACCATTTCATTCTATAGTGAGGTCATTTCAATCGACTAGACCTTAGGTCATTTCAATCTGACTAGACCAATTTATTTAACTTTGAGACCATTTCAATCTGTCTAGGCCTTAGGTCATTTCAATCTGTCTAGACCAAATACATATAGAGTCCTCATCAATTGGACAATTTAACATCATATATTCATAGTGTTCATGGTACGAGAACACATAAGTCAATTTCAATTCACATAGATACACATTGAACAAAAACGCATCAATGGTAAGGTATTTCAAAAACGTTCATAACGAGGGAATACAAATGAATAACTACCGGCCACTTGGTAGTATACAAATCATCAATAGGGAATTCTATAACAAAGGAAGATACATTCAAATACTGAATGAACGTAATCCCTTACCTTGGTCTAGCTCCTTGATCCGCTCTTCCCGTGCGTATCTACAACCACGTAAGAGAGACTTAGTATCTCGCATTGTCGTTAACCATTTCTACTTAGTTAAACCTTATGCGTTATAATTTAACTTCTTCTCTTTCTTTGTTTAGTAATCCTCTAAATTTGGAAAGTTTCTATCTTTGGAAACTTTCCTTATTTGGAAATTTCCGTTTTCTTGGCTTTTGCAATTTCCCACTTATAGTTTGATTTTTATTTAGGATTATTCTCTTTTTCATCCTTTTTAACAATTCTTAACTTTAATGTAAACTTTCCTCTTTTAGGATTTCCACTTAAGTCCTTCTACTTTTGATTAATTTCTTAAAGGTCCTCCATCATTTAAGTAATTGCCAAATAGTCCTCCAACTTTTAGGTATTTGCAATTTAGTCCTTCAACTTTTTGATATTTGCAATTTAGTCCCTCAACTTTTAGATATTTGCAAATTAGTCCTTCAACTTTTAAATATTTGCAAACTGGTCCTTCCACTTTTAAATAATTGCAGTTTAGTCCCTCAGCTCTTAAATATTTGCAGTTTAGTCCTTCTGCAGTTTTAATCTTTACAATTTAATCCTTCAGTTAACTTCTCTATTACTTTCCTGACTGTTCAGTTAGGATCTTAACAGTTTCAGCTTCAAACTATTCAACCTAGTCCTTTTTCAGTTAAAACTTAACTGAAGTCTTTTAATACTTAACCAAAAGCTTAATTAATTAAATCAAAACATACCTAAACTTGGCCTAGGTTCCAGTCGTGCCTTTCCAGATTCCAATCCAAGGCTTTGATTTTTCTTCACTTTTTATTTTATTATTTTCCTAACATTAACCTAATAATTAAATAAATTCCCTTTTTAAATTCATCATCCATTAACATCTTAATGAATTAAATCTATTTTCTTTTATTCTAATCTCAAGAACGGATTAGGGTTATGAACATATTATTGTAACACTCAAACCCTATCATTTTAATCCTCAAACAATTCATTTAACCTCAAGATTTAACATTTAAAATCTTGCAAATATCATCCAAGAACAATAATTTTTTTTTTAATTCTTCTAAAAATCATAACTAATTCCCTAGTGCTCGGAATTGAATGAAACGAAAGAGAGAAGTTAGGGTTTGACATTACCTTACTTTTTCGTGAAGGAAGATTTCCCAAAGGACCAAGAACTCGGCTGCTTCTCCCCCCAAACAGATCCGGCCGCCGCCTAGGGTTAGGGTTCTTAGGTTTTTTTTTTCTTTTCTTTTGCTTTGGTAAATGGCTGAGAATTATGAACAATATTTAGGAAGGTTTTTAGTATTTAAATGTATTTAATAACCTCCTTGGACCCTCTCTTGCACAAGCCCAAAACCTAGTCCATTGGATTTTAAACCCAATTAATTTAAATAGCTCATTTACTTAAGGGTTAATTAATAATTATAATTTCATTAATTAATTAATTTTATTTTTTATTTTTTTTTCTAATAAAATAATTAATTAAAGTTCAAAATTTTCGGGTCTTTACAACCTAAACCTAATATTATTTTGCAAGGGGTAAATTACAAATAAGGGCCTAAAGTTTGCACCCCGTTCGCAGGAAGGGGTCTGATGTTCTAAATTTGGTGATTAAGGGTCTCAAGTTACCGAATGTTGGCAATTGAGGGCTTTTTTGACGAAATCGTCAATTTTTGGGTTAAATCCCCATGTGCGAGTCACGTGCCACATAATGGGGGTTGAAACCGTAAAATATTAAACTCTAGACCCTAAAAATAAATTTTAAAGTTACAAAACACCCCCTCTCTTCCTTTAAAATTTAAATCAATTTACATAATAATAAAAATATAATAAACACCATCACCACCCACCATTAACACCAGCACCATTCACTGAAACCACCCACCACCCACCACCCACCACCCACCACCACCCAAACTTTAAATCCCCCAACAACTGCCACCGCCATTGAAACTACCACCATCACCGCTACTGAAATCACCCACCACCAGCAACATTACACCAAAATATGCCTTCCCTCAGTATTCAGGTGAGCCAATTCTCGCATATGCCAATGTTTTCAGTGCTCAATTTCATCTCTAGGTCAAGAATTTTACCCCAATTTAGGGCTTCCATACCCACCATTAAACTGCATTGTCTCACATTATCATCAACATCACCATCTCCACTTTCTCTCTCTGATAATTCTTCAAACGAACACCCATTTGAGGCTTCATACCTCATAAACACATTTGGGTGGTCTCCAAAATTTGCTATTTCTAAAGCCAAAAATCTGAAATTCAAAACCCCTGAGAAACCAGATAAAGTGTTGACTTTTCTCAAGAAACATGGATTCACCCAAACCCAGATTTCACGTAAAGTCAAGAAATCAAAATTAGGGCAAAAAGAAGATGAAGGAAAGAAGTTGGGAGAGAGAGGCAGTGAGAATGGGGTGGCAATGGTAGGTGGGGTGCTGGTGGTCGGATTTGAGACAGATGGTGGTGCGGCGGTGGGTTGGGAAGAGTGGGATGGGAGGAGAGGGGACGGGGAAGAAAAGGGGGAGGGGTTGTAATGGAGGGTTTTTTTTTTGAAGAAGAAGATGAAGGGAATATCTCTTTTCATTTTATTATTATTATTATTATGTAATTATTATTATTATTATTATTATTATTAATATTTTATTATTATTAATATTATTATGTTATTTTTATTATTTTATTATTATTATTATGTTATTATTATTATTTTATTATTATTATTTTATTATTATTATTATTATTATTATTTAATTATTTAATTTTTATTATTATTTAATTTTTATTATTATTTTATTATTATTATTATTTATTATTATTATTATTTATTATTATTATTTATTATTATTATTATTTTATTATTATTATGTAAATGGGTAAATTGCAAATAAGGGCCTGAAGTATGCACGTGACCCGCACGTGATGACTTAACCAAGAAATTAACGATTTCGTCAAAAAAGCCCTCAATTGCCAACATTTGGTAACTTGAGACCCTTAATCACCAAATTTAGAACATCGGACCCCTTCCTGCGAACGGGGTGCAAACTTTAGGCCCTTTTTTGTAATTTACCCTTTTGCAAAAATGGGAATACAAAAATTTTGATTTTTTGAATCAAATGAGGGCAACTGTCCCATTGTCATGGTTGTGGCTCCGCCACTGATGTGTTCTCCCAGCAAGTAATATGGATTCAATGTGGATTTTTTAGTTTGAAGACACGACTTATCATCTCGGAGGTTGCCTGGGGTTCTTTGATGTATGCTTGAAATGTGCTCATTGCGTTGGCAAATAACAGTGATTTACTTGCGACTTATGTGCTGGCTAATGATCTAGTTAAAAGTGTTCAATTTGTTCCCCTTGCAGCCTGCAATTGGGGAGGATGTCAAGGAAACAGTCGAGTGGCTCAAGAAGAAAATAGTCCACTCAACATTAATAAAACCAGTCAGGTTAAGCACATGCTTAGTTAGTTTGTTAAATATTCATGGGTTTTATTAGTTTATATACTGGAGTTTTAGTTTTGGCTGATGCCATTAGTGGTTAACGAGTAATTAGATGCTGTAGATTCAGTGTTCATACTCGGGTCTCTCTTTCATCTTAAAACTTGTGAACCAAATAAATATTTCTCCAGGATATAAAATGTCAATAACATCGTCTAAGTTGAGTGAATTAGCAACAATGTTATGTAATGAAGATGAAATTGCTAATGTTTTGAACATGAACCTGAGCTGGCTGATATCGAGAATATATCTGAACCAGAAACTTAATTTACCCCTGAACTAAAACAAACCTTTCCCATGGTCCTGTTTTCCTGATAACAAGGTCGCATCGCATCTCAAACATATTTTATAGACCATCATTACATTTGAGTGAAATTCATCTAAGGCATCATTACTCTAACCTCTTCCTCTTCCTTTTTTTCAGCAACCAGCAGATACTTTCAAAATACCTGTGACTTCAACATATTCTCCTTGCAACATCATGGAGGATGTCAAGGAAAGCAACTCCTGTCAAGAAAACAGTCAAGTGGCTCAAGAAGAAAATAGTCAACTTTCTTAAGACAAGTTTAAAGCCAGCCAGGTTAGTGCTGATGCAGAACTTGTCTACTCTCTGTTGCTGTTATAGTTATCGATGAGTTTGTTATCTTGTACCTCTCTGTCCCGAGATGAATATCCATGTTTTTCATGATCAAGAGCAAAAATGGACTTTCACCTTGGGACGGAGGAGTAGCATAAACAATATATACATGAACTAAAAGTTTTCTTCAGGATATAGAACTATAAAATGATTGTATAAAACAAAGTGAATACAATATATATTTATATAAAAAGTATATAATACAAAAAACATTGAGCTCATTATGCTTGCAACGTTCTCTACCTATCTAAAAGACCATCCCCTAGCTCATAACCCCGAAGTGCACCCATTGAAGTTATTCCTATTCCTATTTAACCACCCAACCCCCTATGCCTAAGTAACAAAAACACACGGATCAAATTAACTCTGCACATTCCAAGTAAGGCTATAACAAAACCAAGCCATATAAATACACAATTAAGAAAATAAAACAAATAAACCTAATTAATTTCAAGTACTTAGAACATATCCTAGATCAAAAGATCTTGTCGAACTTTTGGGTAGCTCTTTTCTTTCTCGAGGATGGTTGGTTGAATAAAAATGATTGAGGAGGAGGACGACGACTGATAATCTGGGGAATTACGAGGAAACTCTGATATCATTTGAACCACTTCTCTCATTGTTGGTCTTTCCACGCTATTTTCTTGAATGCATAGCATGGCAATGAAGAATAGGTGCATTGCTTCATCTTGAGGCACAGTCGTTAGCCTTGGGTCAACAATGCGATTGACTTCTTCCTTTCGGCAATTGGTTTCTCGTTTTGTCCACTGTACAATATCTACCCCTTCTCCAAAATCACCAACTGGGCGCCTTCCCGTTATGAGCTCAAGAAGCACAACTCCAAAGCTGTACACATCGCTCTTCTCATCCACTCTTAAGGTATATGCATATTCTGCAGTAGCAACATAGCATAAAATAACATGATTAGATTGAAAACTTAAGCCTCTAAACACCACTACCTCCGTCTCAAAACTGTCAAAAATATTTTCAAATTTGTTCTTGATCATCAAGAGCAAATGTAATTTTTTTGAACATTAATTTTGGGATAGAGTATGTAAATAAAATGGACACCACAATAGCTATGGAAGATTATGTAGAAACAAACCTATAGTTGTAGGATACAGTTAAACCAAAGTGGAAAGTCAGAAAAGGTAAAGGACAATGTGGGGAACACGTAGTAAGATGTGTGTGTCAGATTTTGACCCCTCAGATTTCAGTTGGACCCCACCCGACCAAAGCATGAAAATAAGGTACAAGGATTTGGTGCGCTTACCTATAAAATTCTATGCATTTTCTTTATAATTAATAATCTCTTTACTGTAGCACAAATCACGGGATGTTTTATCTGTCATCTCACTTTACCAAACTCAGGCTGCTAGTTAGGATCAAGACAGCAGATTTCTGGCCCCCTATATCACCATCAATTTATATTCTAGGTTTGCACAAACTCAATTTGTTCATGATAGTTAGGAAACCAATTAAGAAAAATAAAACAGAGAATTAAAGAAAATATTAAGAAACCAATTAAGAAAATTAAACAGGGAATTAAAGAAAATATATGCAAATTAAGTTCAAAAGTTCGCGTACCAGGAGCAATGTAACCATAAGAGCCTGCAATGGCGGACATGCACTCGGATGCACCACCATCAGCCAAGAACTTAGCCAACCCAAAGTCCGCAACATTAGCTTCAAAATTTGAATTTAACAAAATATTATTTGATTTCACGTCCCTGTGCACAATCAATGGCGAACAATCATGGTGAAGATAGCACAACCCTTTAGCAGCTTCCAACGAAATCTTATACCTCAATTGCCACCCCAAAAATCCACCCTTCTTCCCATGCAATGCCTCTCCTAAGCTCCCATTTCTCATGTACTCGTAAACAAGAACATTTGTGTCCTTGTTGGAACAAAATGCTAGCAGACGTACGATGTTTCTATGTCGAATGTTGCCTAATGTTCGAATCTCAGCTCTGAATCCATGATCATGGCTTGTGTTTCCAAACCCGACTAGCTTTTTCACTGCAAAGTCGATCCCACTTGGCGTTTTTCCGTGGTAGACGATCCCGGCTCCACCTCGACCAATCACATTCCCGTCTTTCATGCATTCTTGAACATCGGAGACTGTGAAATCGATCTTTTGGAATGAGGTCATCTTCCACGAATTGGACTTGTTTTTCTTGAAAGATTTGGCCTTTACTATGGCTGCAGCTGCGAAGACTAGTGAGCAGATCAATAGGGCTAGTGCGAATACTAGCTTGAAGCTTTTCTGGGATTTCTCGGGTGGGTTTGTGATTCCGGTGACATTGCAAGGGTTGTTTAGTAATGGACCACATAGTTGGGGATTGCCTGCGAAGGAGGAGGCGTTGAAGAACGCGAATTGGCCCGTTTCTGGGAGTTTACCGGAGAAATCATTGAAGGAGAAATCAGCAATTGTGAGGGATTTCATGGAGCCTATTGATTTGGGTATGGTGTCATTGAAGTGGTTTCTTGAAATGTTTAAGTAGTTGAGGATTCTGATGTTGGAAAGTTGGGGTGGAATTGAGCCAGAGAAGTTGTTCTGGCTCAAGTCAAGGTAAGTGAGATGGAAACAATTTCCGATCTCCGGTGGGATTTCACCGGAAAGGGAATTCTCACTGAAGTCAAGCTTGAGTACTTGGTGGAGCTCACCTATAGAGGGTGGAATTGAACCAGAGAACTTGTTTCCAGCAAGTAAGAGAATTTGGAGGGAAGAGAAATTTGAAAGGGAATAAGGTAAAGAACCTGAGAGTTGATTATTTGAGAGATTCATTTGACCTAATTTTGTTGGCTTGGAAGAAACATTTCCATTTTCGGTCAACTTCCCGGATAAGTAGTTGTTATGCAACTCAACTAAATTCAACTCGGGCAAGTAAATCAGACCATTTGGAATGCTACCATTTAAGTAATTTTCCCCCAGTCTGACTCGAACGAGACTCGAACAACCACCCAAACCCTCAGGAATTGACCCAAAAAGGAAGTTTTTACGGAGGATCAAGATTCTAAGTTGATTGGAAGCACACAAGTCACGAGGGATTGTACCGGTGAGCTTATTGGACGACAAATCAAGCTCTTGAAGATTCCGATTCCGTCCTAGACTCTTTGGAATCACACCTGTGAAGTTGTTCATCCACAATCCAAGAACTTCCAAATGCGGATATTCAGCGACGAAATCCGGTATGGAACCGTGTAACCTGTTCATGAAGAGGTTCAAGAGTCTAAGTTGGGATAGATTTATGAGCTCATAAGGGATTTCCCCGGAAAATGCATTGGCAGAAAGGTCAAGATTGACCAGTTTTGTTAGATTCCCTAGTTGCTTTGGAATTGGACCGGAAAGAAGATTGATGTGGAGGAAAATAGTATCCAGGGAAACCAAATTCCCTAGTTCATGTGGAATTGGTCCATCCAATTCACAGGAGGAAAGATCCATGTGAACAAGATTAACCAAGTTGCCAAACGCCCTAGGAATTCCACCTTCAAACACATTGTAATACCCCAAGTAGATTTCTTTCAAGTTAGTAAGATTCCCCAACTCACTTGGGATTTTCCCATGAAGATCATTTCCAGCTAGAGACAAGTACTCCAATGAAATCAAATCCCCGTAACTTTCGGGTATGTTTCCATAGAAGTAGTTTCCTCCCAAGTCTAAGTACTTGAGTTTCTTAAGACTTGAAATCCAAAGAGGCAAGGGAGAAGTGAAATTGTTGTTGTAAACATCTAATACCTCCAAATTGGATAGGCTTACGTAGTCCCAATCTAACCCCCCACTAAATCGATTATTCGATATGTTAAGGAATGTAAGAGAAGTTAAATTTGAAATCTTGATTTCCCCGGTGAAGTTGTTGCCATCAATGGAGAGGAAAGTAAGACTATCGAGGTTCGAAAAAACAGGGGAAACAGAGCCATAAAGATTCATGTTTGACAAGTCAAGGGAAACTACTCTCTTATCTTGGCATGTGATTCCAATCCATGAACAGATTGAGCTTGGATGAGTGGTATTCCAAGAATCTAAAGCAGGGTGAGTGGAATCAAAACCATGTTTAAGATTGACCAAGGCATTGAAATCACTAATGAGGGAGGTAGAAAGAGAAGTAGTTACAAGAAGAGAGAAAGAAAGTGTAATGACAAAGAAAGGAAAAATCCCCATATTTTCCCGGAAAATTTTCAATATGGGAATGAAATGAAGAAGAAAGAAAGGGATATAAGGGAATGAAATGTAATGGGATTTCTTGAAATGGAAAGTAAAGGGAAAGGAATAAGAGAAACTTCAACAAGTGAGTGTAGGGTTGAGGAATCAAACATCTTCAAAGGGAGTCTTCAAGTTCAAAGGGAGTCTTCAAGTTCAAGGAAGAAGCTAAGCCCTTCCTTTTTCCCTCTCTTTCCTTTTCTTTTTCTTTCTCTTTCTCTCACTTTCTCAGGAGTTGAAGAAGACTGAGAAATTAAACTGAAACTGGTTTTGAAATGAGATACATACACCAATATGTAGCTATCAAAATCTTCTTTAGAGAAAGTTAAGAGAGAGAAATTGCCATTGGATAACAGAAATTTAAAGTTCAGATTAGGAGGAAAAGCAAAGCTGATTCACTTCTCTCTCTCTCTCTCTCATACTCTCACTCTCACTATATCTCTTTATTGGTATGCCAAAATTGCCCTTTAGCTTTAATCAAAGGAGAGGTGATGAAATAGCACTTTCAGACGATGAATAAATGGCTGAACTGTCCTTAAGCATTTGGTCCATGTTAACTTTGAAGAACTAGATTTTCATGAAAATCCAGATAATTTAGAAAAAGAGAAAGTGATAAAGAGAAAAATGAAGACCACTATTGCAAAGGCATTTTATGTTCCCTTGACCCAAGATTTAATAATTTGCCAATTACATAAAAAAATACTCCCTCCGTACCAAAATACTTGCAGTTCTAGGAGAATTTTTTGTCCCAAAATACTTGCAGTTTTACACTTTTTCCATAAACTTTTGACACACTTTCCCTAAACTGCCCTTATTTATGATTAGGTAGTTGTCATTGTAAAAGCATTTAATTGTCTAGGTACTTGAAATATTCAAAGGGTAATTTAGTCTTTTTGATATGTATTCATTGTTTTTCTTAATATGTGTGAAAGGTCCTAGAACTACAAGTATTTTGGGACGGAGGGAGTATGTAAAATTTTGAAAAATGGAGACCTTTATACTTTCAAGGAGATTTAATTAATTAGTTTTGGCCCTAAAAATCTGAAACTTTTCTCATGAATTTTTGATCTCTTACCAGGTCCTTAGTAGAGCTAGCTTAACATTTTGTCACTAATTAACTGGTCTTGGGATTGAAAGAACAAGATCCCATTTAACATTTGAGTAATCATAAACTCAGCCAAAAGGCTGGTCTCCAAGAGTAGTGGTACAGCTAGCATTATCATTAATACATTTCGTTGTAATCATAATCACACCCCTTCGACTTGTCTATCACAATCGACAAGTTGAAGTAACAGTAAACTTAAATATAAATTCCATGAGTATAATATGTATAAATACTCGATATACACAGGCCAATCGACCTTTTCAAGCCTCGTACTTTGCATAAGCTTCGATTTTAATCATCGTTGTTTTTCTTTTGCAGTTTTAACCATTGTATTTTAGAAACACACTCATTTTCCCCAAAAAAACTAAAGTACGATGGTCAAAATTGCTAAAAGAATGCCTTAATTTTCACTATTTCTCGGGAAAATGAGTGGGTATCTAAAGAACAATGGTTAAAATGCTAAAAAAAAAATGTGGTTAAAATCGAAGCTTAAGAAAGTACAAGACTCGAAAGTGTAGATAGGCCATATATACAAACAAAAATAAATATGCATGCACCTCCATTAAAACTTATCCTTGTTCCTTTGAGGTATAGCTAGGCTAGTTTTGTATTGCAAATGTGTACTTGTTGAAGTTTTACCCTAAAGTTGTATGTATATGTTGGAGTTAGAGACATGTGACAGCAACAACAGTGAATGTGTAAGAAGAGTAAAAGATGGATGATTATTAATATATCATTACAATGTTCTTAAATCATGAATAAATAATTGTGATTAGACTGCATGGAAGTAGGAACCAAGCAAGCTTTTTTTCCTTTTTTTCCTTTATTTCCTCTTTAATTTTTCCCTTTATTCCTTCCCCTTACCTTGCCCTACAGTGCAGGTATGGGACCAACATCTCTTTCTCTCTGTCTTAGTGTGTATATTTGCCTAGTTTAGCTTAGTGTAACTTTTGCTTTACTGGAAGATGTGGAGTAATATAGTCTTAAAGAGAGGGCTGAAAAGTAAAAGCAAGTAAGCAGAGATCACATAAATATCTGCTTTTGATCTCCCACTTCATAAAGAAAAGCAAAGAAAAATAATCCAACTCTAACTCACACTTCTTCACAGAACTCTTGTATTACCTTCAATCCATTCGGCCCCTCTCCTTTCTCTCTTTCTCAAGAGAGAGAAAGAGAAATTATCCATGACCCCTCATGCATGGGAAAGAGTGCTCTTGCTGTATTAATATGAACTTAATTGAAACTTCTCTCTCATCCTCTTTTGCTATACTCACTCCATCCCGAAATAATGATAAGTCTCATTTACCATTTTCATTTGTCTCGAAAAGGTAGTCTTACTTTCTAAATTGTTTAGGTTAAAATCATTAAACTTCCAAAATTTTCCACCAAAGATAAGAGGGAGAGAGAGAGGGGAGGATGAGAGCTAACCAAAGAAGAAGAGAGTGAGAAAGAAGAGAGTAATGAAGTAATAATTAAGCCTCATTAAGGGTAGTGATGTATATGAAAATATGTTGTTAAAATGTTTGAATAGTCAAATGAGACTATTGGCCAATAAACTGATTAGTTAACTGATTACTATCAACTAGGATTTTGAATAATCAATTTAGGCCTACAAACTAAGTAATCAACTAACTACTGCCGACTAAAATGAGTCTAGTCGGTCATGAAGTGGACATACTCCCTCTGTACCGAAAAGTTAGACCATGATTAGTGGTGAACCAAAATTGGTTCATCCTTTGTAATTTGATGAACCAATTTTGGTTCATGCCAATTAGTGGTGGCCAACTACACAAGATTTTGGGGAAAACTAGTTTCTCCTTAAGTTATAGAAAGTCCTGTTTTATAAACTGTTCCTAAATATTCACTAACTACTTGCAAGTAGAAAAAAAGTGGACTTTTTATAATTTATGAAGAAACTAGTTTCTTCCAAAACTTGCTCGGCCAACTATTCGTTCATGGCCATGAACGAAAATTTTCAACGAAAATTGGTCCGAGCTATATGTGTATTTTGTAATTTTGACATTTTTGAAATTATATTATTGAAATAAAAATATTAAAAATGTTCATAATTTCTTTTTCTCTATAAATAGAGTCTAATTTTAGTATATTTGACATAATTTATACTCCCTCCGTCCCACCCGAATTTGGACAAATTTCCTTTTTGGGCGTCCCATCCGAATTTGGACAACCCAAAAAGGAAAGTTTATAATAATAAAAAAATGGGCATACCCCACTCACTCATTAACTCCACTCATTCTCCACCATACAATTTATTCAACCAACCACTATTAACTCCACTCATTCTTTCTCTTCATTTTCTACCACACATTTTTATTATCTTATTGTTATTTCTTAATCTCCGAGTAAAGTAACTTTGTCCAAATTCGGGTGGGACGGAGGGAGTATATTTTAATATTAAAAAATGATTCTAATATTTTATTATTGTATATATTTGATAAAATTTTAATTTTTTATATATTTAAATTTTCTCTTGCGTCAAACGACGTCGTATGTACGATGAAGCAACTAGACGAAAAGGAAGTGGGTACAACGAAGAAGACGTTCGTAGTACTGAGGCTAAACAATTAATTGTACGAGAATCAAGAAGGTAAACATTTTAAAGATGAGCATGCATGGTTTATGTTGAAGAATCATCGCAAATGACAACTTGCATCATATTGCATAATACGATAGTTGAAGATGAACGTGATCGATATAGAAACTATGATGATGCGAGTGAATTTTGGGCCGACAAACCAAAAAATAAAATAAAAAAATAAGTCCACCCGAATTGCGCAAGACGATACATTCACGTATACAAGAGAAAATTCACACGTTGGGAATAGCATCGAAGAATACATGGCGCGCAAGCGGAAAGTTCAAAGCAAAGCTACACGCTTGACTCTCAAAGCAGACCTAATTGAGCATATATATGCAAAGAACAATCCTTGAGATCATATGCATCATTTTATTTATGAGCGCATTACTTTCTGTTCGTTCGTTTGTGTGTTGTATTTTAATTTTTAATTTTCACGAGTGTAATGTTTTAAATTATCGTAATTTAACGTTTATTTATGAGTGTTTACTTTTTTAAAATTGTGCAATTAAGTAAAATATTAATAAAAAATTATATTTATTGTTAATGATGTTAATAAAAAATAATATTTATTAATGTATATTATTAATTTTATAATATCAAATTTCTATTAAAAAATATATTTGTGAACGAAAAATTTGTTCACCACTACAGAATGTAAGATGGCGTGAGCGAAATTTCGTTCACAGGCCAGTTTCGTTCACGTGGTGAACGAATTTTTCGTTTACCACTATGGATGCTCTTAGTCCATCTCTTTTTTCATTATTAGTTTGAATGAACTTTAAGAAATAATTTAGGTTACTTTTAATTATCCGAATGAAAATCTAAAAATTGTTATTAATAATATTTATAATGATGTATCAATAACAAGTTTCAGATTTCCATTAGAATAATTAAAAATAACCTAAATTATTGCTCAAGTTTCATTGCATTTAAACTAACAACAAAGAAAGTGAGACTAACTTATCGGGACGGAAGGAGTATATGATAGAGGTTTATAATTGGATTTGTGATGTAAAATACTTTGGTTGGGCCCACATATAAGTAAAGCTCTCATGGTAAAGGATGAGGGTGGGCTTTGAGGTGTCTCTGTCTGTCTTCTTGATGAGGGGGAGAGTACCCTTGTGAGATTGAGGATGATGCTCAATGACACACACTAGAAGGTAGAAGGCTCATCAGAAAAAGGAAAGAAAGAAGATCAAACAACTATGTAATATTATTATGTCCTACAATAGTACTCAAAGACACACACTAGAAAGTAGAACAGATTAGGTCAGGAACCTTAGTACTCTATTTTCTTTTTCTTTTTCTTTTTCCTTTTTCTTTTTAATGTAACATCAATCAACCCATCTAATGTTACTCATCTTCTTCTACTAGCATTATTCTCGGATTTGGAACTGCACATGCGGAAAGTTTGTTATCCTGCCTATTGATAAGATTTGGCTAATTGTATATTGCATTGAGTGATAAAGATTTAATGGCCAAAGTGTGAGAGACCGGAGATAGACTAAAACCCAATTAAACTCTACGCCCAATATCAATCGGGACATACTTGGCCAAATCTTAGCTCTAAACAGAAGCACTGCGACAAACCTTCCGTCGGAGCAGTTCCAAGTCCCAGTATTTACCCTTGCCACTCATAGTGGACTAAATCATTTATGATCCTGATGTTCAAAATTTATCTTATCACCTACCTGTATATCTAGCTCAGACAGCTTTTTGGCTGATTTCGGAACCCCTCGAATAGGTGGTGCAACCCCCCCCCCCCTCTCCTCCCACTTTGAATTATGAATATAGTCTTGAATTATATATACTCCCTCCGTCCCAGAATAATGTTCTTACTTTTCTTTTTGATTTATCTCATAAGGTTCTTAGTTGCTTTATTACTTAAAATGGACAATGGGATCCACTAGTCATTCTCACAATAAAAACTCCCTACCCACTTTCTCCCTCCGACTTTATATTTCATATTCACTATTTTTTTTTTAATTTTCGTGTAAAATCAAACTAGAAACTTATTGTGGGCGGGGAAGTATGGGGAGTATGATTTATCTGATATGTTATAGTCTTTGTCTTGAGTTAATTACTTGATTTGTTTGAAAAAAAAGAAGGCAAAGAAGAATAAACAAAGCCACATATATGTAAAGGGAGTTGCAATGCAAACATAATTATGATGTAGCTGCATGCTCAATATATATGTACTTATGGTTAACTGTAGTTTTAAAGAACAAAATGATGATCTTACTCATAAAAAAATCAAACTTGCCATCAAAAGAACATGATAATTCTTTTGGATTTCTTAAATTACTACTTCCCCCGTCACAAAATGAATGTAAAAAAGAGTTTAAATTTGCTCTTGATCATCAAATTTAAACTTTTTTTTTGGACATTCATTTTGGGACGGAGGTAGCAATAGCCGGTAGGGTAGGGTAGGGGATACACCAAAAAGATGAGAAGTAGAACAAGCTCTTGATCCCAAGTTAACAAGGAAAATTAAATTAAATGAAGCCCTTATAACATTGATACTTGAACATCAAACTTTGGCTTTTATTAGGGATGCCCAAACAAAGCTTCTTTTTCTTTTTCCCTTTCCTTTTCCTTTTTTTTTCCAATTAAAAGATGACATATTTGAATCATGTGAAGGACCTAGAAACATCTTTTTGGAAGGTAGCAATGGCAAATTGGCAATGGTCCTCCTATATTTTTCCTAGATTTTTGAGCAAAGAAAAAGAAAAGGTGCAAGTGTTTGGGGAAATGAAACATGCATTGTTTGAAATTTTGATTAAAGACTACACACAAGTATTGGAATGTGAAATAAGGACCTAGCTATTTGATGCATTTATGGCCATGGCAGTGAGTTGTAGTTATCTAAACCAAAGGGACCAAAATGGAATGGAAGAAAGCTCCAGATTTCTGATTTTCTCTCCTTTCTTTATCATCTTGTAAGGTGAGAGTAGAGATCAAGAATAGCCCATATACAAATTTATTAATTGGACAGTCAACTCTCATCACTTTTCACCTCATCTTCCACTACAAAACACATTCATTATTAAACCACGTTCGATTGAATTGTATAACAGTTTGTATTCAATATCTATGATTAGATTTTCTTCAAATTGATAACGGTCATACTTTTAATGAACGGACAGAAATTGCCATGCCTTGTCGTAGGACTGCACCGGATCCTTCCACGGGGAAATGAAGTGCTATGTTTCTCTCTCTTTCTCTTTCTTCATATAATTAGGGTTTTTATAGTAAGACCTAAACATTATATAGATATTGTTCAATGATAAGTTTAATAAGCACTTAGTTGGAGTAACTTTATATTACAGACAATATCTTATTTTAAAACATGAGTAATCAACTTTAATGTTAATATGAATTTGACTAATGGAATCTATGTCTAACAACCGTACAAAAACAGTAAGTTTTAAGGCAAAAACACAATCTTTCATGAAATACATGCACAACAAACCTACAAATCTACAACAATTTGTCCTCATATGCATGTGTTATGGTTTGTGACTTTTAAGATTTGTTCAGTCTTTAAAGATTCTTCCTTTCACCTTCTAAACAATTATTTGAAAATTATTAAGCAAAAAGAAAGTCATCTCCTTGCAGCAATTTTGTCTTTAGTTTTGTTGTATTACTTCTTTTTGTTTTGTTTACCCGTTCAAAATACTTGTCATTTTTTTAGTTTTTTCACCAGCTTTTTAAAAGTAATTATTAAATAAAATATCAAATTTATTTATCTCTATTAATTGTCCATATTTCTCATGCATTACCACACTTGTTTTTTAAATTTAAATATAAAAATTTTAATTTTAAAAACAATGTATTTTGGAAGGGAAAGAATACAATTTACTGTACACAGAAAAATACACACACGAGTTGATGCATGCAAATGAGCTGACAATGGCACGCGGGGTCTTAGCCTGATGGTTAGAGTTCATGGCTTTCAACCTGGAGGTCATGGGTTCGATTTCCCCACCAGTGGTTAGAGGGAATGACATTGCCCTCCCTAGCATAGCTAGGCGCCTCTGTGAAATGTATCAAGGGGGGAGCGGTGAAATGTGTTGATCCCCTTCTTTTAGAAGAAAAGAAAAAGAAAAAAAAAATGAGCTGACAATGGCTCGACAGGGGAAAATGAAAGCACTCACCAATTGACTTGTAATTGAGACCTTTTAATTTGTCATCTTTCTCATTTATAGTCTTAAAAGCATACATACATACAATTCTCAGAAACACATGCACCACACCAGTACACCATTAATGCACCATGCACATTTCTTCTTTCTGGTGTTTGATACTTCCCCCCAGGCTCTCACCCACAAAATATTAATTAATTAATTAATATTATAATTATTATTATCAGATCTAAAGTTAATATATTTTTCTTTCATATAAGAATTTTATGTGGTTTTCTATCAGTTTCGTTGGAGCCGCATAATCACTATTTTTTGGCTTAAAAATATAATGGAATAACGTAAAATGGCTCACTAAACTTTATACGCAATTTCATCAAGGATAGGCAGTTATTTTATGACAATTTATTTTAAAAATGGACAATCATTTATATGAATATATAAAGAGTAATAAGAATCAATAAGGATAATAATGAATACAGAGAAGTCTAACTTGAGAATCACTGTGAATGGAACATAAAGCAAAAAGAAAATAAATATCCATACGAAGGAACCCTATTCCCCGGAGGTCAAAGCCTAAATATAGATGATGATGATGATGATAATAATAATATATACTCCCATTTGACATTATAATACTCCCACGTTACAAGAATAAATGTCGCATTTTTTTGATCCGTTCTCAAATAAATATAATATAATGCTACGGTTTTAGCACTGAACAATATATATATACTCCCTTCGTCCCACGTGAATGGATACTTATTTTCTTTTTGGAACGTTCCACGTGAATGGACATTGCCCAAAATGGAAAAGAATATTCACTATTTCCTCCACTCATTTTCTTTCCTACTTCACTTTTACACTCACAACATTCTCTTTCCTAACTATTCCTCCCACTCATTCTCTCTCCTATTTAATTCTTCATACTCACAAACACCTCCTCCACCTATTTCTCTCTCCTACTTTTCCTTAATTCCCACACCCAAAAAGTTGGTGCCCATTCACATGGAACGAAGGAAGTATATATATATATATATATATTTGACTTGGTGGAAATCCAAGTCATACATTGTCACTCATTGCTTTTAATCATCCCCTCACCCTATTCATAGATATTCTCAAAGCATAGATATTCTTCACTATCCCAATTATTAATCTTTTGTCCATGTTGCTTTTGATAGGCATCAAATTCCCTATTTCTATATCTGTTAATACCTCTCAATGGTAGTAGCAAAGTTAGGGTTCCAAGCACTTAAGCATTGTACCTTGCTTAAGTGGAGAAAGATCGCTTAAACTATGACTTTAAGGGCTTGTTTGGTAATTTAATTAAGTTTTTAATTTGAAACACTTTAAATTAAGCTCTTAATTTGAAACACTTTAAGAGATTAAAAGGTTAAGCATGTTTGGTATAGTAAATTGCAATCACTTAATTAATTAAGATTGTCTTAAAAAAGACTATTAATTTTAAGTTGAAAATGAGTAGCTTAAGCAATTAAGAGGGATAAAGAAAGAGTTAAAAATGGAATGAGTTCAAATCCATCCATCAACTATTTTATTTATATATTAAATGATACTTTCTTTTGTTGAAATATTTAAACTTTTCATATAAATAATATTTGATCTAGTATTAAAATGTAATTTTATTTATATTAAAATATTGATATTAATAATATTTTAATAGAGTATCATAATTAATTTTTTTTTTCATTTTTTGTCGAAGTTTAGACAAATTTATCAAAATAATCAACAAGATAAATTTTATTATGGGTCAAAGAAAGTACTAATAAAATATTTAAATATTATAAATATAATCTAATTATAATAATAGTGACATACTCCCTCAGTCCCGCTAGTAACCGCACTGTTACTGTTTGCGCGGGAATTAAGAAAAAAATAATGATATAAATGTTGTGAGTGTAAAAGTAAAATAGGAGAGAGAATGAGTGGAGAGAATAGTAAATTATAATGGTGTTGTGAGTATTAAAATAATGTAGGAGAGAGAATGAGTGAAGGAAATAGTAAAGATTCTTTGCCATTTTAGGAAGTGTGCGGTTTGTAATGGGACGCCCAAAATAGAAAATGTGCGGTTTGTAGCAGGACAGAGGGAGTATATGTTGAAGACTTTATTTTATTATACACTCATTAAGATTATTCAAATAATTTTTTGAATGTTAAGTTCAAACTTTAAATAAATTCAGATATACTCCAGTGGTTTGCCATTATCAAACAAACTGAACTCTTGAAATTCAGCTTTATATTTTTCAGCTCTACATTTTCAGAACTTATTTTTCAATTTTATCAAACAGGTTCTAACTAACATGATTAATCATATAGTATATGTAACTTAGGGTGATCATATATTAATTGAGACATGCATGTACACTATCCACCCATAAAATGATTCTAATTTCTCCATTAATTAAATGATAACCAATAATCACACTCAAATAAATAATAACCAAGAAAAATTGAAAAAAAAAAGTTGTGGAAAAAATCCAATCCAATGCAATAATTCAGTATTAGCAGTATTATCCACCCTAGAGACTTGTGAATTGTGACATTAACCTTAATTTTACTATATATCACGCGTAATGGCTCAATTAAGTCGTCCCAAATATTAGGACAATTACTACGTGAACGTACCTCAGGTCAAAATACTTGTCTTTTTAGGTTTACTAGTTCATAGCCCGTCAAAATTCGACGGAAATAATAAAGCTAATCAATTAAGAAAAACTGACGCAAAGTGATGCTGCAGGAATTGTGCTTATCAGTAATCCTCCACGTGGCAGGACCAATCACCTGGCTCCTTGACCTGAAATCAGAACCCACGACTAGCCGGATGTGTCTCCGGCGAAGACGCTCGGACGTGAGAGTAAGATATCGATTGTATATAGCTCAAAATGTATTGAATAATGAATTCAGATAACAAAATGGCCGTTACCTTTGCACCGTTGATAGTGATGATGTATTTATAGGCGACAATGATTGTATTTTTGGTGGTGCTACATGAGCTCCGAAATTATAGCGGCAGTTATAGTCATGAGAACGTGCCTGTAACCGTCCCTGATTTATAGGGATGCTGTTATGGAAAGATTTGACCCATGTGCGTCCACATCTGTTAGGTCGACATTTGGTGGTTAGGTCGAGGTCGCCATTTGTGGAATGGTCGACCTGACTGGCGGGTAGAGCCTGGTTCGTACCCGAATTGTAGTATGGATCATGAGGTCGGACTAAGTTAGGTCGGGACCTGGTAGGTCGGACCATGGACTTAGTCGACGGATACTTGAGATGGGCTTGGGGCCTTGCTCTGATTGGGCCAGCTTCATTGAGAATGTGGGAGTCAAGGCTGTCTGTGATTGGGCTTTACCCATTTGGCCCAACTCGATACTTTTGGTATGTTCAGTGGCCCCCAACTTTCGAGTTGACTTTGTCTACTAGGAAGTTAAGGAAATCTCGATGGAAATTTGTTGTTACTCGCAGGTCGATACTCGCAATGAAGTTTAGTCGACTATGATGACGTGACACAATCTTGGACGTCGATGACGAACGGTCAGATTAGAACGAGCGCCATTTTTCTGTCATCATTACTGTTTTGACGCTTGGTAGTCTTTCTCGAAAACCGCTTCAGTGTTTAATTTTGGAAAATTAATTTTGAATTTCTTTTCCCTTTCCAAATTTGGGAAAATATAAATTCCAAAAACCCTTTCTGATTCGAATTCTTACCGTCTTCAAACTCCTCTTCTTCGGCGATAATTGCGGAATTGCAGCAGGATTTAGCCCAGGCTTGCGTCTTTGTCTATGACTCTCCCTTCTGCAATCAATTGAGGTATTTATCTTTTACCTTTGCTTTAGGGTTTTAATTCATGCTCTGTTTTCGTTTTCGCCATGGCTAGAACTTTCCGTAGTGAACCAGGAGCTTGGTACGGGTACTGTACTGTTAACCGTAGGGTGTACAAGAATGCGAACGGTGAGTGGAGAGAACTGTCTTTGGATGAATGCGCCTCTATCTTGACTAGGTGGGAGTTGAATTTCAGTGAGATAGGTTTGCCCGTTGTAGGGGACGCTGAAAATCTAGTAGTCGATGATTCAAATATCGTCACTTTCCATCTGTTCCATGAACTACTCGACCATATCACCTTGTTTTATGTTAGGGACGTCCATAAACCTTCCTTCCTTAGAAATAGAATAGGTTTTCCAGGGGAGTCTAGGTCGCCCTTAGGTAGGTCGACTGAATGTGATCATAGGACTGACTCCCCTGCTTCCTCTTTTGTTTGTACAGATATGACGACTCAAGGTGGAGTTGCAGCTTCAACTTCTTCAAGTCCTCGAATAGTGGATGCGTTTGGCTCCTCTGTTGTACCGGGGAAGAATGAGAGAGGATACATACCCAGTAGGCCTCTTCGAGGAAAGAAAAATATGGAGTCCCGATATGACATGGTTTATGATTTCTGTGGAGTAAGTAGAGCGGATTATAGGGTAACCATCTTTAGTAAGGCGGATTTTATGGCTAAGTTCCGTACCAGCTTCACTACTGATGCCACTAGGGTGGCCTTCTTTTATGGACAGCTGAGGCGGGGTTGAGGTTGCCATCGGATCCTTTCATCAATGAATTCCTTGAGTGTATGGATGCTCTTCCTCTCCACTGGGCCAACACCTGTAGGGTCCTGATATGTTTTGCCATGGTATGTAGATTCCTAGGCCATGAGCCCTGCATGAGAGTTTTCAAGGAGTTCTTTGCTCCTAAGCTCGACAAGGCTGATTGGGGGATTAGCACTCCTTCTAAACCCAACTCCCCAAAGCTATTTGCCAATCTTCCCAATAAATATAGCGGTTGGAATTCCCATGTGGTAGTTGTAGAGAGTGGGCTGGGATGGGAGTTCCCTTTGCCAAATAACGAGTCTGACGTTATTGACGAGGAGAATTACTGGGAGCCTCCATGGCACCAAACTTTGTATAGGAAACTGTGCGCATTGGTCGAGAAAGGGCCCATTAGCTGGGAGTTGCTAGGGACGACCAAGTACAACTATATCCAGGCTGGAATGATGCCTGAGGATGGAGTGGTAGAACCCCTTGTTCCTGTGTTGAGAGGCCAGGTATATCCAGACTGGGTTACTCATTCCTTGGGTAGGTTGAAGGAGAACTGTCAATTTTGTCAGAAGAACGAAAATTATTGCAAAGACAACGGAGAGCATATTGGTGGTAAGGGTTTACTTGACCTGTATTCATTAGCTCGTCCACTGTTAACTTGCATAAGTAACTTATTATTGGCACATAGAGTTATTTTGAGCTGCATACACAAGTCTTAGCTCGTCTATTGCCTGCTCGTATGTAGAACTAGTTAGCTCGTACATAGAACTATTTCGAATTGCAACTCTGTACTTATCAAATTGCCTGCTCGTATGTAGAATTAGTTAATTCGTACATAGAACTGCTTTGAATCGTATCAATTACCTCGCCAATTGTTTACTCGTACGTAGAACTGTTTAGCTTGTACATAGAACTGTTTTGAATTGCCGAGCTAACACTTGATTACTTTGATGTCGTGTAGTTTTAACTCCCGAACAAGAAGCGAATATGGTGCGTATCGTTGGAGTTTCTGATAAGAAGAAAGCCAAGAGGGCTCATGGGGCTGCCAATGCTAAGGCGAGCAGAGAGAGAGAAGCTGCTACGAGGAACAATCTGCTCCCAAAGGATGTTGCTGGGATGATCCCAATGGAAGAGGTCGAGCTGGAAGACCCTTTGCAGAGTGGTACCCAATCCAATGACGCTAATGAAGGGGGTGACGAGTCCCACAGGTCAGTTAGGGCAAGTCTGAGCTCCGACCCAATTCAAGATGCCAATGTGGAGACCTCTGGAGCTAGGATGGCGGGGGCTAGCCCTTTACAGGTTGTCAATGTTGATGATGATGACATGGAGGAAGATGAGGACGATCGTCCTCTGAGCTCGAAGAAGAGGTCTCGATCTGAGAAGGGAAAGTCTGTGTCTTCGAGCCAATTGCCTCCACCAACCTCCTCTCCCCCTAGTAAAGAGTCTCTGGATGAAAAGATGAGGAGGTTGAGTGACGTTCCTCCACTAGCAGGGGTCAACAGCTTGAGCCGCCGTTACCCCGATATGAGCCTGGGCCAAGTTATTGTTAGGAGGGCAATAGATGTCGACCTCCTAGCTCATTTCGTTGATAAGGGGATCACCCCCGAGGAATTTTCAGCTCGCTCTGGGATGGCTCATTGTGAGGTAATTTCTCACTTTCCTTTTCAGTCTAGTCGCTTGTTCTTTTACTCGACCAACTTGACTTCCGAGCTAACTCTTCTTTGATTTCCTTAGATGCAGAATCTTACTATGGTCGAGCAAGTTAAATGCTCTTGGAGGGCCTCCATTGAGAGGGAGAGGCAGGCTCTTAAAGACTTATCCAAGAAGTCCCAAGAGCTGTCTGAGCTAAGAGAGAAATTCAATGACTTGGACAACTCATATGACGCCATGGAGATGGTCAAGAAGAAAGCCCTGGTAGATCTTGAAGCTGCTGAGTCCAAGCTCAAGGAGGCGGAGGTAGAGAGAGATGCTGAGAAGAAGGAGTTGGAGAAAACCAAGACGGAGCTGGCAACAGTTTCCAAACTGCTGAAGGATAAGGATACTTTCCTGGTCGAGCTGCAGGAAGAGCGTCGACTTGAACGGGGAAAATGGCAAGAAGACCTTCGTGTCGGCTATTCACGCTAAGGAAGCTGCTGAAGCTGCCATTGATCAATTTAAAGAGGGCGATGAATACTATAATACCATCGTGGCCAAGGCGCAGGACTTTCTGGAGGTAGGCAAAAGACATATGGCGCGTCGAGCACTGGTGGACTCAACAGCTACAGTTACCATCGAGCAATTAGCTCGTTGGTTCTCTGAATCCCAGTACGACATGGCAGCTCGCAGGGGTCATTCGCTCGTTCCTTATCTTGAGAACGACCTAGCCTTCATTGCTCAAGAAGACAAAGAGGATGGTTGTGAACCGTGGGCGGCCCCCGAGATTGTCGAACGAAACTTCGATGTCGTCTTGCAAGAGCTTGAAGATGCCGAAACTATGGAAGAAGAAAATGAGCGGGTATATTCAGAGTCGGGTAAGCCTTTAGACCCTCAGCAACAAGGAGATAACGGGGAAAGTCGAGCTTCAATTGACGACCGAATCGATGATGGAATGGACTCTTGAGTAATTTGCTTGAATTGTAATGAACAAGTCCTAAACAATATTTTGCTTTTTTGTTTTGAAATTTATTTGAATGCCTTGGCCCAGTTTTTGGGAGGCATAGAAACATGTAATCATATTTTTGCAAGTCTCAGCCCGCTTTTGGGAGACTTAAACATGTTTAATCTTAGCTGACTTCATATCCTTGTACGTTTCATGCCTTTAATTTCAACATATATATGTCGAGCTAGATATATTAGGAAGAGTCGACCTAAGCCTTGTAAGAATTCAGAAACGAGGTTGATTTAAGGTCGAACCTGTTTAGAGATGGCATAGGGTAGAGCTCATTAGAACGAATTCGACCTTGGATCGGACTTGTTATGAGACTAAAGCTGACTAAGAGTCGAGCTAATTTGTACGAAGTCGACGTTGAGTCAGACTTGTTAAAAGACTAAAGCTGACTAAGAGTCGAGCTAATTTGTACGAAGTCGACGTTGAATCGGACTTGTTAAAAGACTAAAGCTGATTAAGAATCGAGCTAATTAAAACGAAGTCGACTATGAGTCGGACTTGTTAAAAGAATAAAGCTGATTAAGAATCGAGCTCATAAGAACGAAGTCGACGTTGAGTCGGACTTGTTAAAAGAATAAAGCTGATTAAGAATCGAGCTCATAAGAACGAAGTCGACGTTGAGTCGGACTTGTTAAAAGAACAAAGCTGATTAAGAATCGAGCTCGTTCGAACTAAGCTGACTGGGAGTCGAGCTAGTTAAAACTGGTGTTGCACAACATTGGTCGAATAAAACAGCATTCTTATTGAAGTACTAACACGCTTACATTAATATGAAAACTAGAACTAAAACAAGCTTGAACTTGGAAGCTGAAAACTAGAAGTAGTATCTGATGAGGTGAGTGGCGTGCCAAGGATGTTTCAACTCTTCTCCCCCAGGATGAGCTATCATGTAAGTTCCTTCCTTGACGACTCGAGTAACCACATAGGGACCTTCCCAGTTAGGAGATAGCTTATTCTGTTGGGTTCTCCTTCCTGTTGCCTCGATCTTCCTTAGTACGTAGTCACCCACTTGGAACGACCTTGCTTTTACTTTCTTGTCGTGGTAAGTCTTGGTTCTCTGCTTGTAGTTGGCCATTCGCAGGTAAGTAGTATCTCGCTTCTCGTCGACTAAATCAAGGTCGATCAATCTATTGATGTTGTTCTGCTCCTGGTCGAAGAATGTTACTCTAGCAGTAGGAAATCTGAGCTCAGCAGGTGCCATGGCCTCTGATCCATATGTGAGAGCAAATGGGGTTTCCCCCGTAGGCCCCCGAGTGGTTGTGCGAACTGCCCAAAGAGCAAGGGGGAGTTCGTCCAACCAGTTGTTGCGTCGACCTACGAGTCCCGTCTTGAGTGCCGTAACCGGTTATTCGGCCGCCCGGCTTGCCCATTTCCTTGAGGATAGGCGACGTAAGATTGCCAATGCTTGATCCCTACCCGATTCATCTCTGCTTCGAAGGCTCTGGAGAACTGCAGTCCGTTGTCTGATACTATGGCTCGAGGAAAACCAAACCGACACCAAATGAAATCGTGAATGAAGTTGATAGCATTCTCCTCTGTGATGCGAGCTAATGGTTTGGCCTCAACCCATTTAGTGAAGTAATCTATGGCAACGATCACATACTTGCAATTTCCCCGGGCGGGTGGGAAGGGTCCAATCAAGTCGACACCCCACATGTCAAATGGCCAAGTTGCAATCACTGGAGTCTGTTCGGTGGTAGGCATATGAGGTAAGTTGGCAAACCTTTGGCATTGATCACATTGTTGAACAAAGTTATAAGTATCAGCTCTCATGTGCGGCCAGTAATACCCCAAAGTGATTAACTTGTCTGCAAGAACCCTGGCCCCCGGGTGTCCGCCACAAATCCCACTGTGTACTTCATGTATCAATAGGGCGACCTCTTAAGGGTGGATGCACTTTAGCAATGGTCGAGTGTAGGATCTTCTGAACAGATTGCCTCCTTGAATGACGTATCTCGGAGCTTTCTTTTTGATTGCTCGAGCTTTCTTCTCGTCATCAGGCAGCTCGCCACTTTCTATGTATGCCTTCATTTCTTCGATGCAACACTTCTCATAAGCCCAGTTTCTTGAAGTGTCCTCTACACACTGAATTTTTATTCTCTCATAAGCCGGATTTTCGAGGAAAGAGATAGGCTCTTCATGTGGCTCATCTGAAGTGGCTAATTTCGAGAGGAGGTCGGCTAGCTCGTTGTCTTCCCTTCCAATCCTTTGAATCTCCCAGAATTCCAAATCCTTTATTAGCTCCTTCACCAGGTCGCAGTATTTGATCAGAGTGGAACTAAGCACCTCGTACTCGCCTCTGACCTGGTTGACTATCAGTTGGGAATCACAATAAGCCATGATTTTAGTCGCTCCAAAACACTTGGCGTATTATATGGCTGCTATCAAGGCTTCGTATTCAGCTTGATTGTTGGAAGCATCGAACTTGAACCTTAGTGACTCCTCATACACCGTCCCAGATTCTGGTTCAATTAGCACTATCCCTGCTCCACTGACACTCTTGGTGGCTGACCCATCTGAGTAGACCTTCCAACAATCATCGGGTAGATTAATAGCGACTTGGGACTCTGGCTCTTTCCCCTTGGTTTTCTCTCTTGGAGCTCGCTGTTCGCTGTCTTCCTTGGTGAACGTAAGCTCGACCAAGAAATCTGCTAGAGCTTGAGCCTTCAGCGCCTTTCGAGGTCTATACTCAATGTCAAATTCAGTAAGGGCAATTGACCAATTGAGCAGTCGACCTGAACTCTCCGGCTTGTGTAATATCTTTCTCAAGGGCACATTGGTTAGTACCACGATAGGATGGGCCAGAAAATAAGCTCGCAGCTTCCTTGAAGCTACGACTAGAGCATACGCGACCTTTTCAAAGATTGTAGTATCACGCTCTCCACATCCGATAAGGCTTTCTGATGTAGTACACCGGCTTTTGAAGCCCTTCCTCTTCTCTGATCAAGACTGCTGCCACTGACTTGTCTCCCACAGATAGATACACAAACAACGTTTCGCCAGTGGTCGGGCTACTCAGGAGAGGTGGAGTAGCGAGGTAATCCTTCAGCTGTTGGAACGACGAATGACATTCGATCGTCCATTCAAAATTTTTCGTCCCCCTCAACGCTTTGAAGAAGGGGAGAGACCTCTCTGCTGACTTAGATATGAAGCGGCCAAGAGCTGCCACCCTGCCGTTAAGTCGCTGCATCTCCTTTATACTGGTCGGCTCTTTCATGTCGACTAGAGCCTTGATCTTCTCCGGGTTGGCTTCTATACCTCGCTGAGATACCATAAATCCAAGGAACTTTCCAGCAGCTACACCAAAGACGCACTTGCTAGGGTTGAGCTTCATGTCGTTTGCTCTCAAATTGGCGAACGTTTCCTTTAGGTCGACCACATGACGTCCAGTCTTTGTTTTGATGACCATATCGTCGACGTAATCCTCCATGTTTCGGCCAATTTGGGAGGCAAAGACTTTGTTCACCATTCTTTGATAAGTCGCCCCTGCATTCTTCAATCCAAAGGGCATCATGTTATAGCAGTAGATGCCTCCAGCTGCTTGGAAAGCTGTTTTCACAATGTCATCCTCGTGCATCTTAATCTGGTGGTATCCTGAATAAGCATCGAGGAAGCTGAGGGTGGAATGACCGGCAATAGAATCAACTAGTTTGTCGATCCTTGGAAGAGGATAGCTGTCCTTCGGGCAGACAAGATTTAGAGTGGTGAAGTCGACACACATCCGCCATTTGCCATTTGATTTCTTCACCATGACCACATTGGCCAACCACGTTGTGTGAGTGGCCTCCTTGATTATCCCTGCACTTAAAAGTTTTTGTACCTCAGTTTTTATGGCTTCCTCCTTATCACGAGCAAAACTTCTCAATTTTTGGGGTCTAGGCTTTATGGTCGGGTTGACTTCAAGTCGGTGAATGGCGACCTCTTCCTTGATTCCCCTCATGTCTTCTACTCTCCATGCGAAGACGTCATTGCTCTCCTTGAGTAGCTCAATGATTTCTGCTCGCTCCTCGACAGATAGCTACTTTCCCATTTGAATTTTTTGGTCGGGGTAGGAAGGGTTAGTGATTACTGACTCTAGCTCATCCACAGCCTCTCACTCTGGACCATCTCTGAACTGCAGGGTTTCAATGATGATTTCTCTGACCCTTTGTCTCTCCTCGGCCCCCAGGTGTGGAGCTTCCTCTGCTATCATATCATCCAGCTTATCTGCAACCTCGCTGGTGGTGGTGGTGGCCCCCGAGTTATTGTCGATCTGGAGGCATAGGTTGCCTATGAGGACTTGGTCGACCATAACTACATCCGGATCGACCTCTCGTGGTTTCGTAGTGACGTGTCGACTCAATCATGACCTCGTCATTTGAGCGATAGGTCGACTCCTCCACATTGGTGATTGTTGACGATCGAGTAGTTTTGGTGACCGACGGGACGGCTTCAAGTAACCATCTGCAGTCTCAATTTCTAACTCCCTTTTCTTTCTTTCTCCGAGAACATGATCCGGGTAGGCTCGAGCCGTGCCTTGTACACATCCTACTCCGGCGGGTGTGGGGAACTTGACTCGCCGGGTGAGGAATTGATGCTACCATTCCAAGCGCGACTGTCCCGGAATACCAAGTATAAGCGGCGTAATCACGGTTCACATCTATTATAATAAATTGTACCTTCGAAACTACCACTGTGGGGGTGCCGACCAAGGTCGACGTCGAGCTCAATATGTCCTTTTAGGCGTCGGCTCGATGGTTGGTGAAGCCCTCCAACCTACCATCATACCTTTCAAGCTGCTCATCATTAAGTCCCATCTCCTGGAAAGTTTTGTAGAATAAAATGTCCTTGCGAGGCCCCGTGTCGACTAAGAGTACGCTCGTCGTACATCCGTCTATGAGACTGGGATGACGAGAACTTGCTCCCTAGCAGCCATATTGGTTGCCAACTCGTGGGGTAAAAGGCGATCACATCATCTCGACATCTCTCCTTGGAGGCACATGTGGGGCCTTATTGAGTTGAAAAATTTTGTGCTTGATGGCGGTGTTACTGGCTTGCTCTGTAATGACCCCCAAGTTCAATCTAGGTTGCCTCGGTCCTTGTTGTCCACCTGCAGGCTGCTCGCCTCCACCAGTTTGAGGCCTCTTCACGTATGCGTCGAGTCTTCCCTGCTCGACCATTCTTTGGATTATGCACTTCAAGCCTAAACAATCCTCCGTGAGATGACCCGTGTCTTTGTGGTAATCACAGTATTTACTGTTGTCCCTCCTGAACTTGTTGCCTGGGTTCATTGGGGCAGGTGGTGCCAACTCGACTGCATTCAGGATTTCAGTTTGACTCACCGTTAGGGAAGTGAAAGTCTCGGGCACCTTCTCTGTCGCCCTTGTCCTGTTCTTTCCATTTTTATTATTTCCTCCATTCTTGTTGGAGTCCTTCTTATCATCAGCAACCTCCACCTTGGGGCTTTTCCCATTTATCTTTTCCTTCCTTTCTTCGGCCAGTGCGACATTGTAAACCTTTTCGAACAACTCTTGTCGAGTTGTGACTGTACGAACTATGAGTTCATAATCCATGTCTGCCGAGGAAATACCACTTCGGAAGCAATTGATCACCTCTCTGTCAGTGAGATCCTCTTCAATCTTGTCAACCATTTCTTTAAACTTGGTGAAGTAGCTCATGGAGCTTTCATTTTTCGCTTGTACCAAGTTGTTTAGATCGGTGACAGTCACTTTTCGAGCTCCAGCCGTCGAGAAGCGATCTAGGAATTTTGTCCTTAAACATGTCCAGGTGGTTATGCTACCAGCTGCCAAACCGTTGAACCACGTCAAAGCTGCTCCTATGAGGGTACTTATGAGGGCTTTGCACATATTGTCGTCTTCATTGGCGACAAAGCACATCGTGGCTTCCAGGTGCGCTATGTGACTCTTGGCATTGGTTGCCCCTGAGTACTTTTCCAATAAGGGCAATCTGAAACTAGGAGGAGGTCGACTATCTCTCATCTCCTTGGATAGAGGTCGAAGAGCAAAATCAACTCGTTCAACCTTTCCAGTATCCTTATTCCTTTCATTCTCCCACTGCTCGAACTTTCTCTTCCACTGGAGCCACTCCCACAGCATCAGTCTGTCCTCTCCAGCAGGGGGAACAGCATTCGACCTTTGGCCCTCGCTTCTGGGTGGAGTCATTTGTCTGCTTCTCCTATCTACGTGGGAAGGAGCTCTTTCCGATCGAACTGGAGATCTTTGCTGTCATTCCTTTGTGGCGACTGCGCCTATCATCTCTGGTAGGCGACCTGCGCCTATTACCCCGAGTGGCGACCTGCGCCTCTCGTCTCTTATAGGCGACCTGCGCCCATTCCTGTCCCTATGGGATCCTGATCTTTGTGTCCGGGCAGGGGAACCACGTCGGCTTCTATTGGCCTCTAAATGCGTCCTCAAATCTGATTGAGCCTCCTGCTCCCTATTTCTGGTGAGGCTAGCCCTTAAGTCATTACTCGGCACATGGATAGGTGACTGAGGTCGGACTACCATCCTTTGATCAGCATTTTGACCCACACCCTCATTAGGCCTAGCACTCCTGGCTGCTTTGCCCGTCAAGACTTGAGAGGGAGCCACTCTTTACGAACGTATGTCGGCACTGTTCGCTTCCTCCATAGCTATCAAATCGGCCTGAGAATGCAGGGCTCGTTCCAACATCATTTCCTTCTTGCTCATGGTATTGGTTGAGGGACCTGCCCTGTTTCCAATGTTAACCTGTCCAGCTGGACGTTTTGGAGGAGGTGGAACTCCTTGTCCCTCCATATGGCGTTTTCCTCTTCTTGTGTCCGGTAACCCTCTGCCATCAACAACACTGGTAGAGCGCGTTTCTCTACCTTGAGGGCGATTTGGTGGGGGAGGAGGCAGATTGGTGTTATCAGTATTGACGTTGAGATTTCCAGCGTTTGCATTAGTGTTGTTGTTCACAGCCTCGTGCCCAAGCGAGGCTTCAGATACATGTCCATCTTTAGTCACCATTGTTGTAGGTTGAGAAAAATTTCGAGGTCAAGCTAAAGCACAGTTCCCGGCAATGGAACCAAACTGATGCTGCAGGAATTGTGCTTATCAGTAATCCTCCACGTGGCAGGACCAATCACCTGGCTCCTTGACCTGAAATCAGAACCCACGACTAGCCGGATGTGTCTCCGGCGAAGACGCTCGGGCGTGAGAGTAAGATATCGATTGTATATAGCTCAAAATGTATTGAATAATGAATTCAGATAACAAAATGGCCGTTACCTTTGCACCATTGGTAGTGATGATGTATTTATAGGCGACAGTGATTGTATTTTTGGTGGTGCTACATGAGCTCCGAGATTATAGCGGCAGTTATAGTCATGAGAACGTGCCTGTAACCGTCCCTGATTTATAGGGATGCTGTTATGGAAAGATTTGACCCATGTGCGTCCACATCTGTTAGGTCGACATTTGGTGGTTAGGTCGAGGTCGCCATTTTTGGAATGGTCGACCTGACTGGCGGGTAGAGCCTGGTTCGTACCCGAATTGTAGTATGGATCATGAGGTCGGACTAAGTTAGGTCGGGACCTGGTAGGTCGGACCATGGACTTAGTCGACGGATACTTGAGATGGGCTTGGGGCCTTGCTCTGATTGGGCCAGCTTCATTGAGAATGTGGGAGTCAAGGCTGTCTGTGATTGGGCTTTACCCATTTGGCCCAACTCGATACTTTTGGTATGTTCACAAAGTATTTTCAGAGAGAGAGAGAGAGAGAGAGAGAGAGAGAGTCTTAAAACTATAGTACAAAATTAAAGTTGGAACCTCATCAACAACGGCTTACTATACTTGGGTGAAACTTCAAGTGCCAAATTGCATTCATTTATAGCTCTTGGGTACTCCCCAAGACCCATTTGCATATAACAACCAGCCATATTAGTCCTCAAATTGGCAACATCAATATGAGTTCCAGGAAGCAATTTAAGGGCCTTTTCATATTTCAACGTAGCACCCTCATGGTCACATTTTTGGAACAACTTGTTCCCTTCTTCATTTAATTATTGGGACATGGTGATGAAAACAACAGTGTCTTCATCGAAAGCTTTTGATGTTCTTTTCGAAACCTTGTTTTGCTTAACATTTCCTTCCTTTGACTTTGGCCCAACCTGAATTTTGTTCTTTCCAGTAGGCTTCACCATTTACAATCCTTTTCTAATTCTAAGAAAACTTAATTATCAATGAAATTCACTTTTCTTACAAAACTCCACCTCAGAAATTCCAACAAACTAATCAAAGTCCTTAAAGAAATGGAAACATAAACAATAGAACCTAAAGGTTGTTGCAAAAATGTAAAAATTACAACAAAACCACAGTTCAGGAATTCACACAAACTAATCAACGTCGTCAAAGAAATGGAGGCATAAACAATTGAAACTAAAAATTTGTTGCAAAAATGTAAGAATTCCAACAAACCCCCAGCTCAGAAATTCACACAAACTAATCAAAGTACTCAAATTGCCCTCTTCAACATTTTCAGAGAGAGAGAGAGAGAGAGAGAGAGAGAGAGTCTTAAAACTATAGTACAGAATTAAAATTGGGTAGCAACTCATTATGATGAAAAGGCGAACCAAAAAAATCACATGTCATGGACATTTCTCTTGGATGATAAAACTCTTCGTCCATTAAATTTGTGATAAAGAAAACATATCAAAAGTTTACATGACTGGCTTCATGGCTATCAATCTCAGCTGACTTATCAAGCACCTGTTGAGCAGTCAAACACTTCTTGGGTTCTGGCTCTAACATCTGCCTCACAAGACTCTTGGCATTTTCAGAAATTTGAGGCCAGGGGTCCCTTTTGAAATCAATAACTCCCCGAAAAAATGCAAGAGCAACACCTTGTTCAGTTTCTGCATCGAGAAATATAATATAACTACCCATATATTTCTCAATTATAAAGCTAATCAAATTCTTTGAACCTACATGCATTCGGAGCCGAATTGAATAATATGCATATTAGAGAAAAATACCTGCCCAAAATGGAGGAACCCCGCATAACAAAAATATACAAAATAACTCCGGCACTCCATATATTAATCTATGGTACATAATTTCGCTTCAAAACTTCGGGTGCCATATAGTAAGGGCTGCCACAATTTTCGAAAACCTCTCACCTGTCAAAAAGAAATATAGCACAAAAAGATCAGCAAATATTCGTATGAACTATGAACCATTTCAATAGCTGAAATTCTTCGCCATCCTGTGTATTGACTACATCATCAATCATTCAACAACAAAAAAACGTTTTTAGTCTACTATTATCATCATCAACATAGAGAAGAGCACGGGTATATTCAAAACCAACAGCTAACTCGGGAAAAAAATGCCGACTAACCTGCACATTAAGAAATTACAGAAATATACAGTTAAAGAACATAATTAAGAGTCTTTTCTTGCTGCACACAGAAAATAATGAAGAAACTAAGTATGTCTGCTGGCTTCACTAACAACGCTCAAAACCAGCCATCATAGTATCAGGTAGCATGTGAATAAATGATTTCAACTAACCCGTCAATACTCGACGGGCATAATGAATCTAATAATTAAATATTATAAAAACAACATGGTGAAATTATATCCCTGTGACTCAACCTAAAAATATTCAACATAAGATTCTTAATATTCTTAGTAATAAAAATATTATACACATTTTGTCCCAAAGTAAGTAAGGTTTCTATTTCGTCCTTTTTTACGTTCATCCTAGAGTAAAGTTTTAAAATGGAAAATAATGACAATTTTTGCCCTTATCATGCTTATAATTACAAAAAACCACAACATAACGTACATACTTCGTATTTCAATTAACTTGAATCATAAATAGTGTTTTTGATAATTAAGTCTTCAAGCCACTCAAACTGTTTGCCCACTTTTTTCCTTAATAAGCGTGCAATATGACTGCAATATTCTTATTCCAAAATGAAAGAAGTATCACTTAAAATATTAAACTATACAAATTATACCAAAAGCTAATTTACACTTTAATGGATGCACATAGTAGAGATAAATTTTGTATCACATAAACAAATATAGATTCAGAATTACCTCACAAAATATGATTCACTAAACATAAAAGTGTTACTTATTCATGAATTGAGGTTTTTTTAACGTGATTATATCTTTTAGTAGTATATAAAAAATAAATGCCTAGAGTACATTGTTTAATATAATAATATTTATATCCCAAAATGAATGATCAAAATATTTTAAATTTATCGTTAATCAAGAAAAAATTAGAAAAATAATTTAGTTTTTCGTTTTGGGACGGAGTATACTTTTTCTAAAAAGAGACCTTGACAACGATGTAATGCTTAGGATCATATTTGATCAGCTTCATAAAAAAAATAAAAATGGAACATGTTTGATCAACACACAAAAAAAAAAGAATCAAGATAATTACCTAAGTTAAAAATCACAACAAAAAGTATTCTTAAAAACTATAATTGAGATGATCAAATTAAATAATACTAAGAGAATGATAGAATCGATTTAAATTTGTCCGTGGAGGTTTAGCTTTCAATGGCCATAATGCGGAGAATGCAAAATTAGGATAATGAAGTTAGCTTTGTTGAATTTTGGTTGCTTGTCTTCTTTGCGAGATCATGCTCGGCGCGGACTTAACAACAGTTTCTTTATCATCACCAAGTATCACATAGTACACTTGATAGGAATTAGGAAATCATAAATACTCGTATCTTTTTGATTGAGTATTTTATTAATCAAGCATTAAACAATCAAGAAGGCAGGCTCAAATGGCATACAAACCGAGTTAATATGCATTAGAAATTGGTTATAACATCTAACAACCCAATATACATTAAGGTTAGTAAACAACATTAAATGTTAGTAAAGCACTGATATTTCTATCCTAAGAATAATAGCTCGTTAGAAATTGAAATATCATTTAATTATTAATCATTATTGGAACTATGCAGCACAAATTTAATTTGAAAAAAAAAATGGATTTGAGAGAAAAAAGAAAGACAAACTTGGAAGAGACAGATGCGCGAAAATGTATGCAAAAGAATGATAGATACAAATGAATGATAGTGATTTCTGGTTATAAAAAGAGATTAAGTTCTAGGACTATTACTTCCAAAGGACTTTCATTAGATGACAATTTTCAAATTTTAAATTTAAACTAATAAAATATATGATAAGTTGAAAATAATAAATATAATCTGATAATATGATTTGAGAATCTTACTTAAAAAGACTTACAAAGATGATAATTTTAAAATTTTAAATTTAAATTAATAAAATATACTAATATGATAATCTGATATGGGGATAATGGATAATGATACTTCCTCTATCTCTAATTGAATGACAATTATTGTCTCAAAATAAATGTTCTTTTAAATTTTTTGATTTAATTTTTTTTCATAATTCATTATATTTTTACAAATCTAAAATTTTAAAAATGAATTAAAAGAATGTTTATTATTTTTTCTAGATTAAAAATAAATTTTTTAAAATGATTCTTAAATTTTGAAAAAAATCATTCATTTTAGGATGGAGAGAATAATACAATTTAAACAAATTAAATTTAATCCAATAAAATAAACTAATCTAATAATCTAATAATCTAATATGGGGGATAATGATAAGAGAAATCAGTGCATGCTCCAAGACAATGTTTCTACTTTCTACCACCATCACATTCTTTCGGATGAAGTAGTTGAACCGCTGTAGTTTGAATTTATTACGTTTAAAATTATTTTGTTTGGATTTAAAAGCCAAAATTTGTGTTTAAATCAAAACCTAAAATAAAATTCTTCATTGAATGTGACACATGGCGGCTAATAATTGGTGAACATAGAGCTGACTTGGGATTCCACGTGGCGAGCTGTATGATCTTGAAATGTTTCTGCTTTTATATATTATATAGATTGAATGACCATTATTGTCTCAAAATAAATGTTCTTTTAAATTTTTTGATTTAATTTTTTTTCATAATTCATTATATTTTTACAAATCTAAAATTTTGAAAATGAATTAAAAGAATGTTTTTTATTTTTTCTAGATTAAAATTAAATTTTTTAGAATGATTCTTAAATTTTTTTAAAAAAATCATTCATTTTAGGATGGAGAGAATAATACAATTTAAACAAATTAAATTTAATCAAATAAAATAAACTAATCTAATAATCTAAAATCAAATATGGGGGATAATGATAAAAGAAATCAGTGCATGCTCCAAGACAATGTTTCTACTTTCTACCACCATCACATTCTTTCGGATAAAGTAGTTGAACCGCTGTAGTTTGAATTTATTACGTTTAAAAATATTTTGTTTGGATTTAAAAGCTAAAATTTGTGTTTAAATCAAAATCTAAAATAAAATTCTTCATTGAATGTGACACATGGCGGCTAATAATTGGTGAACATAGAGCTGACTTGGAATTCCACGTGGCGAGCTGTATGGTCTTGAAATGTTTCTGCTTTTATATATTATATAGATTGAATGACCATTATTGTCTCAAAATAAATGTTCTTTTAAATTTTTTGATTTTTTTTCATAATTCTTTATATTTTTACAAATCTAAAATTTTGAAAATGAATTAAAAGAATGTTTATTATTTTTTTCTAGATTAAAATTAAAATTTTTAGAATGATTCTTAAATTTTGAAAAAAATCATTCATTTTAGGATGGAGAGAATAATACAATTTAAACAAATTAAATTTAATCCAATAAAATAAACTAATCTAATAATCTAAAATCTAATATATGGGATAATGATAAGAGAAATCAGTGCATGCTCCAAGACAATGTTTCTACTTTCCACCACCATCACATTCTTTCGGATGAAGTAGTTGAACTGCTGTAGTTTGAATTTATTACGTTTAAAAATATTTTGTTTGGACTTAAAAGCTAAAATTTGTGTTTAAATCAAAATATAAAATAAAACTCTTCATTGAATGTGACACATGGCGGCTAATAATTGGTGAACATAGAGCTGACTTGAAATTCCACGTGGCGAGCTGTATGGTCTTAAAATGTTTCTGCTTTTATATATTATATAGATTGAATGACCATTATTGTCTCAAAATAAATGTTCTTTTAAATTTTTTGATTTAATTTTTTTTCATAATTCATTATATTTTTACAAAATGTAAAATTTTGAAAATGAATTAAAAGAATGTTTATTATTTTTTCTAGATTAAAATTAATTTTTTTAGAATGATTCTTAAATTTTGAAAAAAAAACATTCATTTTAGGATGGAGAGAATAATACAATTTAAACAAATTAAATTTAATCCAATAAAATAAACTAATCTAATAATCTAAAATCAAATATGGGGGATAATGATAAAAGAAATCAGTGCATGCTCCAAGACAATATTTCTACTTTCTACCACCATCACATTCTTTCGGATGAAGTAGTTGAACCGCTGTAGTTTGAATTTATTACGTTTAAAAATATTTTGTTTGGACTTAAAAGCTAAAATTTGTGTTTAAATCAAAATCTAAATCAAAACTCTTCATTGAATGTGACACATGACGGCTAATAATTGGTGAACATAGAGCTGACTTGGAATTCCACGTGACGAGCTGTATGGTCTTGAAATGTTTCTGCTTTTATATATTATAGATGAACTCTAGGATTCTTGTGCGACATATCAAACTTTTAGAAATCTGGACGAGATGTAAAATTTCATATAAACCCACGATTATACATTATCTCTGCCCGTTGCTTCTATCCAGAGATATAAAACTAAATTACTCTTATATCTAGGTATTTTTTTTTCCAATTTTTTTCACATTTTCTTAACAATAATAAAAAGTCCCATATTTTATTGAGCAAGCCGCTCCTATACCCAATATAAGACTAAAATTGCTCTTATACCTCGGTATAAGAGTTTTTTTTTTTTTACAATTTTTGACATTGTCTTAAAATTAATCTTCGTCTTCATCAATTCATCTTCAATTAGGGCTTTGATTCTACCCGATCTACTTTCTTCTCTATTGCGTTCGGTCGGAATTTTCGTCTGGGTATGGGTATGCTTCCCCGTCTTTGTCCAATTTCTTCATTTGTTTTTCTTACCAGGGTTTAGAGGGAATTTTGATCTTCCCAAAAGAGATTCAAAATTGAGAGGAAGAGAATGAACGCAGAGAAAGGAAAGGGAGAAAAATATAGCGCATGAGGAGATTCCGTTTTGACGTAGGGAAGAAAGAATGCACGGTGTTTTTTTTTAACTTTGGGTTTTTATGAAATTTTGATCTCAACCTTAAGTGAGCAGGATGGCACAATGGGAGGTTCAGGAATCAAAGCCTTTGCCTTTCTCCTTGTTGTTAACTGTAGGGTGGACCTACCATTCCTACCTACGAAAGGTTTGAGAATTCCAGTCTCATGTGTGTTGATACCTTTTGTTGATCCCTGAAGCCTATGAAAGGTTCGTTAAAAGGGCTTTCTTTGAAGTTAAGGCAGGAAAACCTTCTTTCAAACTGAAATGAGACATGTCTGGCTTTTTAAATCTCGCCTGTATTTTTATGGAGAATAATTTGGGAGGAATTGTAGGGTTTTCATCAATTTTAAAATATAAAAGTATTAATATAATTTTATAGAAAAAGTATCAAAACTATCCTTATTTGATTCTCTATCTCTCTCTCTCTCATTTATGATATTACTTAAAAAAAAGTATAATTAATACAATGTAACCCTTACAAGGAGGTAAAATTGGAATTAAAAGTTTTTATTCCAAAAACAACAATATTTTGAACAAATCCTTAAATTTTTTAACAACAAATATTTTAAACCAGAGAGTAATAATTAGGTACTTAAACTTGAGATTACACATATGTGATGCTATATGATCTACTTTAAATTTAGATTGGCTTAATATATTAGAGTCCGTTTGGTAAGATTCGATATTATAAAAACGCATTTTTTTAGTGAGTAGAAAAAATGTGTTTTTGAATTGGGCCTGAATCGGGTTGAATCGGACTTATGACATTTTTGTAAATAATACACACTTCTTTTGAAATGTACGGTAGCATTTATATAATATATTAAAGTAGAAACATTTCATGCTTTCACAGCCAGCCACGTGACATTATGACATGAAAATTCACGTGGCGAGTTTTCATTCGTCAACTCAACTCAACTCAAAAGTTATTGATTTTAATTACTAATTAACATTAACAATTTAAAAAATTCAATTTCTAAAATTTTCAAAAGTTAATTTCAATATTTGATAAGATTACTGATTACCTATTTCAATATTTAAGATTCATTTACCTAATTTAATCAAAGCCATGTCATCTACTACTGAAAATAAATTTTAAATTCAATATCTTCAAAATTCTGAAGTAAGATGTGAAATAACATTGCATGTTTTAAAATTCAAATGAATAATTGAGATTTATTTGAAGTCTGTTAAAGATTACTTATTTTAAATTTTAAAAGAAATTACTTTACATTTGGTTAATTATGTTAGAATAGTTACACGCACTACAAGAAAGAGGCTTATTTACGGCGGTTAAAATCCGCCGTAAATAATACGCGCCCCGCCGTATATAGTATTTACGGCGGACTAGCCGCCGTAAATAGATCCCCGTATAAATCATCGCCGTATATACTATATACGGCGGGACAACCGCCGTATATAGTATATACGGCGGATATACCACCGCCATATATAAATGGAATACATACGTATAAAATGGCGTATTTGAGTGATCTTTATACGGCGGAATGTGTAACCGCCGTAAATAAGAGACGAGTCGTCCGCTCCGTGACGAGTCGTCCCAGTTGCACCCCCACCAGGTTCCCTCGTCCAAACGAGTCGTCCATGGCCATTTTATACGGCGGTTACTATATCCGCCGTAAATAACTAAATAGGGACGACTCGTCCACCATGGCACGAGTCGTCCCATTTACACCCCCTACTGGTTCCCTCGTCCCCCCCTTTGGGCACGAGTCGTCCCTAGGTTTATACGGCGGATTTAGTCACCGCCGTAAATAATCCTATTTTTTTTTCCCCAAATTTGTATAATTCATTTTCCCCAAAAATACGTTCACAAAAACCAAATTCAACCTGTACACACACAATATAACCAAAAATACACAAATGCAATCAATATTTACAATCTACATATTAACACAATTAATGTTGAATGTATCCAGACATAATAACCATTATACAAAAAAGTTATTAGTTGTTGAATGTATCCAAAATACACAATGTCTAAAATCCACGAACACCTATTCATTACCGTCATTTCCACGTCGTTCCATCCAACAACGTTTCAATTCATCAATTTGTTGTTGTAACTTAAGGCGTTCCTCATCAAGTTGTTGTTGTAACCGCTCCCGAAGTCGTTGGCGTTCCTCCTCATTTTTCGGCGTTCCTCCTCAAGTTGCCTTTCCATATCTGCTCGACCCCGCCACCGCCTCCATTACAGCTGCCCGAGAAGGTTGGGATTTACCAAACACCTTAGTTTTGTTCGTACCGCCTCCCATACATCGAACTCTCCCATGGTCATCAGGGCCAAACATACCAACAAAAATATTTTCACGCGCCGCGGGAGAGTTTTGTTGCGCCTCTGGCAGCTCCTCAACCGCATCATTAAGCGTTTCTTTGTAACAAAACAACATGTTCAATATAAATGTTTTAACTTTAATTAATATTATGAAAATGAAGTTAGAAATGAAAAAAGTATTCTATAGAATAACAAAACTGAAACAGAAAAGGTTGAAACTTTAACTTACAATCATTTGAGTGGTTTCTTGATCTGCGGGTGTTTTGCCCGTGCGCGTATGTATGAAAACGCTTAAGCGATCAGTTGGTAATCCCTTGTCGCCTCTCTACAATTTATAATAGAATCATTTGACCAAAAAAAAAATATATTTATATACGATACAAAAAGAAACATTAATTGAATTGACAACTGAGAACTAAATTGAACGATGACAAACCTCTTTGATGACTTTGGGATGGGACGTTTTTCCGGTCCTATTCGAGCACGATTGTTTTTCTCGATTCAATTTATTTGTTTCGATATTTCCTGGAAAAAAGATAATATTAGTATTAATTTGACTACTTATATAAGACATTCACGATAATAGATTGAGATTAATTTGAAATATACCCGAGCCTTGGCGTACCCACATCGCAACAAGTGCGGCCCATTGATCTCGCAACGCACCCACGGGGTGGGTGAGCCAATGCGTCTTGGCCGATTCATACATCTTATAATGTCAGTTTCAACCGAGTAATAATATTCATAACTCGAGTCAATATTCATAACAAAGTCATAACCGAGTAATATTCATAATCGAGTAATACTTATTATATGCTTGTCTCACATTGTATTTCCAAATACGCCACGCTTTAGCGAGAGAAAGAGCCATAACCGGAAATACTCCTGAGGAGCATTTGTATTTTCCTATATACACAATTCAACAAAGAAAAATAAAACAATTGTTAGAGAATCATAAGACTTTTGACTACGTACTAGAGATTTATGTAAGAAATATGGATTACAACTTACTGTAACGTCATTCCATACGTTATTTATGCACTCGTGGTTCATCTCGAGACCACTCATTAGTTAATGGGAAATGTTCCCCATTTTTAGCAAAAATTCCTATCTCGAGTAGCTAATTGTGCCATTTCCCCACCAACCGGTTGACCATAATTATTCCATATTATGATCAATCTCTCTTTACCCCATTTGGCGGTTGGTTTGGCCAACCCTCTTCCTTTAGGGTTAGAGCCCCGACACAGTAATAAATTTTTCCTTGGAGGCATATCTGTCATATGACAATTCAATTATAGCACAAGAATTGGATAAACCAAGTAAAGGACCCAAAAAAACAATCTTATAATATATGTATAAGACCTATAAATTTATTATAGGTCTTATGTATCATGTATAAGACCTATAAAATGCCTAGAAACAACAACAAAGAACAACAACAACAACAACAACAACAACAACAGAAACAACAAGAAGAATGTAAACAACAACAAGAATAACAAACAAGAATAAAGAAAAAAGAATAAAGAATAGAATAACAACAGAATAAAGAAACAACAACAACAACAAAGAACATCAACAATAACAAAGAATAAAGCAAAGAAAGAACAAGAATAAAGAACAATAACAAGAAGAAACAACAAACATGGAAGGCCACAGATATTTATGTGTGTGGGAGATATTTAGTTGTAGATCCAAATGAAAATCTTGAAACCTTTATGAGAATGCAAGAAAGTAATGTCCTTTACAGGCAAAATGGCATGCATCACGTTTTAAATCCCCTTTTAGTGTTAAGGTTTCAGCAATCCTTTCTTTCCAGGATGATTATTTTTCCATTCCCATCAGGCTAATCGACTTGTACCCTGTTTCTTACTCATGCTGCTCCGTACAACATTTCAAGGGTTCAGTTTGCCCTTGCCATAAATTACAAGCATGCCCCTCATCCAAGGTACTTTACAGTTTACCCCCTCCCCCAACACCCCCCAAAGTACTCTTTATTCACTTCTTGCATAGGTAAGTAGGTACCACTTCTTGTATAAGGGATATATTAGCATCAAATAAAACATATTGTGACTTTTTAAAATGCAATCAGCAACCCCTAAAGTTGGTCCCATCAGCACTTTCCCCCCTGTATGCAAATTCTTTAAATATGCAATTCTTTAAAAAAAGAAATGCTATCCATATGGTTACTAAAATTGAATGCGATGCAATTAAGAAAAAAGTAAGTTTCGTAAGTATGAAAAGTAAAATAGGAGCAAGAAAGTGGGGTGGGAAGATTTTTGTTTCGAGTGTGGCAAGTGAGTCTCATTGATATTTGAGATAGTAGCCAATAGTATGGGACACCCAAAAGGGAAATAAGTAACCAATAGTATGGGACGGAGGGAGTATTCATAACTGCCTAATGATTACATTATATCATTGCAAGTGCAGATTAAAACTTGATACAACAAAGGTTAATTTAGTAACTCACTAGAATTTGATTTATAAGGGAAAAATAACAAATTGCATTCACGAGCACATGTACAGAACCAAATCTACATTTCTTTTGCTCTATAAATAATACTTTTGGAAGCGGGGCGGGGGGAACAACAAACATGACATTACGGGGCTCCATGGGTTGTGGACACATTTGTTATATGTCACATTTAACAAAAAACAAATACCAAATCGGTGGGGAAGCGGGGCAGGGGGAACAACAACCACAAGGAACAACAACAACAACAACACTATAGGGCAAGCCTTGCTTGATACAGAAAAAGTATAAAATAGTACGGGGGGCTCCAGTGGTACCAAATCGGTGGGGAAGCGAGGCGGGGACATCCCAAAGTAAAAGGAGTACCTGGAGAAGCAGATGACGGAGGTAGAAAGTAAGAGCTGCTGCAACAAGATCCTGTAGGAAATAAGAGTTTGATCAAAAGAAGCAGAACAAATACATATTACAATTAACAATATTAATATTCAATCCAACCATACAAAATAACAAGTTTGATTGAAATATGAAACATAAGTAATAACATTGTCTTAGTAATAGTAAGCAAATAAGATCTAAACAAATACATATTACAATTAACAATATTAATATTCAACCATACAAAATAACAAGTTTGATTGAAACATGAAACATTAATAATAACATCACAATAATAACATCACTGATGAGAGCCGAGAGGTTTGTCCCGATAGTAGGTCTCGACGGGAAAACGCCTCGTGCACGAGCAGCTGGCTCTCGAATGCATCATAGTCAAATAATCCTCAAACCGGCTCGTAACTCCGGGCTCTGTCTGCATCGCCCAAGCCTCCAGCTGCGTATACCGGGCTCCCAAAATGGCGCTTCATCTTCCAACCCTCAAAACGATCTTGCACCTCCCCATCTAGCATCCTCTAAAGTCCGTCGACTCTGTTCCCGAGCGATAACCTCCCCATCTAGCATCCTCCAAAGCATGTCGGCTCTGCTCCCGAGCGATCCTTGATCGCTCCCGCTCCTCCAAAATGCCCTCATGGTATCCCACCGATCAAAAGAACCCCGCCGGCTCTGGTTCTCCTCTCCTCCCCGACCACCCCGTCTCTCCCGATCCTCCTCTTCCTGCTCCTCATCATCCTCCTCATCAACGGGATCCATTTGATCATCAACACCGGGCATACGCCAATGCTCGGCTTGTTCACCACTCGGAAACGTGGCCCCTACCCCCGCAACGGACCGTCCTCCCGGGAGTACCATATTCAAATAATAAAGACCTGTTGTCCGTCGCCCTCCGGTCCCTCACAAACTTGTCATACCGCACTAGCGCCTTGGCTGCAATAAAAACTCGTGCCCCCATCAATCTCATCGCCTCGGGTTTTGGTTCACCCACACAAGCTTGAGCAATCAATGTGATCATCCCCCTATTGATATGTTTCCCTTTTGGTAAGGGCAAATGCCTCACATCTCCGAACAAAAATATCAACCCAATCAGGAATCACCTGAAAACTCCTCAACCCTGTTCGCAAAAGGTTTACCATAGCCACATTCAATTGAGCGGGCTCTCCGTTTGCCAACCAAGACATAGATAGACCTCTCGTAAAATAATTTCCAAGCCGGGTGAGAAAGAGAGGAAGCCCTAAGGTATTTTTTTGCAGGCAATCCCGTGAGCTCCGAAAAGAAAAACAAGTCCCCCATCGTACTCGACCCAGCTTTCCTCTCTACGATCAACCCCAAAGATTTGCCTCAACTCATCATAATCCACTCGATAGGCTTCATCATTCATATGAAACCGAATAGTATTTTCTTGTGACCCGGCCTACCTCCAAAGTTGAAAGGAACTCAAGTGAATATCTCAAATACGTAGATGGAGTCTTCCCCAGAAATTACCTAACCCGGCTTGCGTCATCAATTCGTTACTAACGTCTCTAAACCCAAATCCCTCAACACCGGCAAATGAAGGAAAGTGGTGACTTGAAATTTCCTACCCTCCAAATTCCGCCATTTTTTCTTTTGAGCGGCGGTCAATTGGGTCAATCCCATATACGGATCATTTGGGACTACGGGCGGCGGGTTTTGTCTACCCCTCTTGTTGCTACCCTCTCTCTCCTTAGGAGGCATATTTTCAACACAAAAACCACCTATACATAAGACGGAGAGACACAAATTTTAGTAATAACATTGTCTTAGTAAATAGTAAGCAAATAAGACCTAAACAAATACATATTATATAGAAGTAACAATATTAATATTCAACCATACAAAAATAACAAGTTTGATTGAAACATGAAACTTAAGTAATAACATTGTCTTAGTAAATAGTAAGCAAATAAGATCTAAACAAATACTACTCAAACTAATCATCATCATTATCGGCCATATCAACATCATCATTATCGGCCATATCAACATCTAGGTCATTGATATTAGTAGTTTCAATCTCGACCCCATCAACTCCCTCTCGCACCCACGATGTTTCTTCGTTAGCAACATTTTCATCCAGCATTTTGTGAGCAAAATGGTACCAATTGTGGAATCGAATTTGCAACTTGTTTATCATCATTTGAATATATGTCAAAACTATCTCTTGGCGTAATCCTCATCACAACTTTCCAATCACTTTCTATAGGATCTTTAACATACCAAACTTGCTCACTTGAGATGCTAATATGAATGGTTCATCACCAACTCGATTATCCTTATACAACTTGTGATTGAAGTTTACAAGAGTAAATTTTTGCTCATCTTCCATCTTGCCTGTCCTGTTATCAACCCAATCACATTTAAACAATACAAATCTTATTGAGTTGCTATAACGAATTTCAAGGATCTCAATCAACTCCCCGTAGAAGTTAACATCCCCTACAATGGGATTATTATCCTTTCGGCTTGCAAAACTTGTCACACTTGCATTCAAAGATGACTCCACTATTTTGAGTTTTCCTCCGTCTATCGACATCCTTCACTCGAAATCGAAAACCATTTATTATGTAAGACTTATACCGCCTCGCATCCATATGAGGACCCAATGCAAGACTCGTAATTCTTTCGGGCACTACATCTTTCGTCGTGCATACCTTTTATAAAAAACAAAATTTAATAAGAAAATATTTAAAACGATAAATTGAAACTATTATATGAAGGTGGTTTCATACTTACATAATCCTTAAACCAGCTAACAAACTTATCATTATGTTCTTTCTCTATAAGATGTCGTTGATTACGAGGTAATGTCTCCCTCAAATGTACACGATGCATTCTCGAGCGGTCGAAAATATGAATTAAGTATTAATTTGAAATATAAAAGATATAAGGAATGTAAGCCTCATGTAAGGAATCACTTACTCTAGGTATTGTTCAACATCTTCAGTATTGAAAAGCACATATCTATGCGCTTGTACTCGTGTGATGTAATCAAGGGTAATTACCTCTTCTTTTCCTACAAAGCGGCCTAACTCATCACCTTCATCATCATTTCTTCTAGGACGATTGGACTTTGTCTCAATGTCATCCAAATATTGCGTACAAAAAGTCATGCATTCTTCACCACAATTGCCTTAGCTATGGAGGCCTCGGGATGGGCTCGATTTCGAACATATAATTTTAATGTAAGTAGAAACCTACAAAAACATTTACTTATGCTAAAGCGAGATGTAAAAGGAATTTAACTTTTTCAAAATAAATTTAATATGGATGTACCTCTCTACCGGATACATCCAAAGAAATTGTATTGGGCCTGCTAGCAAGGCCTCCTCGGCTAAATGCACCGGCAAGTGCTCCATAACATCAAACAAAGTTGGTGGGAATATTTTCTCGAGAGCACATAGTGTGACAAACCATCCGATCTTGTATCTTTTCGAGATCGCAAGTGTATTCACCTTTGAGGATAATTGCCTAAAGAAATTTGCCAACTCAATGATGGCTTTTACAACGTAAGTAGGCAACGCTTTTCGAACAAACCTAAAGGGAGTAGTTGTTGGAGCAAAATATGACTATCATGACTCTTAAGACCCCAAATAGTTCTTTCCTCTAGATGTACACAACGAGTAGCCATTAGGGACTTTGACTCCCTTTAGAACTTTCAAGAATGTGTCTTTATGCTTCTTACTCATTGTAAACCGAGCCGGAGGCATAATATCTTTGCCAGGATGGAAGCTTTTGTAGATGCAATGGTTTCCGAATGTTCATCACTTTTAGGTCTTTTCTTGCTTTATCATTATCTTTTGATTTCCCGCAGCACCTAACAGTATGTAGCACATTATCAAACACATTTTTTTCAATGTGCATAACATCAAGATTATGACGAACATGATTATTTGCCCAATAAGGCAACTCAAAGAAGATACTCCTCTTTTTCCAATTGTGACACAACTTAGGAACCTTTCTTTTCTCCAACTTGGCTTGTTGCTTCTCACCCTCTTCTCTTTTCCTCTTTTTAATAACATCTTCTATTTTATACTCTGTTTCCATATTTTCAACTTGTTTAAGCAATTTTGTTCCAAACAATAACTTGGGCTTATCTCTCACTTCATGAGTACCATCAAAAGAGCCTTTATACTTACGAAAAGCATGACTCCTAGGCAAGAAGCGTCGATGACCAATATAACAATACTTGCCACCATGATCCAACCATCGTGCTTGAGGTCTCACATTGCAACAAGGGCAAGCATATTCACCTTTAGTGCTCCATCCGCATAACAACATTGCATATGCAGGAAAGTCATTTATTGTCCATAATAGTGAAGCTCGTAAAGTAAACAACTCGTTCCTTGATGCATCATAAGTTGATATACCATCTTCCCACAATTCCTTCAACTCATCAATTAACGGTTGGAGATATACATCTATCTTGTTGCCCGGCCCTTTTGGGCCTTGAGTAAGCACCGACAAGAAGAAATATGGTCGTTTCATGCATAACCAAGGTGGAAGATTGTATGGCATAAGCACAACCGGCCAAGTACCGTGAGATATAGTCATTGTTTTGAAAGGATTAAATCCGTCAGGATGCTAATCCCAATCTAACATTTCGAATTTCACTTGAAAATAATGGATAACGTTCATCGAATTCCTTCCACGCACGAGAGTCTGCAGGATGCCTCAAAGCACACCATCGTCTATTCTTTTCTCGGCATGCCATCTCATGAGTGTCGCGGTCTTAGATGACCAATACAACCTTTGCAACCTTGGCTTTAAGGGAAAATACCATACTTTCTTCATCGCTACCGCTTGGGAAGTTTATTCTTGCCACTTGTTTCCGCACCTTCACCGCTACCCCCTTCTTCTTGTTGCTTATATCTAGAGGCTCCACAAATTTCACATTTAGTAAGTTTTTCGATTTCATTTCGAAACAACATACAATGATTAATGCACGCGTCCCACGTTTTATAACTAAAACCCAAATCCATGAGTCATCTTGTACGCCTCACGATAGGAACTTGGCACTTTCGCCGACCGAGGCAATGCCCTAATGAAATTTTTTAATAAAGAAGTAAATCCCTTATCGGTCACTCGATAATTAGCCTTCCAAAGTGCATAAGTTCTACAATAAATGAGAGTACCGTAAACTTATCACACCCTTCCCACAAGGCTTGATCAAGATCTCTCAAAAGTCTAAGAAACTTTGCGGTGGATGCATCGATTGTACGATTTCTTCAATTCCCGGGCTGGTTACTATCCGGCATACCCATCCCTTCATGTACCATTCGCCTCATACAATCTTGCACGCCCAATTCAATTTCAATGCCATCTTCAGTTGTCCTATCATTATTATCATTCTTACGCGCCGAAATGTACTCTTCCCCGTGCCTAATCCAATTCTTGTAATCTTTTTGAAATCCCACTGCAATACAATGTGATCTCACGGTTGCACGGTCTTCTTGGTAACGATTTGCGCATTTTTTACAAGGACAATATATTTCTTTAACACCAACAGACTTTTTTGAGAATGCAAAATCGAGAAAGTTGTCAACCCTGCATAAATACTCATTTGAAATTCGATTATCCAAATCAATCCAACTTTTGTCCATATATGACTTGACTTGATATTTTTAACGTTAAAATACAACCTATATATAAGACCGAGAGACACAAATTTTAGAATAAAAATAAACTCATAAACAAACATAGTCTATGACAACATCATTCGTTCTCTCTCACAAGCCCCCCCCCCCTAATTGAGAAGCTAATTTAAGGAACTAGGTTGATGTGCAAAAGAATATGCACATGCAACAAAAGATTTGGAACTATTTTTAGGAACTAGATTGAAGTGCGCAACATTATTTTTTGTGTAGGGTCTACGAAGGGTACTATCTTAGGAGAGCGATGGTAATATAAGAAAAGTGTTATTATATTTAAAATAATGTGAGCCCAAAATTGTTGCTACAATTAGGCAAATCTACGAAGGGTACTATCTTAGGAGAGGAATGGATGCCCATTCTTTTACTCTAACTATTGCATTTTTTTCTTTTCCTTTTTCTTCATGTTATTACAAATTAATAGCTCTTCTTCTCCAGTTACCTACTCGCTTGTTCTTATGGGATTCACTGCCTCGTAATGCTAAGGTTAGAGATGGAAATGAAAATAGGTTGTTAAACTGTTTGAATAGTCAGATGGGACTATCATCATGGGACGGAGGGAGTATAAGCCAAAAGCCACCTTAAATAAGTCGCGACAAATAGGCACAAAATATCTTGCATTCTCTCGTCAAAATGCCAACTCGAGTATAATGAAAGAACTATCTAACTCGAAATGGTATTGCAAGATTTACTAAACTTGTCTTCTTTGCCAAGATATAAATCCATATAACTAAGAAGGGGCTCAAAAATTGCACTCTCTCATGCCTTTAACTTGAACATTTCTAATATAGGATCATTGTCCCACAACAAAAACTCGAACCTAGGTCTAGTATTGCCATCTTCTTTTCTATCTTTCCGTATATGAACATGTTTCCCTCAACATTTAATGGATACAACTTCTATAAGTATTTGAAAAACTAGATAAACGAGATAAACATCCCTTCCTTGGGAGGTATTTTTCTCATTACAAACACTTCGTCTCAACTTCTACGCACATATATATGCCGATTTATGATGTTCAATAACACACACACACACACATATATATATATATATTCATATTTCAACTAATCAAACCGGACTTAACCAAATAAATGTCAAACCATCTTGACTTCCTAAGTTGCCTCAACAATGCCTCGTACACGATATATGATTAAAAAGGTGCTGAATTTAGTGGCACCTTCACACCTTTGTATTGGTTTCATGGATATGAATATGAGCTAAGCATATTATACTTAATTCGTTAGGACTCATCACCGTGGTTCAACTTTAACATCTATAATGGTTAACCATAATCCAATATTCAAAGCTACTCAAATGTTTATGATGGTTCTTGTTTCAGTTGACAACCAATGAATCACAACCCACCAAATATCATCTCTACATTGAGGCAGCACAGAGATGAGACCAAAAGGAAATGGAAAATAGCAGTTAAAAACACATAATGGCATTCATGTCCAAAATCCAAAAATTAAACCAAAAATTAAAACTAAATACGCTATATCTACCTGCTGATTTGGTCGAAGGCGTCGGATTTTCTTGCCTAGGTATGGAGGAGAGAAGCTATGGAGGAGAGAAAGAGAGACTGAGATACAGATCGAAGAAATAAACAAAAACCAAAAATTAAAAGTAATTAAATACGCTATACTTACCTGATTTTGGTCACCGGCGTCGGATTTCCAAGCCCTAGCTATGGAGGAGAGAAGCTCTGCAGGAGGAGAGAAAGGGAGATCTACCGCGAAACTGAATAGGGAAATTTGGGTTTCCCGGTATTTTAATAACATTTACGGCGGATATTGTACACCGCCGTAAATAATGGTATTATTTACGGCGGACGCGTATTAACCGCCGATAATAAGTACCTATAAACGGCGGCTACTGATATACCGCCGTATATAACCTGGATCTCGTATACGTACACGTTAAATATACGTACATTACTTATTTACGGCGGACGCGTCCGCCGTATATATTAGATATTTACGGCGGCTGTACAAACCGCCGTATATATTATATATATACGGCGGACGCGAGTTAACCGCCGTATATAACCGCCGTAAAAAGCCTACTTTCTTGTAGTGACGTTTGTGTGAATATTTACTATATAATTGTATTTATCTCTTCTCCTAATATATAGAACGTATATATAGATAACAAATTATACTCTATGTCCCTACATGATAGTCTCATTTTCCATTTTCCTTTGTCCCAAAAAAGTTGGTCTCATTTTGAAAATTAAAGCTTCAAAATCACTAAACTTCCAAAACTTATAATGCAACCTTAAAATGTTTGAAAAGTCAAATGAAACTATCATTTAGGGACGGAGGGAGTATCTATCTACATACAGAAGGCTAACTACTCACTTCCGTGATTGTAGGAAATATCTATAGTAACAATATAACTACTTGCTATACATTAGGAGAAGATATAATTATATATAAATTACTGCTCCTAAGCTAGCCTCGAAGATCATCCTCTCCCTTATAACATATAACAATGAAAAATCTTTTTCTGCTCATTTGATATTTTTGCTACAGAAATTTATGCTATGCAAGCATAGGTCTTACTAAACCTCTGTATACATCAACACTCAAGAGGCCGGCATACAGACTCTCAAAAAGGTACCTAATTTTACATGCCTAATGACAGGTTAGTAGTACTTATATTTTCTCCGTTTAAAAGTCATTCCACAATGAAGGTTTATTTTTGTTGATCAAGAGAAAAAATAGATATTTATTTTGAAATGACGGTAATAGTATTTATTATTTTCTTTTAATTTTTTTTAGTTAAATATCATTTTGATAACATAAAGTGTGATGAGATGATAAGTTTCACTGTTTCAGTAAGTCATGGCTTCTGCACAACGTTCAACTGATCTTAGACATGGAATATAGTTGCAACATTAAGGTAATTTATTCTACCTTGAAATATTATGTGGATACCTGCCTCCCTCTTCTTCTTTTTTTTTCTTTTTTTGACAGTTCTATTCAAATCAGATTCTTTCCTTCTAATCTATTTTCAATTGTCTATTAGTGCTGCATAGTTTCACTATTTTTTACTACTCAGTTTATTTTCACCAATCTGCTACTTTTCACTCATAATTTTTTTCTCGGTAGGCTCTTATAATTCTCTTTCTTTTTGCTTCTTTTTGTTAACATGCCTATTCAAAAAATAAAAACTTCAATATTTGATATTGTGTTCTATAGTTCACGTATTGTTTTATTTTTTTCTAATTCGTTTTAAATTATGTTCTGTTTGCATTGTTCTACTTTTTATTAGTTTTGAATTTATTTTTATTATATCATGATGAACAATTCATATTGTAGGTGTAAGAATGACTATAGTTCACCTATCTTTGGAATGAGATTGGCAAAGACAGTGATAAGAAATGATGAATCAAAGAGAGGCAGAGGATGGTGTTATTGATGTTGTGAAAATGATTCAGACCAATACAATACTTTATTGCATACTATTATGATAAAAGTATCACAAAAAAAGAAAGTAAAATACATTCTTTATAAAGTTTGATAAGTAAATTGAAATATTATAGGAAATCAGGAAGTATATATATTTTTTCTTATGATTTATCTTTGATCTTTGACAGTTCCTTTGATTTCTTCCTTGATAAGATTTAACGATACTTTTAATTTTGATAAGATATAAGAATATTTCATTTCATTTGGGATTTATTTAAATATTATTCATTACTTTATCATATTAAATTAGGTTTGTCTATATTAAGCTCTTGCCCATAACTTCTCAATTGTAATATTTCCATTTCAAAATAGGTTTCATGTTTGATCCTCCACTCATATTAATATCAAGAAAAAAACATGGCTCAAAAAGCAACTCACATCAAGGTCAATCTAAAAATGAAAAGAGTGATTTATACAATATCTTTTCTTCACCAATCTTATCAAGTCTAATTTATATACACTTTCTTGAAAATATAATCTCATTTTTTAGAAAACAATTTGATGAAATATTGACAAAATATCTAAGAAGATATATAAATGAAATTTTATATATCTGAGTTACTATGATAAAAGTATCACACAAAAAAGTAAAATACATTCGTTATAAACATAATATGTAATTCCAAGAATTGCTTATGATGCTTCATAAGAAATAATCATTAATTAAAATTTCACTTGATTGATTCAGTTTTAGGAACTTTTTGTCCAAAATACATTTGAGGTGGAAAAGAAATAAAGATACAATATTTGTGTTTTATTTTTTTACTATTTAGTAAAGTCAATTTAACCTCCGTAGTCCGTACTATCTAATCTACCAAACTAACTTGCATACTATCCACAAATTAACCAAATCAACCTAAATTGTTAATGAATGTAACGAATATTAGTAACTTAACGGATATCACGATTAAAATTTTCAATTTTCCCCAATAATATAAACTTACATATTTAAGTTCACCATTTATCATGTATTTTTCACTTTTTAATTTTATTTGTTTAGTTGATTGTACTTATATTTTTAAGAGTATTTAAAAATTACATTCATCAATATTTGGGTATATTTTATTATTTTTGAACAAATAAGGGTACTAAGTGGGGGAGGGGGGAGTGTGGGGTTATTTAGTTGTAAGTTATATTTTTGACTAACCCTTTATATTATGATTAATATATTTGAAAATTTTAAGTTTTAATATCCGTTACTAACATTTGGTAACGTCCATTAACATCTATTAAGGATATTAGTATATTTGGCTAAGTACGTAAGTTAATTTGGTACGTAAGTTTTAAATTACATTCTTGTTTTGTTTCCTCTTTAGAACCCAAGAATGTTTCAGAAGCTTTAAAAGATAATTTTTGGATACAAGCAATGCAAGAGGAACTTGAACAATTTGCTCGTAACGAAGTTTGGTGTTTAGTACCATGTCCCCTTAATACTAATGTAATTGGTACAAAATGGATTTTCAAAAATAAATCGGACGAGCAAGGAAATGTTGTTTGGAACAAAGCCCGTCTCGTGGCTCAAGGTTATACACAAATAGAAGGTGTTGACTTTGATGAGACCTTTGCTCCCGTAGCAAGAATAAAATCTATAAGACTCCTCTTGGCAATATCTTGTTATCTAAAAATCACATTATTTCAAATGGATGTTAAAGCTGCCTTTTTAAATGGTTATTTAAAAGAAGAAATTTATGTTGAACAATCAAAAGGATTTGGAGATCCTCATCAACCAAACCACATATATAGACCTGATAAAGCCCTATATGGCTTGAAACAAGCTTCACGTGCGTGGTATGGTCGCTTAACCTCTTTCTTACTTGAATATGGTTTTACAAGAGGTGAAGCGGATATGACTTTATTTATTCTAAGGCATGGAAAAGAAATAGTCATTGTTCAAATATATGTTGATGACATAGTATATGGCTCTACGTCTCAAACTTGTCTAAAAGATTTTGTTGAGGCTATGACGTAAACATTTGAAATGAGCATGATTGGTGAGTTAACATTCTTCTTAGGCTTGCAGGTGAAACAATCTAGTGAAGGGATATTTATTTCACAGAGCAAGTATGCAAAAAACTTGGTGAAACGGTTTGGGTTGGATGGGGCAAAAAGCTCTAAGATTCCTATGTGTTCCTCTCTTAAACTTGATAGAGACCAAGTAGGTAAGGATGTTGATCCTACTTTATATCGTTCAATGATAGGTAGCCTTCTCTATCTTACTTCTAGTCATCCTGATATCATGTTTAGAGTGTGCATTTGTGCACGTTATCAAGCCAATTCTAAAGTCTACCACCTTAATTCTATCAAAAAAATAATTAAATATGTTTCTGGAACAAGTGAATTAGGGATTTGGTTTAGTAAGGATACTAACACCAATTTGGTAGGCTTTAGCGACTCAGATTGGGCGGGGGATATGGATGATAGGAAGAGTACTAGTGGGGGTGTTTTTACTTGGATAACAATTTAGTATCATGGTATAGTCGTAAACAAAACTGTGTCTCTCATTCCATAGCTGAATATGAGTATGTTGCAGCTGGTAGTTGTTGCTCACAACTTATTTGGCTAAAACATATGCTAGATGATTATGGCCTTGAGAGTAATTCCTTGACTATGGATTGTGATAACTTGAGTGCTATCAACATTTTAAAAAACCCTGTTCAGCATTCCCGTACTAAGCACATAGATATACGTCATCATTTTCTTAGAGATATGGTAGATAAAGGCCTAATTAACATTGATCATATTGATACTAAATATCAATTGGCACCAAGGCCTTAGACCACGAGAGATTTTCTAGTTTGAAAAGATCTCTTAGTCTTTGTAATCTCTGAGTCTGTTTGTCAGTGCTACCTCAGGTGATGTTATCACTTAGGGTAACACTTGTATATTAGTGTATCTTTTTTCTGTTTATTTTAAAAAAATGATTTTATATTCGTTTAATCTGGTTAGCTCAGTTCTAACCGTGGCACATGCTGACCTTTTTTTTGTTATGGTAGGTTATCACCTAGGTTAACATGTTTGATATCATTCCCTTTTGTATGCTTAAAGTGATGAAGTCACTAATGATGTTATGAGATAAATAAAAGGCAAAGAGACAAATTTGATACCATACTATTCTCTCGAGCTCGGGATACGGCGTTCGCTGCGATGATACACTCTTGCCAATGAGAATGTATGAGGTGATTTATGCTTAGTATTAGGGACATGGAGTTCACTACTACAGTGTACCCTACTTGAAAGGCATAAATCAATATATCTTTACACTTGAAATAAAATTCGGGGCACGGAGCTCGTTACTACGTTGCTTCCTTGTTTAAAGAAGTGTATTGATTTTTTATATCAAGCGATGTACTTAAAAGAATAGGCTTGTTATGCCTAAAGTACTTGGAAAGGGCTTGTTATGCCTAAAGTTCTTGAAATTTGCTAAGCTTGTTATGCCTCAAGTGCTTGAAAATGAATATATTTATCAATGGATGTTTATCTTATATGTTACTCTATGTGTTACCATCATTGCCTTAACACATTAGTGTGTGCTATATTAGTTTTTTAATTCTTTATTTTTCGAAATTTGTTGGTTAAATTTTTAAAATCTGAAAGTCTTGTTTAAAGAGTTTGTGATTTTGAAAACGTCTTCAACAAGTTTTCTTTATTTTTGGTAAACTTTGTTGAGTAACTAACCCTTATTTGTTTTAATTTTGTTCTCATAATTCTCGGGTAATGTTACAAAATTTTGTTACTTATTTTTTTTATTAGTTCCGTCTTACTTAAAAAAAAATTAATTTTTTTTAACAGCCGTGTACTGTTTTTGGTTGTTGAGATTTATTAGGGTAAGTGGTTAAGGTAAATTAGGAGACATAGCTTATAGGGGTTAATGAGGGTTTAAGATAGGATAAGTTTTTACTTGTCAAATCAAATTAATTACCTATCTAATCTCCCTATTTTCTCTCTATTCTCTCTAATCTCTCTCAATCGTCATCCTCTCTATGTTTTTACTTCCTCTCAGCGTCTCTCTCTCTCTCCTAAATTCTAGGTCAAAATACGTTCTTCAAAACCCTCAAAATCATCCATGGCATCTCCATCCAAGATAACCACCGAACCCACAAACACCGACCACATGGACATTTCGCCTAGCATTGCGCCTAGTGCAGCTTCTCGTGTAGCCATGGAGACTTCTGCCATGATTACACCCGCTTCTTCTCCTCCCATAATGACCATAGTTCCAGCTGCTGCCCTTGCCTCCTCTTTTGCTCAAGATATTCCCAAAGTTACACTCATTCCAGCCGAACCGAAAGAAAAGTGCTTTAAACTGAACTTATCTCTCTTAGAGACCGGGGTGTCATGTGGCTTATAATTTTTCATGCTAAACCTTTGTAATACCTTCTCTATATAGTTCTTTTATGATAATCCTAAAATACCTCGTGAACGATCACAATGCATTTGAATTCCTAATACAAAAGAAGCTTCACCAAGATCTTTCATCTCAAATTTGTTTGAGAGAAATTTCTTAGTTTCCTTAAGAAGGTCCTTATCATTACTAGCAAGTAAAATGTCATTCACATATAAGACCAAAAATATAAATCTACTTCCAATGAACTTGGTATACACAATCTTCACCAAGATTCATTTCAAAACCAAATGAAAGAATAACTTGATTAAATTTTAAGTACCATTGACGAGATGCTTGCTTATGCCCATAAATAGATTTCTTAAGTTTACAAACTAGTTGACCAGTTTTATCCGAATCAGTCACCATTTCTGGTTTCTTCATATAGATAGTTTCCTCAATGTCGCCATTGAGAAAAGTTGTTTTTACATCCATTTGATGAAGCTCAAGATCAAAATGTGACACTAATGCCATAATGATCATAAAAGCATTTTTAGAGGATACCGGTGAAAATGTTTCTTTGTAATCAATGCCTTCTTTTTGAGTAAATCCTTTAGCGACAAGACGAGCCTTATGTCTTTCCACATTACCTTGTGAATCCTTTTTGGTCTTAAAGATCCATTTACACCCGATGGGTTTCACATTCTTAGGTAATGGGACAAGATCCCAAACGTCATTATCATTCATGGATTTTAACTCTTCATTTATGACATCAATCCACTTATGAGAATTTGGACCACTAATGGCTTCATGGAAGGTGATAGGTTCATCTCCCACTAAACCTAACGGTTCCTCATTCTCGGCAAGATACACATCATAATAATCCAGAATAGCACTCCTTCTTGCTCTATTAGATCTCCTTAAGGCACCGGTTCTTCTTGATTTTGAGGGTGTTGAATTTCCTCATCAACATTTTCATGTTGTTCATTAATTGGAGAATTAATGTTATTTTGAATTATATGTTCTTGTTGAATTTCAGGCATAAGTGCTTGATTTTCAATAGGAACTATAGGAAGAGATATATAAATGGATTCCTCCTCTAACTCTTCAAATTCAAAATCACTATTCAAATTTTCCCCTCTAAAATCAACATCCTAAAAAAAACCTAGCATTTCCTGTCTCAAAAAAAGTTCTAGTCTTTGGGTCATAGAATTTATATCCCCTAGATCTTTGAGAATATCCTACAAAATAACTACTAACGGTCTTAGCGTCCAACTTTCCTTCGTTAGGTCTATAAGGCCTAGCTTCGGCTGGACAACCCCAAATATGAAGATGATTTAGGGACGATTTCTTGCCTGTCCATAATTCATAAGGGGCTTTGTCAGTAGCTTTTGAAGGAGCTCGATTAAGTAGGTAGGTTGCGGTTTTCAAAGCATCGCCCCATAATGAGTAAGGTAAAGAAGTACAAGAAACCATACTTCTTACCATATCCTTAAGGGTTCTATTACGTCTCTCGGCTACACCATTCATGCAAGGTGTTCCCGGCATGGTGTAGTGAGGGACAATCCCACACTCTTCCAAATAGCGAGCAAAAGGACTTGGACGTTGTTCTCCCGAACCGTCATTCCGACCGTAGTATTCACCACCACGATCGGATCTAACGTTCTTAATAGTCTTTTCAAGCTGATTTTCAACTTCGGCTTTAAAAGACTTGAAAACCTCAAATGATTGAGACTTTTCATGAAGCAAATAAATGTATCCATAACGTGAGAAGTCATCTATGAACGTAATGAAATATGTTTATCCGTTCCATGAAGGGGTAGAGAACGGATCACATATATCCGTATGAATTAGTTCTAAGACTTTTGTAGCTCTCAAGGATTCTTTATTTTTGCTGCTGTTTGTAAATTTTCCCTTAAGGCATTCAATACAAAAGTTATTTTTCGGAGTATCAAGCTTTTGTAATATTCTCTCGGACGCAAGCTTGTTAATTCTCCTTTTAGAGATATGAACCAAACGCCTATGCCACAAGGTATAAGAATTTTTACTTGAAAACTTTCGTTTTATGCCTCTAGAGTTAGTTTCATTATTATGGGACTCATTTAATGAATTGACTGTGTCAAGTAAATATAGATTATCAACGTAAGATAAAGAACTAGTACCAAAGAGCTTTGAATTGAAAAACAAATTGCATTTATTATTACCAAAGATACAGAAATAACCTTCCCGGTCTAAGGTAGTGATAGAAATCAATTTCCGTCTAAAAGACGGTATAATAAATACATTATTCAAAACTAAAAAATATTCAGTACTGTAGCGATGCGTGAATTTTTATAACATCTCGGAGTCGCCACTTATTATTTATTGATGGAAAACAATAAGAAAAACATTTTTTAATATTTTCAAGAGATTCAAGGGTTCGGGGGTTAAGTTATGGAATGGGTAGGTCAAGGAGCATCCATTCCACCCAATCCGAAGATTGGTCTTGCTAATTGGGTGTTATTAATCTAATCAATTCAAAGAACAATAAGGAGAAACAAATAAGTCCTAATTAATTTATTAATTAGGAATGTCGGATTGTATGCTTCGAGATCGCCTTCATGAATTGAAGGGACTCTAGGCTAATCCTTTTGATGGGATTACATTACTCTAAAATCAATAGAGAGATTGAGGAGGGAAACGAAAGTTAAAGGATGATTACCTTTTTGAGAAGAGATTCGGACAGAGTTTCGACTCAAGTTTAGAGTCGAATCTTGATGCGGACAGAGCTTCGCCTCAATCCTTGATTCGGATCTTGATGCGGACAGAGCTTCGCGCTCAGTCCTTGATTCGGGCTTCGATGTTTGTTGATCAACAAGGTTGATAAACAAACTTTAGGTGATTTAGGGTGATTTTGTAGGAATCTTTCAGGGAGAGAAACCCACAAAATGTGTGTGTTATGTGTTTTCGATCGGGGATCGGGGACCTCTAAAATACTGAAAGTCATCCAGTATTTATATGGGGTTAAGAGGTGGATGAATGATTTGGTCACCAAGTTTAGGAGACTTAAGTGGATTGGGACTCCTCCCAAGGAAGCTTCCAGAACCCTTATATGATTGGATACCCGGATTGGATGATATTTATCAAGAAAAGAATTTGAAACGGAGAAGGAAAGTGATTCTGCACATCCTGCCGAGGGGTTGTCTCGCGCGAGACACGTATGTCCCGCGCGGGATAACTAGTCATTTGACCATTTTGTCCTCTTCAGTTTATTTCGTTAGTCAGTTAGGTCCAAAACTAACGAGGTTAGTTAGAAACTTAACTAAACATGACGAAACTAATATGCTTTCATCAAAACACAAAAGAGAGATGAAGAGTAGTGTAATCATGTAATTATGAGTTCAGAATGGGGTGTCTACAGAGCCCCTCGGCGACAAGTCTTATGAAAGAAGAAGAGTCATCGATAGAAAAGACATCATTCTGAACACTGGGATGGTCGTGTCGCACGGCTGCCTACGTATCTCTATCGAGAATCAGACCAAAACATAGTTCGACTCCAAAACACGAAAAGGTTGCTTTAGGTATTTTGAAAAATCATTTTTGGAAATCGAGAAGATTTTATTTTTGAAAAGGCAAATCCATACTGAGGAATCAAATCATGACCCAATTCTGAATATACCTGTCTGTCTGAAGATTCGCCTGTTTTGGCTCCGAACCTGCGGGGAAAGATGTTAGAAAACAAAAATTTACTTGTTCGGTCATTTGCATTAAACGGTTTGTCTTTTTGATACCGAAGTGAGGTGACGATCCTGGCGATTCGGGATGGAGCTTTTGTTGAGGTGACGATCCTGACGATTCAAGATCGAGCTTTTGTTGAGGTGAGTATTTGACATACTAACCCTAGATGCTTGACACACCTAATTGGTGACGATCCTAGCGATTCAAGACCGATTTTTTGTTGAGGTGACGATCCTGGCGATTCAAGACCGAGCTTTTGTTGAGGTGAGCATTTGACATACTAACCCTAGATGCTTGACACACCTAATTGGTGACGATCCTGGCGATTTGGGACCGAGCTTTTTTGTTGGTGAGTACTCGACATACTACCTGTAGATGCTTGACACACCTAATTGGTGACGATCCTGGCGATTCAAGACCGAGCTTTTGTTGAGGTGACGATCCTGGTGATTCAAGACCGGGCTTTTTTGTTGGTGAGTACTCGACATACTACCTGTAGATGCTTGACACACCTAATTGGTGACGATCCTGGCGATTCAAGACCGGGATTTTTTGTTGGTGAGTACTCGACATACTACCTGTAGATGCTTGACACACCTAATTGGTGACTATCCTGGCAATTCAAGATCGAGCTTTTGGTTGGTGAGTACTCAACATACTACCTCTAGATGCTTGACACACCTAATTGGTGACGATCCTGGCAATTCAAGACCGGGATTTTGTTGAGGTGAGTATTCGACATACTACCTATAGATGCTTGACACACCTAATTGGTGACGATCCTGGGGATTCAATACCGAGCTTTTTGTTGATGAGTACTCGACATACTACCTGTAGATGCTTGACACACCTAATTGGTGACGATCCTGGCGATTCAGGACTGAGCTTTTGTTGAAATATGCTTGACGCATGGCACTTGACATGATGGATGCTTGACACGATGGATGCTTGATGCTTTAAGAGATGCTCGACGCACTTAATTGGGTGCATTGCTATATGAAAAATGTAGATGGTAGGCGAAATCCAAACACTCAACATGTTTGATCTAATTCTTAAAAGTAGGCACTTGACGTGCTTTACGCACTTTAATTCCTGCAAGAGGGTTAGTGAAAGCATTTGCATAACAACATATATTCACTTAAGCATTTGTTTGTTCAAGACGATCAATGTGCACTCGACTCCAAGAATCAGCGGGGAGAATGAGTTCTATTATGTGAGAATTGAAAATTGTTTGTGTGATTTAGATTTTGGTTTTAGAAGACCAACTCGTGAGGTCCATCTAAACATCGAATGAGACAATCGTCTAATAGGATTCTGTTGAGATAACCCAAGTTCAACGCTAAGGTTCAGGATACTTCAAGAATTTTTTGTTGTCGTAGGACTTTTCCATCGTCAAGCCCCTAAGTTTCTCATGTGATGATCATTGACTGAACAAGGTCTAAACCACTCCAATGGCTTTTGCTATGTAGAACTTATGCTGCCTACTCCAACGCATGTATTTTCCAAGGCTTCTCTTGACACAAAGCCCCAAGACTTCTTGTATGCTGCAGATGACTTCGTGAACAGGCTTGTGAGGTTGTGTGAATTGAAGAAGGATCCCCTCCTTTTTCCCTTTGAATTTTTTTTTTCTTTAGTGACGCATCCTGATTTTTGCCTAGACCGCCCTTTCGGGTTTTCAATCTAGCGGGCATCTCTTTTGCGTCTTTTTTTTTGTGCTCTAACTTTTGCCTAGGCCGCTCTTTACGAGTTTTCAACCTAGCGAGCAATTTTTTTGAAAAGTATGTTTACTCGAAGGGGACTCAGTTGGAAGAATCTCATTAAGGAGAAAGATGAGATCTCAAGTTTAGTTGAGGAGAAAGATGAGATCTCAAAGCCTTGAATTGAGTTGCCCCACTCTTCTTGGGATGAATGTTGATAGCAGCGCCTTTGGCTTCCTTCGTTTGTTGACAATCGACTTTCAACAGGAGTAATGTTTAGCTTTAAGCCTTCTAAGGATAGTTTTCATTTCAAACTTGTTTAGAAGTTTCTATTTTTCGTGATGATTTAAGGAATCAGGGTCCACTATTTGACATGAATCAAATGATACTCATAAAGAAAAACAACTATTGGGAAGGTGTTTAGGATAAATAGATAACTTTTATTGATACGGAAATTTAAAACAGACTCGATAGTTCACTTGACACAAATTAGAGAGGATAGAGATGTACTAGAATGACAGAACGACTCTTCGAGAACATACTAGGAAGTTGTCCTAATATATTTTATTTTCTTTTCATTTTTTTTTTCAAAGGAAAAAGGGGGAGAACAATCGGAGCCCCAAGGTGGTGATGCTTCAGTTGATCTTGCCGGCTTCATACAAGTCTTGTATGGCATCTCTCAAATTATAGCAATTGTTGGTGTCATGACCACTAAACCGATGGTAATCGCAAATTTGTCGTGGTCCCAATCTTCTCTCATTTTCTTAGGTTGATAGTCTTCCATTGTGTTCAATTTTCCTTGGCCTACTAGATCATCGAACATTTTCTTAAGAGTAGTCTCACCAAAATCATGATAGGTATGACCGGTGCTCCCCTTTGTTGGACAATTCTCCTTTTCTGAGTTCTTTCTAAGACGGATCAATTCATCAATTCTAATGCCCGATTTATGGAGCTCGAGAAAACTAGGGAAGTAATTGCCGACAAGCTTCTCTTGGTACTCTTCGCGGAGGCATTGAAGTAGGATATGAATTTGTTCGTCTAGGCTTGGCCTATCAACGATTTCAGTCAGTTTGGTCCTCCATCTTTTAACAAAATCGGCGAATGACTCATTTGTTGTTGCTTAGTTTGCTCAAGGTCTCTCCTAGTAGTGCGGTAGGTAGTGTTGTCCTCAAATTGTTCTTGAAAGGTACGACTGGGAGTGGCCAATCAAGCCTTGTGGAGAGTGGAAGAGTCATGTACCAATCTCTAGCGGCACCATCAAGGGTTTGAGGGAAGCATTGAACTAGCAAGTTGTCATCGACACCCATAGGTAGCATGGCCGAAGAGTAAGTTTCCAAGTGAGTTTTTGGACAAGTAGTGCCATTGAATTTTGCAATGTCGGGTGTCTTGTACTTTCTAGAAAGCTTTGACATGGATTGACGAAGAGTGTCATAGTCAATAGAGAGCGAGGCTTCCTTACTCACATCGAGGGATGCAAGTTTCTTTTCTAGTATTGCCATGGTAAGGGGTTCGTTCTTGCTTTCTCCCTTGCTTTCTTTCTTGGAAGCATAACTCTCATTGTTAGAGTAGGAAGATGATGAGCTAGGCTCATACTTCTTTTTCTTGCTTTTGCGGTGGCTTTTAGCCTTCTTGGTGTATGATACTTCATCATCGGAGGAGGTCCCGTTCTCTTTCTTCTTTGAGCTTAATTCGGCCAATTTTAGTTTCAAGGCTCAGAGTTCGTCAACCATGGCTTTCATTTCCCCGACTTGGATTCTCCTTTCAAGTTCTAATTGGGCATTCATTTCATCGGATTGGGCTTGTAGCATTTCTTCATATAGAGTCCTTTGATCCTCAATTTTCTTCTTGAGTGCTTCGGGATTCATCGTGTCGGAAGGAAATTGAAATGCTACCGTTGGAGAGGTAAGGGAGCTTGACGACCTTAGAGATGAACTAGAGATATCCCGACGAGGCGCCTTTTAGAATATTAGCCCCAAACTATCCTAGATGGAGAAAAGGATGATGGTTAAAATTACCTCACGAGCGATTTTTTTTGAAGTTTTATTTTTATTAGAGACGGAGTTTTGACTCAAGGAGGGAGCGCACATCGATTATCAATCACAAACACACATTCTGCAAATAAAGTCTCGCGCGAGACAAGGTCGTCTAGCACGAGACAACCATTCGAAGAGATGAATTTTTTTTCTTTTTATTTCCTAAATTTATGGTCAGACGGACAAAGATTCGTTTTCTATCTAGCATGCTAGGTAAATCTTACAGGTATACGTAATTCGAACCAAATCTAGGGACTCAGTAATCGACCATTCTTTGTAAAATAAAGCCACGTAGAATTGACCGGAAGGATTTTTTTTTTCTTTTAAAGGGACTTCCGAAAGGGTCATTCCGAAGGAACATTTCCGAAGGGACTTTTTTCTTTTTCCGAAGGGACTTTTTCGAGGGGACATTTTCGAGTCCTTCTTTATGGTCAATTTCACATAGCTTTATTTTGGTCAAAGACAAGAAAGATTACCGAGTCAAAACCGACCGGTCACAGAGTGTTCCTAGAAAATATACTACATGATATGTGGCGATGCAGGGCTGGAAGGCTAGGCTCCCCACGATATGACAATCTAGGTGGATTGAATACGTGGAGTGGGATGATCCAACTTCGGAGAGACCGGCGACTAGGTGGTTACTGTCATCCATCCTTAGTGTGGGTCCCGGGTTTATCAAGAGTTATGTAGTGCAATGACAGATACTCCCTCCGTGTCGGGTGAATGGAGACTTATTTCCTTTTGGGTCGTCTCACGTGATTGGAGACTGCCCAAAATGAAAAGAATGTTGTGAGTGTAATAGTAAAATAGGAAAGAGAATGAGTGGAGGGAATAGTAAATTATAATGGTGTTGTGAGTATTAAAATAATGTAGGAGAGAGAATGAGTGGAGGAAATAGTGAAGATTCTTTCCTTTTTCTTAGTTATTGTGCCCAATTTTTTGGTGTTCATTGACCCGACACGGAGGGGGTATATCATGAGTGCGCGTATGTGATAGTCAATCTAGGTGATAGAGAAAAATAGAGATTTTTTTTTTGAAAACTAAAAGAAAAACAAATAGTGGCCGCACCAAGTGGTTGCCTACGTTTCTCCCAAATTAGAAAGACTCAGGCCATCGTAGTTTTACATAAGAGAGAATTAAATTAATTAATTATAAAGCCTGAGTCAACTGATGACCGGTAAAAACTAAAATAATTCAATCTCACGCAAGTATATAGTTTATGTATAAATTAATTATTTTACCCTGCAAAATAAAATTGATACAAGCAAAATAGAAATAACATTTATTTTGATTTTTTTGATTTTTTTTTTGAAAGCTTTTCTGAAACTGTTGTTGTTTCTTTTCTTTTCTTTTTTTATTTTTTCTTTTTTTATTTTGATATGGTCAAATTTTTGGAATAAAGTCAACTAAGCTTTACTGTCCTTTTGTTTTAATGCTGCCGCCACAAAGAGAAAGCCAAACATTATTTTTTTTTAATTATTTTTTTTGGTCAACTCTGAAGGAATAGTCAACAAAAAAACCAAACAATCAAGTCTTCTGCCGTAACAATGTCTCGCACGGGACTACCTTGTCCCGCACTGGACAAGCAGTCGGGCAGTAATTTTTTTTTTCTTGACGAAATCAGTGTAGAAAAATTTCAGAAAATTCAGAAAAATCAAATTTCAAACAGAAAATTGAAAAGATTAATAACACCCAATTGTAATGCAAGTCTAACCCTCTTAATTAATTGTCCCCAGCGGAATCGCCACTGTAGCGATGCGTGAATTTTTACAACATCTCAGAGTCGCCACTTATTATTTATTGATGGAAAATAATAAGAAAAACCTTTTTTAATATTTTCAAGAGATTCAAGGGTTCGGGGGTTAAGTTATGGAATGGGTAGGTCAAGGAGCATCCATTCCACCCAATCCGAAGATTGATCTTGCTAATTGGGTGTTATTAATCTAATCAATTCAAATAACAATAAGGAGAAACAAATAAGTCCTAATTAATTTATTAATTAGGAATGTCGGATTGTATGCTTCGAGATCGCCTTCATGAATTGAAGGGACTCTAGGCTAATCCTTTTGATGGGATTATACTACTCTAAAATCAATAGAGAGATTGAGGAGAGAAACGAAAGTTAAAGGATGATTACCTTTTTGAGAAGAGATTCGGAAAGAGTTTCGACTCAAGTTTAGAGTCGAATCTTGATGCGGACAGAGCTTCGCCTCAATCCTTGATTCGGATCTTGATGCGGACAGAGCTTCGTGCTCAGTCCTTGATTCGGGCTTCGATGTTTGTTGATCAACAAGGTTGATAAACAAACTTTAGGTGATTTAGGGTGATTTTGTAGGAATCTTTCAGGGAGAGAAACCCACAAAATGTGTGTGTTATGTGTTTTCGATCGGGGATCGGGAACCTCTGAAATACTGAAAGTCATCCAGTATTTATAGGGGGCTAAGAGGTGGATGAATGACTTGGTCACCAAGTTTAGGAAACTCAAGTGGATTGGGACCCCTCCCAAGGAAGCTTCCAGAACCCTTACATGATTGGATACCCGGATTGGATGATATTTATCAAGAAAAGAGTTTGAAACGGAGAAGGAAAGTGATTCTGCACATCCTGCCGAGGGGTTGTCTCGCGCGAGACACGTATGTCCCGCGCGGGACAACTAGTCATTTGACCATTTTGTCCTCTTCAGTTTATTCCGTTAGTCAGTTAGGTCCAAAACTAACGAGGTTAGTTAGAAACTTAACGAAACATGACGAAACTGATATGCTTTCATCAAAACACAAAAGAGAGTTGAAGAGTAGTGTAATCATGTAATTATGAGTTCAGAATGGAGTGTCTACAAGTACTAAGAGATAATCTAAAAGTCCCTATGCCCTCCACCTCTACCGGCTTTCCAGCTCCCATGTAGATATATCTTTCATCTTTATTGGGCGTTTGGTAGTTCAGGCAACCCTGCATACATGAACTTATGTGAGTAGTTGCACCAGAATCTAACCACCATTTATATGAAGGAATTGAAACTAAATTTGCCTCAGTACAAACAAAGCCAAATGTCATACCGTTCTTAATTCGCCGTTGGCGATATTTAGGGCAGTCGTTCTTCATGTGAGTAAGGTCCTTGCAAAAGAAGCATTTCTTCACCTTTTGATCATTTGATGATCCTTTAGGCTTCTTTGTTGCAACCGCAATCTCCTTACCTTTTCTCTTTGTCCCACAAGAAGAGGTAGATGCATAATGAGCACTTTCGGACTTAGTTTGTTTCAATCTATCCTCTTCCTGTGTCACATGTGAAATTAACTCATTGATATTCCACTTGTCCTTTTGACAGTTATAGGTCGTTTCAAAATGACCAAATTGATGAGGAAGAGAAATTAAAGCCAAATGCACAAGAAAGTCGTCCGAAAGGTCCAACTTGAGTGCCTTTAATTTAGAAGATAGGTGAAACATCTCCATTATATATTCCCTTAAGCTTTCGATGCCCTTGTACCTCATGGAAACAAGCTTCCTTAAGGTAGCACTTGTTTTCGACTTTTCACTTTTAGCAAAGCGTTCTTCTAGGGCATCCAAGAAACCTTTAGCTCCAACGTCCTCGGAGACACTGTTTAGAAATGTCTCCGGGACTACGTTTTTCATTATGCTTAGGCTTACGCGATCAGAACGCTTCCACCTCTCTAGACTTGAGCGGTCTTCCACAGTGCTCTTGTCAGTTAGAGGGGCGGGAGCTTGTTCTCTTAATGCGAGATCAAGGTCTAAATAGCCTAAGACCATTGTAATCTTGTTTTTCCATGTTTTAAAATTAGTCCCAGTAAGCAAAGGTATAGAGTTTATGGCAGTAGTAACAGATGAAACACTTATCAAATCTTAAGCAAAGAACAAGAATGAAACAAAACATATATAAGAATCCACACAATGATTAATTATATCAAATGAATTTCATCAAAATAAAAGACAATCAATATGACATCAACACTAATCTTTGGATTGCGAATTTACTCATAATTTGATTTATCCTAGGATAAACAAATAGCTCAAACAATACACATTAAATACTTGCCTTCCTTTGGGCCGGTTCAAGTATAAAAATTGTCCTAAAGTTTAAGGTACTTGTTATCCGGTAATAAAGAATATAAACAATTCACTTTAAACACCCGTCTTCCTTTGGGATGGTTCAAAGTATTTAAAATGATCTAAAATTTAATTCAATTATTATCCATGAATGCAAATACTTAGTCAACAACAAGGTCTCATTTGGAAAACAAGCATGTTATCACATATCAATATTTACCTTCATCTTTTAACAAGTTTGAATTTAATCAACAAGGTCTCCTTTGGAAAACAAGCATGTTAGTTTTGTCCAAAATGTTAAGGATATAATTAATCGGAAACATAAGGCCTTAAGGTAATTTTATTATTAAAAGATAGTAATCCGTTTGTTCTACACGTCCATTCTTTAAAGTTTGATAACTATAAGAATCGTCGAAGCGCGACTGGTGTCCAGATACTATAATTTACTAACAAATTATCATAAAATTATGGGCACAAATTAATGTGTACTTTACTAAAAAAATAAATGAAAATTGACCAAAATAGCAAAAGATTGAAAAGTTTGAAAATCTGGCCTAAATAAGTCTTGCTCGACCGAGTCAAGGAAGGTGCTCGGCCGAGCAAAAGATTCCAGAGAACATCCCTTTTGGCTCTCTTACGCTCGGCCGAGTCCTTAGGGGTGCTCGGCCGAGTCCTTATGGGTGCTCGGCCGAGCACTATCCTTGACACGTGAGAAGGAGACCGAGTGATGCACCGGTTAGGAGGCCGGAACAGTGGAGAAATGATAAAATGGCGAGGGGTAGGGGAAGACCCAAACAAACTTGGATTAGAGTAATTGAAAATGATATGAGTTTACTTGGAATGGATGAAAGTATGGTGTTGAAAAGGCCGGAGTGGAGGGCAAAAATCCATGTGGGGGTTGATTTTTTATTTTATTTTATTATTATTATTTATTTATTTATTTATTTATTTATTTTTATTTATTTATTTATTTATTTTTTTTGATTTTTTGATTTTTTGATTTTTTGATTTTGATTTTTATTTGTATGTTTATTTATTTATTTGTTTATTTATTTTATTTTTTTTCAACAACCTTTTTTCACGATGACATATGAGGATTCATGTTAGCCGACCCCAAATTATTTTGGGACTAAGGCTTTGTTGTTGTTGTTGTTGTTGTTGTTGTTGTTGACTATCAATCCTTAATTTAATGGTGAATAGATATTCAACCAAAGCAAGTAGATCCGCATACTCACAACACATTTTTAAATGTGTGGCTATGCATTTGAACAAACTCACAACACATCCAATGATGGTGGCTATGTTCAAAATTAGGATAATCTTACATTAAGAATTGAAAGCCTATTGAGTAAAACCAAAATTTTATAATTAAGTTTTAACACCATACTCTAGAATCTGAATTAGAGTATGAAAATAATTCAAGAACACATGATTAACATGGAATCTGAAGAATCCAAAGCATAATAAAACATAAAGGTTTTTCATAATACTCAAACTTGATCTAGAATATGAGCAGGCTCTGATACCAATTGTTGGAACATAAACGATCCATTAAACCCTAAGCCGACTCATAACTAGATTAAGAAGGAGAAGAAGATGAAGACGGAAGCGTGTACCTGAAGAATCCATGATTATGTTCTTGATACTTGCTCTTGAATGAAGGAGAGAGTAGGGAAGAAAGCACTTCTAAATGATAGTGCCCACACTTGATCTTCTCAATGGATGAAGATAGTTTTATGACTGAATTTTATTAAAGCAACAAGTGTCTCTAATGGTTGATGGATGGCCTTTATATAATAAGAGAAGGGGCACTTCATTTATGGACTACACCCTTTCACAAAGTTGGTGGTGAGAAGTTACCATTATGCCCATCATTTAATGGTACTTTCACCTAATGGTATTCTACATATTTTGTCTATACTTTAACATTATTAAATGACTATAACATATAGAATTCAATAACACATATTATTTAATTCATGTTCTAACACATCATTCATCGAGGGGCCCAAGCAAACATCTCTCTTCATAAGAGGGACAAATCCCGTCTTGACTTATCATTCTTCCCTACATGAATCCAAACGTGCTAACATAGCCCTTATTGATATCTGATTAAAGATAGTGTTAGATTATATCAAACACGATCTTCACCATGTGGAAGACGATGATAATCTCAGGTACAAAGGATTCAATAACATGGCTATCATGAGATTTAATAATGACAACAGACCATGTCATAAATCTCATAAGTAGGTCATGTCCAATACTTGTTCTCTAGCAAGTATCCATAAGTGTAATGTGCATCTCCATGCATATAATCATCTCCATGATTATCCATTACCAACTTATACTAGTTGTTCATAACAACTAGGGACACAGTTCAATATAATAAACATGCAAACATATAATGAACATAATAAACGCGCTATATAATAAATGATAAACATGATACATAACGGTTCAAGTCAAACATAACCATAGCCTAGGGCATTACACCAACAATCTCCCACTTGCACTAGGCTCCATCTATGTATCTAATACCCATGGACCTCACATGACCATCATGCTTAGCTTTTGCGAGGGGCTTTGTAAGCGGATCTCCAATGTTATCATCGGTTGATACTTTGCATATCTTAACGTCTCCCCGATCAATAAACTCTCGAATGAGATGGAAACGTCTAAGTATATGTTTGGATCGCTGATGTGACCTTGGTTCCTTTGCTTGCGCAATGGCACCATTGTTGTCACAATAAAATTCCACCGAATTAGTGATACTTGGAACAACTTCCAAGTCACTAATGAACTTTTTGATCCAAACCGCCTCCTTAGCTGCATCGGATGCCGCTATATATTCGTCCTCTGTAGTAGAATCGGCAATAGTACTCTGCTTGGAACTATTCCAACATATCGCACCTCCGTTAAGCATAAACACAAATCCCGACTGCGATCGAAAATCATCCTTGTCGGTTTGGAAGCTAGCATCTGTGTAACCTCTTACAACAAGATCTTCTTCCATCCCTCCAAATACCAAGAACGCATCCTTAGTCCTTCTTAAGTACTTTAGGATCGTCTTGACTGTCATCCAATGGTTCTCTCCCGGATCAGATTGGTAACGACTTGTCATGCTCAAAGCATACAAGACGTCGGGTCTAGTACAAATCATAGCGTACATGATAGAACCAATAGCCGAGGCGTATGGAATATCATTCATCCTCTTTCGTTCATCAGTTGTCTTAGGACACTGAGTCTTACTAAGAGTAACACCATGACCAATTGGCAAGTTACCTCTCTTAGAATTTTCCATCTTGAATCTTCTAAGAACCTTGTCAATGTAGGTACTTTGACCTAAACCAATTATCCTCTTAGATCTATCTCTAAAGATCTTGATACCAAGGATGTAAGCGGCTTCGCCCATATCTTTCATTGAGAAACACTTCCCTAACCAAGACTTGACAGTCTCAAGTGCAGGAATGTCATTTTGAATGAGTAACACTACTAGAAACAAGCCTTTTACCGACAGAAATTTCCGTCGGTAAATTGATATTACCGACGGAATTCGTCCGTTGGGTTCCGTCGGAAATAATTGGTTGGTAATACCGACGGACAAATTCCGCCGGTATTTTCGGCGGATGTCCGCCGAAAAATCCAAAATTCCGCCGGAAACCGTCCGTCGGAAATGAGTTACGCCGGTCGGTTAACCGGAGCAATTGCCGGAGGTTACCGACGGAAATATTCGTCGGTAAATATTAAAAAATAAATAAATAAACCCCATTGCCGACGGTTATAACCGTCGGAAACCATAAAATTTACCGGCGGATATGTCCGTCGGAAATCTAAACCCTACACCGACGGACATATCCGTCGGTAATGAGTTTTATTTTTTTTATTTTTTATTATTTTCCGACGGATATTTCCGCCGGAAATTAGTTTTATTTATTTTTTTTATTAATTTACCGACGGAAATTTTCGTCGGTAATCTGTCCAGATTTTTTAAAAAAATTCTGTTTTATTATTAAACCACCTGTAAAAGGCTGTAAACCTGTTCAAACAACCTGTTTTAAACAAATACAATTACAAACTACAAACACACATAAACAACCTGTTTCGCTTGTACATCAAATAAAATACATATTTTAGTCCAAATCAAGCGACAGGGGAAGGGAAAACGGCCGGGGAAAGGGGAAACGACCGGGAAAAGGGGGAAGGGGAAACGGGGAAACGGGGAAAGGGGAAAAGCGAAGGGGAAACGGCCGGGGAAAGGGAAAGGGAGAAAGGCCGGGGAAAAGGGGAAAGGGAAAGAGAAACTACATATGTTTGTTTGTTTGTTTAATTACATGTCAATGAAAATTCATGTTTAACAACCACGAGCGCTGCCGCTGCTGCTACCGCTACCACCACCATGCATGTATAAACCTATCAAGATATTAATTAAAAAACAATATATCAATATACACGTATATCATTCCCTATGATGAAAGGACAATTCATGTCCATTAGGTTTAGAATTGGGTTGGCTTCTATCCCATCCTGAAATACACGTATGAATTGCAAATATCACCTTGTCTACTTGCTTTATAATCGAAAAACAAGAAATTTCGACAGCATAACCCCATGGTCTCCAAGTGCACGACGTAGACTAGGTCAATCAAACACTATCGATTAGAATCGACAGTGTGTAATCAACCATATATGTCTAGTATACACTCAGAGAACAATAGGATTAATGCAACCGAAATATCTCAACTATCGACTATTCAAGCAATTTTAATAGACAATGATGATATTTACAAAATCATATAATCGTGCATTTCAAGACTGTCCACACGGACAATTTAAGAATCGATGACTACATGTTGACCTCAACATGATAAGTTAAAGATTCTTAAACGGGTTTCTAAGCTTTTGTGTTTCAACTGTCACAACGTCACGTCGTAACATTAATTTTTATTCATTACCGTAAAATGCATAATTTTACAATAATGAATTAACACACACATCTATCATAATATTTTGAATAATTTTAAATATTAATATTTAATTCTTTGTTGTAAAGTATATCATTCCCTATGATAAAAGGACAATTCATGTCCATTAGGTTTAGAATTGGGTTGGCTTCTATCCCATCCCGAAATACACGTATGAATTGCAAATATCACCTTGTCTACTTGCTTTATAATCGAAAATCAAGAAATTTCGGTAGCATAACCCCATGATCTCCAAGTGCACGACGTAGACTAGGTCAATCAAACACTATCGATTAGAATCGACAGTGTGTAATCAACCATATATGTCTAGTATACACTCAGAGAACAATAGGATTAATGCAACCGAAATATCTCAACTATCGACTATTCAAGCAATTTTAATAGACAATGATGATATTTACAAAATCATATAATCGTGCATTTCAAGACTGTCCACACGGACAATTTAAGAATCGATGACTACATGTTGACCTCAACATGATAAGTTAAAGATTCTTAAACGGGTTTCTAAGCTTTTGTGTTTCAACCGTCACAACGTCACGTCGTAACATTAATTTTTATTCATTACTGTAAAATGCATAATTTTACAATAATGAATTAACACACACATCTATCATATTTTTTAAATTATTAATATTGTGAATAATTTTAAATATTAATTCTTTATTGTAAAATATATAATTTTACAATGATGAATTAAATTAACATTTATAAACAAGATAAGAGTCGTTCTTATCCACAACTATCAAAACCCTATCTCATCTTAGACCAAGAAAAGACGAGCAAACAAGTTCATTACCGTTTGAGCAAAGGATTTTCTGTTTAATAAGAATTTTTCCAGTTTCTTTGTCCTCCTCTCTAAGGATCTCAAGTGATGTTTGAGATCCTTAGAGAGAAAGAGGACAAAGGAAACCGTAAAAACTCTTATTAAACAGAAAATCCTTTGCTCAAACAAGAGAGAACTTGTTTGCTCTATCTTTCTTGATCAAAGATAGACGGATTTTGATAGGCGTAGAGTGAAAAAAGGCTCTCATCTTATTTATATTTTAACTTTAGACATTAATTAGTAAAGCAGTCTAAACACATCAAAATTGCATTCAGCTCCACAATGCATTTACAAACATTTATCTCTAATCAAACATATTATTTCACAAATAAACACACATTTTTAGGCAATCAAATAATTATATTGAATCATATACGATACACATATAAAACAAGAAATAGTAATAGTTACTAGAATAACCTCGAAACTCGAGAAATTCGGAAGGACGAATTTGATAATGTCTTTTATAAAACAAATATTTTGCTAAATTTCGGAAATCAAAACCAAATCAAAACCTAAACAAATTTAAACAAACACCTAAATTTAAACAAACACATTTCTCATCTCTCAGATTCAATGAACATGCAGTAACATTCACTCCGAATCAAAATGTCGAAATAAACAAATATTTTGCTAAATTTCGGAAATCAAAACCAAATCAAAACCTGAGAGTGACGGCGATGAACGGCGAGCGAGGGCGAGGAACGGCGACTTCTGAACGGGACTACGCTGTGACTAATGAGAGAGAGAGAGAGAGAGAGAGAGAGAGAGAGAGAGAGAGAGAGAGAGAAATCGAGTGAGAGAGAGACAACGATTGAGAGAGAGAAAGCGAACGAGAGAGAGAACGTACCGGCGACGGCAAACGGCGAATGGAAAGAGACGGCGGCGACGGCGTGTTCTTGGCGAATTACTGATGAGAGAGAGAAAGTGAGAGAGAGAAATCGAGTGAGAGAGAGAAAGCGATTGAGAGAGAGGAAAGAGGGCTTACCGGCGACGGCGAGGCGAGGCGGCGACGACGTTGGCGTTAGGGTTCGCACTGAGGAAGAAGGAGCGTAATTAAAATGAAGCGTAATTAAAAATGGGGAATTTTCGCGTATATATATATTTCTTTTTTACCGATGGGATCTGGGGTCCATCTCAGAGATTACCAACGGACATATTCCGTCGGTATTACCGAAGGAATTTCATCAATTACCGACGGACAAAACGAAATTTTTTTAAAAAAAATTCCCGGTAAATTGAAATTATTTTCCGTCGGTAAATGATTATTTTCCGTCGGTGTTACCGACGGACTCCGTCCGTCGGTAAAAATCCGTCGGTAAAAGCCCTGTTTCTAGTAGTGTAAGATATCATCGACATACAATAAGAGAAATAGCACAACGCTCCCACTGAATTTCATGTATACACAAGGTTCATCTTCGTTCTTGATAAAACCAAACTCTTTGATTTTCTCATCGAACCGAAGATTCCAACTCCTAGAAGCTTGCTTCAATCCATAAATGGATCTTTGCAACTTGCACACCTTGTTAGAATTTCGTGGATCAACAAAACCTTCGGGTTGTGTCATATACACATCCTCTAATAATTTTCCATTAAGGAAATCGGTTTTGACATCCATTTGCCATATCTCATAGTCATAATATGCATCTATGTCAATCGAAATTCTAACAGACTTAAGCATGGCAACAGGCGAGAAGGTTTCATCATAGTCTATACCATGAGTTTGTCTATATCCCTTTGCTACAAGCCTAGCCTTATAAGTATGCACCTTGCCATCCATGTCAGTCTTCTTCTTGAAGACCCACTTGCACCCTATGGTTTTTACACCTTCGGGTGGCTCAATCAAGTTCCAAACTTGATTATCCGACATGAATTGCAATTCGGATTTCATAGCTTCTAACCATTTATCCGAATCGGGATCGGACATCGCCTCTTGATAGGAAGTAGGTTCGTCATTCTCAATGACTTCCACTTCATTACTTTCTGACACGAGAAATCCATATCTCTCGGGTGCGGATCGTAACCTATCCGATCTACGATGGACTTGTGGATCTTGAACCGGTTCCACAACTTCTTGTGGACTTGGTTCAGTCTCTACTATCGATTCCATGTCATTTTTAGGCTCTTAAACTTCTTCAAGATCAATTTTACTCCTGCTAGATACTTTATTGAGACACTGTTTCTCAAGAAAAGCACCATATCGAGCAACAAACACTTTGTTCTCATTGCGGTTATAAAAATAATACCCTTTGGTTTTCTTAGGGTAACCAACGAAAATAACCTTGTCCGATTTAGGTTCTAACTTATCATAGACAAGTCTCTTTACATAAGATTCGCAACCCCAAATCCTCATGAAAGACAAACTAGGTTTTCTTCCATGCCACATCTCATGTGGGGTCTTAGGAGCCGATATAGTAGGGACTCTGTTCAGTGTGAACGCAGCAGTCCTAATGCATGTCCCCAAAAGGATATAGGAAGGTCTACTTGACTCATCATCGAACGAACCATATCTAATAGGGTTCTATTCCTCCTCTCGGAAACACCATTCCATTGTGGCGTTTCGGGTGGAGTCAACTCTGAAACAATTCCACAATTTTGAGATTTTGTCAAACTCTTGGCTCAAATACTCACCACCACGATCAGATCGAAGTGCTTTAATTATTTTGCCAAGTTGATTTTGTAATTCATTTTGAAATATTCTAAACATCTCAAACAATTCACTCTTTGACTTCATTAGATAGACATAGCCATATCAAGATGAGTCATCAGTGAATGTAATGAAATACTGAAATCCTCCCCTAGCAATGCTATTCATTGGTCCGCATACATCAGTATGTATTAGGCCCAATAAGTCACTAGCCCTTTCACTACTCTTAGTGAAGGGTGGTTTGGTCATTTTGCCCAATAAACAAAATTCGCATGTCTCATATGATTCATAATCATGTGAGTCTAACATTCCATCTTTGTGGAGTTTAGAAATATGTTTCTCGTTTATATGACCAAGCTGGCAATGCCACATGAACGAGTTGTTCACGTCATTCGGTTTAGACTTCTTGTCCACATGATAAACATTTTCAACACTATTTTGTTTCTCATCAACATCAAGAACATAAAGGCCATTAAATGAATTTGCAATACCATAATGCATATCATTTAAATAAATATAAAACTTCTTATTCTTAATAAGAAAATTATACCCTTCATTATCCAAACAAGAAACAGAAATAATATTCCTACTCAAATCCGGAACATAGTAACAATTGTTCAAAATAAGTACTAAGCCACTAGGTAAAGTTACATCATTGAAATTACCCGATCTTTTTCGCGCGCGGGGCGGCGGAAAAGGCGGTTGTCTTTCGCGGGGGGTTGGTGTCTGAGACCTCGCTTCACGGGAAGGAGCAGAATGAGGAGTCGCCACGCGGTTTTGTATTTTGAGCCCAAACGTTGAGAAACGGCTTTTGAAAATGGTGTCGTTTTTATTGGTAGCAAAAACTTAGGAAAAGGCTTTGAAAACGGGGATCATTTTTATTGGCAGCAAAAACGAGTAAAAAGCTTTTTAGTACCAGAGATTATTAGGTTCGGAGGTCACGTTACGTTTCGGGTAGAGTATTACGAGATCGCCCGAAACGCCTCTCGCATGACGAGTCTTTCTACCTTTCTCGAAATCGTGTGTGTGTGTGTGTGTGTGTCTTTTGAAATGGGGGCTTGAATGACAAGCTTAATCTTGGTTTGAGTGACAAATGTTGATTAGGTGACTTTGTTTGAAAAGACGAGCGTTTGAATGACAAACGTCGGTTTTGAGTTTGAAATGAGCGTTTGCGCGGCAAACGTCGACTTTGAGTTGAAATGAGCGTTTGCGTGGCAAACGTCGATTTTGAGTTTGAAATGAGCGTTTGCGTGGCAAACGTCGACTGTGAGTTGAAATGAGCGTTTGCGTGGCAAACGTCGACTTTGAGTTGAAATGAGCGTTTGCGTGGCAAACGTCGACTTTGAACCGTACGAGTCATTGTTAACGATTTTTACGAGAAAAATGCGTATTAAATGATTTTAAGTGTCAAATGGCGGCTTTGAGTTTGAGGACGAGCGTTCGGAGGCCGAACGTCATTTCGCGCGTTTTGAAAGAGAGTTCGACGGACGAACTCCGGTTTTGAACCGGGCATTACATTGTTAACGATTTTTACGGGAAAATGCGTATTAAATGATATGCGATCAACGAATCGGGTTGCGACTCGGACTTTTGAAAAGTAAATACTATCACAATCCAAACGGATCGGACTTGTAAATGACAGTATTTAAAGCGGTGTCAACGGAATCAAACGATCCGGAATTGTAAATGACGATCAACGAGGCCAAACGGCTCGGAATTGTAAATGACGATCAACGAGGCCAAACGGCTCGGAATTGTAAATGACGATCAACGAGGCCAAACGGCTCGGAATTGTAAATGACGTGAAAGTAAACGGAACGGGGTCGGAACGCCGTTTTAACCCGTGATTACTTCTCTTACGGAAAGAGAAGAGGATCGAGGGGCTAAAACGTATCGGACCCCGTTAGACGGAGGCGTCTACATTTTGACAATGACGTTCGAAACAGTTATAGCGACTGGCGCGTAAACCGAGACAGAACGGAAGATTCAGAGAGAGGGAGTTGTACCTATGGCTAGGGTCGACTCCTTTGGCTCGGGAGGTGTGCACGGGACACGGAAAGTTATTCGAAAGGTTGTTTCGAAGTTGTAGGGTGCGTATTTGATCGAAATACGAAGGTTTCACGCGAATCGAGACAAAACGGGAGCTCGGGAGGGGTGGAAACCAGTTTGGACCGTGGGGTATGTGATTTTTTGGTATCAAAATCCTCTTTCTTGCCTTTGACAGCAACTTCTATTTATAGGGTGAAAATTGCAGTAGGAGTCGTGGGACTTGGGTGAATTTCGGGGTTTTTGGGAATTTTGGAAATCACGCTGGGACTTGCTGGCAATTTCAGGAAAATTGCACAGTGAGTCCGGCCGGACTTGGCTTGCAAACCAGGGGTATTTTGGTCTTTTGGCCTTGATTTGTGATTGACGAGTGACTAGAGGGAGGTGGCATGCAGGACACGTGTCCTGTGACTCACCAAAAGTGTGGGAGTTCGTTCCCCGGTCCCGGTTTTGTCCGTTTTTTAAAATAACAGTCCGAAATGTCCGAAACTCCCTGAAAGTGCCGAGAAAATGCGTTTTTCAGGGAAAGCCATACTTTTATGTGAGATGTCACGTGTTAAGTACGGTTCGACGTCGGGATGCACGGGGCAGTCCCGAGACGTCTCGTTGGCACATCCACGGGGAGTTTAACGAGTTCCGGTTAACCTGAGCGGGCCGCTAACGGATTTCGGTTAACTTTCTGACGGATTTGGACGATCCGGATTTGGGTACTTACAGTTAGCCCCTCGGCGACGTCACTTTCGAAGGAAGTGGGGTCGTCGAAAAGATAAGGATCCAAATCGGGATGCCTTACTTTGAAAGAGACCCGGGCGGTCACCGGCCGGACCCTTAGCGAAAAGGATTCCTACGTATCCCGAGCGGGAATCAAGCCGATCGTAGTTCGAAAAGGGGCAAGGGCCGCGCATGGGGACCTTGACACGAGCGAGACCGTTAGGAGGCGTCTAAACACAGGGCTTCGAAACCTTCGAGGGCGTGTGGCGCCTCAAACCGGAGTTGCGATGCCGACGGGGTGCTCGTGCCTTGGGTGCCGGGCTTATTGCCGCGCTTTATCCCGCCGGGATGAGCGTTCGGGCCTACGGATGGCCGAAGAGGGATTGTTGCCATAAGGCGTTCGTGCCTTGGAGTTCGGGCTTATTGCTGTTACCGGTGAGATGCTGATTTGCAAGGCGTTCGTACCTTGGGGTTCGGGCTTATTGCTGTTGCCGGTGATGACCATTTGCAAGGCGTTCGTACCTTGGGGTTCAGGCTTATTGCTGTTGCCGGAGATGACTGTTTGCAAGGCGTTCGTACCTTGGGGTTCGGGCTTATTGCTGTTGCCGGAGATGACTGTTTGCAAGGCGTTCGTACCTTGGGGTTCGGGCTTATTGCTGTTGCCGGAGATGACTGTTTGCAAGGCATTCGTACCTTGGGGTTCGGGCTTATTGCTGTTGCCGGAGATGACTGTTTGCAAGGCGTTCGTACCTTGGGGTTCGGGCTTATTGCTGTTGCCGGAGATGACTGTTTGCAAGGCGTTCGTACCTTGGGGTTCGGGCTTATTGCTGTTGCCGGAGATGACTAGCGAAGGTCTTGATAAGAGAGTGGAGGTCGGACCGCGAAGGTCGGGATTAACTGTTTGAGATCGGACCGTGAAAGGTCGCGATTGAGAATTGGAATCGGACCGTGAAAGGTCGCGATTGAGAATTGGAATCGGACCGTGAAAGGTCGCGATTGAGAATTGAAATCGGACCGTGAAAGGTCGCGATTGAGAATTGAAATCGGACCGTGAAAGGTCGCGATTGAGAATTGAAATCGGACCGTGAAAGGTCGCGATTGAGAGTTGGAATCGGACCGTGAAAGGTCGCGATTGAGAATTGGAATCGGACCGTGAAAGGTCGCGATTGAGAGTTGGAATCGGACCGTGAAAGGTCGCGATTGAGAATTGGAAACGGACCGTGAAAGGTCGCGATTGAGAGTTTAATGGTGAGGACCATTATTAAATTTTAACGTCGGGAGACGGCATCGTAACTGAAATGTCCGGAGACATGGTTGAACGTTTGAATGTCAAACGTCAACTGGACTGAATTTAACGTCAGGAGACGAGCGTTAGTGAGAACTAACTGGGAATTTAACGTCTGGAGACGAGCGTTAGTGAAAACTAACTGAGAATTTAACGTCTGGAGACGAGCGTTAGTGAAAACTAACTGAGAATTTAACGTCTGGAGACGAGCGTTAGTGAAAACTAACTGAGAATTTAACGTCTGGAGACGAGCGTTAGTGAAAACTAACTGAGAATTATCCTCGGGGGATAGGGCGTTAGAAATGTCTAACTGGGGGAAATTTTACACTTTCGGGGGCCAAAAGTGGTAAAATTGGAATTGCCAAAAGCTGAGGGGCAAAAGGGGCAAAAATTATTCTGGTGCAGTAAGAGTCCGGTCGGACTTTTACTGTTTTTCCAGAAACCTTTTAAATGCCGAGGCTGGGGAAGAAAATGGCCATTTCTTCCATTGTTGCCGGCGAGAGAGGAGAGAAGAGAGAGAGAAATCCAACCCAAATTGCAAGGTTTGCTCGAATTTGTGAGGGAAAATCGCTATGGAGGGTGAAGGAGGACCAATGGCTCGCCATGGAAGGACCGACAACGAGAGAACTCGATTGGTTCGGACCATTCGAACCACCACTCTTCCATTGAATCCGGCGGAGTTTTATCCGGCGAGGGATAGACACAACTCCAAGGATGGGATCGAAAGACAAGTAAGTTCCCTACAAATTCCATTAATTTCAAGAATGTGCATTCTTTAAATGTTAGAAATTTGTTAGGAATTTACTTAGGGATTTTGGTGCCCGATTTGGGGCTTTTGACTTTGCTATGAATCGTTGTCGAAATTGACTAGGACGTAGTTCAATTGACATCATGGGTAGATGACATAAAAATTTTGGTTGCAAAATTCCATGTCTAAATGCATTTTCCAAAATTAAAGTAGCTTTAATTCGGGACGGAGCGAGATTTTCGAAAAATTCGAAAGAATTTGAAAGTTCCGGATTCGACGGAGTTTTCGAAATGATTTTGAAAGTTCCGGATTCGACGGAGTTTTCGAAATGATTTTGAAAGTTCCGGATTCGACGGAGTTTTCGAAAGATTTTGAAAGTTCCGGATTCGACGGAGTTTTCGAAAGATTTTGAAAGTTCCGGATTCGACGGAGTTTTCAAAATGATTTGAATATACGTAGGAAATGAATGAGAACCGTATCTGCATTGCATCCTTTTGACATGCGTTGGTGCATTTCTGTTGACGTTGCTTCGTCTTGTTTGTCTCATAGGGGACAGGATGGTTGATACCCACAAACCGTAAGAGTCTGGGGTGCCTTTGAGGCAAGCAAGGTGTTTTGTGGGGCCTTATCCTGACGTGGCCCGAGAGGGAGAGAGGAGTCCACGACACGGTGATTGACTCCGGCCGGCCGGGTTTATCAATCTTAGCCGCGGCAAATGGCTCACGCCGAGGGCAGTCCATGTATGTCGCTACGAGCGAAAGTACCGGTGGGATACGACCCACACTTTCCATTTCGATGGGGAGGCGACGGTGACTCCCACGGATTTTGCCGCTATCACCGGGTTGCCGACTTATGGCAACGCGCTAGTGTGGGTTGATGGTTATACCCCTGAGCAGCTTGTCCTGGCTGGCCGGGTTTGATATTACCGATGCCGTGGGCTTAGGCATTCGGCATGTGCCGATGGAGCGTCACTTGAGGGCGGGCGTCGCCGATTATCCGCCGGGTCTTTGAGGGATGACCGCGGAGCGTCCGGCTCGGGGGTTCCTTTGGTTTGCGCACTCGTCGCCGACCTTGTTCCCGACTTCCGACACGTCTTGTCACTTCCCTCTCGCTCTGGCCGCCGAGCGTATCCGGATGTCGTGAGGGGTTTGCGTGGGGAGGCTGGACTGGCCGAGCTCTACCATTCTTTGGACAGTTCTCGCGGGGAGAGGAGCACACATTTAGCCGCTTCCACGCCCGTCTTGGATGTAAGTTTACGTGCTTTTTCTCTTTCTTGCCTCTTTTATGTACTCGTATGTATCTCGCTTTGTAGCCGACATAACTTTCCATTCTCTCGCGGGTGTCCGGTGCTACGAGGTGTCTCACCCGCAGCTTGGGACGTCAAGGAGCCGTACCGTCCCTCGTTCCCCGCCTTGCCGGTTTGGCGTAAGAAGGCGAAGAGGGCGGTCTCTTCGAGGGTTGGCACTCGAGTGTCGTACGAGGAGATATCTCCGGCGCCGAACCCGGAGTTCTCCGAGAGGATCCACCGACTCCGGTGGAGCAGTGTTTGATCATGTCGCGGTGCAGATTTCCAAATGAGACTACACGGCGGCGGAAGCTCCCGGTGGGACTTCACCGCGACGCCATGTATTTGGGGGAGAGGGTGACCCGTCAAAGATAGGCGGGTCTCTTCCTTTGGTGCCGTGGATCCTCCTCTCAGACATGCAAGATCCCCTGAGATGCCGATGGATGAGCCGGGAGGGATACCTTCGTGGTGCGTACTTCACCGAGTACATCATAGCGGGGCCGCTTATGATGTTTTCGAGGATGAGGCCGAGGAGCCCGCAGTGCAAAGATAGGGAGGGCGAGGTCCCCGGAGGTCCTCGACATTTTCCCGTCCCGCGAGCTAGGCTAGCGTACGAGGGGCCGGACGGTTCGCGCAGCGACTTGTGATCCCGCCCGGCGGAGCCGAGACCACGATACAAATGGCGGACCCCAATGCTTCGGTGAGCATCTTTTCGATTTTCTCGCATTTGATAGTAGCATTCTCGCACATGATGCATCCGTACTTTCTGTTCGCTTCGATGATTTTCCCGGGTTCGCAGTATCCGGCCGTACGTACAATGAGGCCACGAGGCCGGTGGACGGTGGTCCGCCTACGCCAGGAGGCTCGTGGAGTTCATGCGGTGCGCCTCCCGGAGGAGCGTGGACGTCCGCGATCGGGGGCCGTCTAGGCCGAGGGGTTCGCCCGCTCCCACAAACTCGGTGGGGAGGACTTCACACGTGGGTTTGGCCGGCCGCGGGCGGAACGGCTGGATTTGGAGCTCCTTCTTCGCGCACTCGGGCGCGAGAGGGGGAGTCCTCGAGTTCGCGTACTCCGAGGAGGCCCTTTGCCTATTCCCTACTGGAGGAGTTCGGCGAGTTCCTGTTTGCGGCAGATCCCGGCAGCCATGAGCAAGACGTCGAGTGTACGGATGACGAGCAGGACTCCGAGTAGTCCCTTTATCGCTTTCTTTCTTTACTATTTTGTTTAGACAAAATGCATGTATTTGTCAGAACAAATTTTGATTTGAAATGTATTTGCAAAAAGGCGCCCGTGGGGCGGAACTCGTACTTCGCATATTTATTCTCGTGATCACCTTCGCTATTTTCGGCAAATAAGCAAATAGGTTAATCAAAAATAAATAAAAAGGAGAAATGCATTAAAAATTGAACGGGTCAAAAATTAAGCATGTATGCACTAATTTTTAATTATTTGCATCTTGCACGAGCCCGGGCTAAGGGATATTGACATTGGTTAAATGAAATCGTGGGCGTGCACGCAGATTTCATAAGAGTGAACAGTGGCATGGTTTGGAAATGTTTCCAACTTTTAAGGCAAATGGCCGCAGAGTTGACCAAGTCAATCGCAGAGGGAGTCCCACGACTTGAAATGAATTTCCGCATTCTTTAAATTGCGATTTCAGCTTTGCAATTTGTAAGAACTCGCATTGCTTTTGCTCATTCCGCTGAGTTCTTTTCCATTTCTTAAGGTTTTCTTCACCTTCCGACATGGCTCCTTTTCCCAAGTTATCGTCTCGGATGCAAGAGCGATATTTGGACAACTTTCGCCGTGGGTACGGAACCACACGAGGCGTAACAAAAGGTTTTTCGAAGGTCCGTTACGGGATTAAATCGTTTGGGCTTTGAAGGAGCTCATGCCGAGATTGGGATCTTTTGAGAGCCGCGTCTCGGTTCTCGGGACGTAAGGAGGAATGTGTACACCTTTTCGTACAACGAAGTCACTCCTACGTTTGAAGATTTTCGGGCCATTCTGGGAGGACCCGAGACGGGAACAGCCTAGTTCTTCCGTATGCCGGTGGCATGGCCATCGTTGAGAAGCTAGTGTCTTTGTTGGGTATCTCGGCCGGAGAAGCATACGGGATCTTGTCCGATACAGATACCGATTATGTTGACATTTCGGGGCCGCCCGAAAGATTTGCCTGAGCCGAGGGAGCGTCTTTGCGTGGGACGCGTTTGCTCGTGTGTGATTGCTACTCGTTCACATTCACGTCTTCGGGTGTGTGCCATCACACAGACCGGACCCGGTGAGGCAAAGCCGGAGTGGAGGAGACATCGTGCCATTGGTCTTGGGTGAGACGTTCTCGGGCATAGGCCGGATGGCGACCGTAGCCGATACATGTGGGGAGGGAGTCCCGCTATGCCGACCATGTGGTTGAGGGAGCAGGCCGCAGATGATGCCCGAGGTGCCAATGTCCCGTGACGCTTGGTCTTTCTCGCGACGTCCCTTCCGGTGATGTGGGGTAATCAGCCGAGCCGGAGCTCGGATGGCCGACTTGGCACGCATCACTTGCGATGGTGGGTTCCCCATTGGAAGTTACAGACTTGTAGGACCGCTCGGGGAGGGTCCATTGATCGTCGAGTGCCGGGGCTGTCTCGTACGTCATTCTATATTCCATCATTGGTTCTCAAGGGCAAGACGGGCCGGAGCAGTATGCCACCGACCGATCTCGAGTTATGCCGCTACCTTTGAGGTGGGATCTCTCAAGCGGATGGAGGATCCTTCGACGCCGTTGCCGGTCACCCGGTGGTGGCAATACACGTCCTTTCCCGCCAGTGGTTCTCTTTCACCGAGAGAGGGCACTGTCGTCGACGCAAAGATTCGGACCGGTACGAAGAGTGTATGGGGAGACACGAGATGGCTATCTTGTGGAGACGGAGTGAGCCGGTTGGGTGCCGATCACCCGGACAGCTCGACATTGAGGAGGACAGAGGCGAGGGCTAACCCCGGGAATCGTATCGCGATGCCATGGCTGATTATGTGGCAAGTGCCGATCGGGAGGCCAATCAAAGCACCGCGATGATGGCTCGAAGCGAGGCGGCTCGAGACAGAGCTAGAGAAAGGACTCGTATTGATGCCCACAGATTGACGGAGGCGTCGTGAAGAGTCCCCGAGCTGTAGAAGGCCTACCGGAATATTTCCCGCGAAGGTGAAGAACACTCGCCGGGGAAAAGGGAAAGGGAAGAAGGATGAAGGACCTAGTACGGGAAACTAGGTTGACCTTGCCGTCCCGCAGTATCCACCCACTGTCATTGCGTACACATTAATTGATTAATGTTTTATTGTAGTTTTGCTAGCGTGTAGCGAGTCAAGAGTTGACCGTGCTTGAACTCATCAAAGAATGTTTTAACCGTTATGAATTTGTAGGTTAAATGAAAAGAGTTTTTCAAACACAAGCAATTGATGCTTATTGTTTTTTTTTGTTTTTTAGACCGAACCAAAGATGGCCGCCTACGTTCCCCTTTTACAATTGGACTAAGGGGCTCAGTCACCGTAGTTCGACACTTTAGGTGAATTTGAGAAAACAAAGAAGTGCGACTGCTTTTTACCTCGGATCATTAGCGGGAATGTATCCAAATGGGTATTACTTTTTTTTAGCACTTTAATTTACCGAGGGGGACTGTGTATGGGGAAGGTGAGTTGACTCGTGCTCTTCCTCAAACGAAGTATCTCGGAGCTTGCTTCCGTTCACGGGGTTAACGAAAGGGTTTCCGTCCAAATCGCTAGCTTCATGGCTCCTCCTGAGAAGATTCTTTGTACCACGAACGGTCCTATCCAGTAGGCTCCCACTTTCCGAGGGGATTGGTCCGCGTAGGAGGCTTTTCCTTTAGCACCAAGTCGCCTTCTCTCGATGTCTCGGATCTTGACTTTCTTGTCGAATGCTCGTGCCATTCTCGCTTCCGGTAGGCTCGAGTGTGTTCCATGGCTTTCAATCTGCGCTCGTCGAGTAGAGCAAGTTCGTCGTGACGGCTCGTAGCCATTCGACTTCATTGACCCCGTTTTCCAAGAGGACTCGGAGGGATGGAATTTCCAATTCCACGGGTAACATTGCTTCCATTCCGTAGGTAAGTGCGAACGGAGTCTCCCGTGGCGGTTCTCGACCGATGTTCGGTATCCCTGCAGGGCTAGATGTAGCTTTTCGGGCCGTCCCGACCTCCGGTGGTCATCTTTCCGATTATCATGGCGAGAGTCTTGTTGGCCGCCTCTACCGCACCATTGGTTTGTGGTCCTGTAAGGAGAAGACTTGTGACGTGTGACTCGAATTCGGGCCGCAGTTGGTCACAATTTCCTTCGAAATGAGTCCCATTGTCGGAGATGATCTCATTTGGGCACTCCGTATCGGCACATGATGTTCTCTCGGATGAACTCGGCCACCTTCCTAGAATTCAAGTACCTTGTACGATCCGGCTTCTACCCATTTGGTGAAGTAGTCGATCGCGACTAAAATGAACTCGTGACCATTGCTCCCCTGGAGGAGTGATCTTGCCGATGACGTCGATTCCCCATGTGGCGAAAGGCCATGGCGTAGTCATGCAAGAGAGTTCGTGAGGAGGGATGTGATTGAGGTTGGAAAACCGTTGACATTTGTCGCAGCTCTTCTGACGAACTGGATGCGCCTGTTTCCATTGATATCCAATAGTATCCCATACGGAGAATGATCTCGTGTCAATGCTCGGGCGTTCATGTGCGGACCGCAGTTCCGTTGTGAACTTCGTTCATTAGCTCGCCGGCTTTTTCTTTGTTTACACACCGAAGGAGTGGCCCTTGGTGGCGCTTCTTGTACAACATACCCCTGTAATGACGAAATGGGATGCCAGCGTTTTAATGCCATCATGTTTTTGGCTTTGATCCCTTCTTTGTATTTTCCATCTTCATTTGTGAAGGAAGCTTCTCCGCTTTGGAGGTACTCGGTAAATTTGATTGTACCTGTGGCTCGTCGATCGTTTCTTTTTCTTTTTCGATCTCACGCAATAGGCGGGTGTTTCCCGTCCGCCTATTCTCGAGGGGTTTTACCGCTTTCCCTCGGGAATTTCGACAAGAGAGGCGAGGGCTTGCTGCATGCGTCGCGGCGGTTCCCGTCTCTTGGCAAATAGTGAAAAGAGATGTCCTTGAACCGAGCAATGAGCTCCTCCATGTACGCGTGGTACTTCAAGGCGTCGAATCTACCGTCTTCCATTTGTTGGATACTTGATTGATGATCAATGCCGAGTCTCCATATACATCCAAACTCTAAGATGTTGCGCTCGAGGGCGGCTTCCAAACCCGCCGCACAAAGCCAGATTCTCGCCGCATTGTTGGTTGCTTCAAAATTCACTTGATGGCTATGGGAGTATGCTCGTCCTTGGGATCGACAAGGAGCATTCCAATGCCATTCCCCTTCTTGTTGGCTGCCCCATCGAAGAAGAGTTGCCGCCGGTTTGCGCCGTCAAGTGAAAAGATTCCGTCGTCCGGAAATTGCGGATCGTGACCCTTAGGTTCATTGCTCGGGAAGTCGGCAAGCCGATCTCGCCATTACTCGCCCTTTGTTGATTTTCTTCGACCATGTACTTGATGTCGAACTCACCAGAAGAATGACCACTGCTAGCCGCATTGACAGGATGGCTTGTCAAAGAGATATCGGACGGGGTCCACTTTGGAGACCAGAGCACCGAATGCGACCGCATGTAGTGTTTCGCTTCCCGACTACCCATACCAAGGCGGTACAGTTTTCTCACGATGCCGAGTAGCCGAGTTCACTTCCTTGAAGCTTTCGGCTTACGAAGTAGATTGCATGCTCAACCTTGGAATCTTTCTCGTTCTTGTGCCGCATTGCTCCGATAGACGTGTCTCGTTGCATCAGATACATGAGTAGTGGCTTGTCTTCGTGTGGCGGGCACGGACTGGGGGATTAACCAAGTAGGTCTTGATTTTCTCGAAAGCCGTTTGGCACTCTGAGTCCCATTTGATGTCGGCATTCTTTTTCATCGCTTGAACATGGGCTCGCAGAGAAGATGTCAACCGGTTGATGAAGCGACCGATGTATCGAAGTCTTCCCATGAAGCTTTTCACTTCGTCAGTGGCTTTTCGAGGCGGCTTCATGTCGATGATGGCCTTGATTTTCCCGGGATCGGCTTCGATACCCCTTTCTCGTAACCATGTACCCCAAGCACCTTGCCGCGCTTGACGCCGAAGGTGCACTTTGCCGGTTCAACCTCATGGAGTGTTTTCTCGAGTCCGTTGAAGAACTTCCTCGATCCGTCATGTGCCGCATGTCGATCCCTTGGAGTGGATGATCATGTCGTCGACATATACTTCGATTTCTTTGTGAATCATGTCATGGAAAAGGGTCTGCAGCCCGCCGGTAAGTAGCCCCAGCTGTTTCTTAGACCGAACGGCATGACCGTGTAACGCATGTCCCCCATGGAGTGGTGAAGGCGTCTTGGCCTCGATCCTCCTCGGACATCTTGATCTCGTTGTATCCAAAGAAACCCGTCCACGAAGGACTTTACTTCGAAATTTGCCGTGGTGTCGACCAAGATGTCGATGTTAGGCAAACTGGGAAATCATCCTTAGGGCTGGCCTTGTTGAGATCCCGAAAATCCACGCAAAGATTCGACCTTTCCGTTGGCCTTCGTGACCGTCACGATGTTGGAGAGCCAAGTCGGGTACTCAATCACTCGATGAAACCAACTCGGAGCATTTTCTCAATTTCTTCTTTAACTTGCAAGGACCACTCGGCTTGATCTTGCGCAACTTCGTTTGACAGCTTGGATTCGGGATCCGTGGAATTCGGTGCTCCACGATTGAGGGATCGAGTCCCGGCATGTCCCGATATGACCAGCGAACACGTCAACATACTCCCGGAGGAGGTTTATCGTGGCTTCCTTTTCTGCATCGGCGAAGAAACCGCCCACTTGTGTCTCTTTAGGCTCTTGCACCGACCCCCGTGTTCACTTTGGTCATAACCTCTTCGGCCTTGGGCCCGGTTGTCCTCTTGGTCAACTACACGCTCGAGAACTTCTTTAATGTATTGTTCGTTTAATGTGTCTCGCTTCTTTATCAATTGAGTTATTAACGTCTTTTAAGTTGTTTGTTAACTTATCGCTGTTAAAGTGGCAATGAGAGGATACTCCGAAAGGTCGACTTTTCATTACACAAGAACGGGAATACATGATTGGCTACAACATTATAGTCCTCCTCGCGTAAGGCCGTTGGATGACTCGCAGGACTGGACTCGACAAGGACTCGACTCAAAGTGGTTTGAGACCGGGTTTAGGGAGATGTGGGTGCGGGCCCGCCTTGTCTTCCAATTACGCCCGGCTTGCCCTCGGTCCGGTGAAAGTTACCCAATTCTTCAAAGTGGCATTGCCGGATGCTTGATGAGGGTGCGGGGATCGAGAGGCTTGGCTCCCGCCGTCCCTATCATGGCGATCATGCCGTTGTCGGAGCCCCAGCCGATCAAGTTGGGCAACTCCATGACTTCTTCAAACGTACTCAGAGCCGGTCCACCGAGAGCGTCTTCTATGAATTCCGGTTCCTTCGCTTTGGATTTACCGTCTCGAATGTGGCCTCGGCGGCTGATCCGAACAACTTGTTTCCCATGGAGAGTACCCCGAGTTGCTCCTCCAAGTCTCGGGATTCCCTTCAATGTGTGTACTCATGCTTTGGATCATGGTGGCGGTTGGTCCAGGTAGAGCCGTGATGTCGAGGAACGCTCCTTATCGGATTAGCTTTGAGTCCTCCGAAACGCTTGAGGTCCCGTGCTAGTTGTTCCATTCGTCTGTAGTCTTGAGGTGTTGACTATTCCTGCTTCTTTCTCATCTTCATCAGCCCACCGTTTGGTCCCATCGGTTCTCCGCTGCCGATTCCGGCTGCCGGTCCCCTCGCCGATTTGCCGCGGTTCCCTTGCTGGTCCCCTCGGTTACGCCGTCTGCCTCTCGGTGAAGTAATGAGCGAGGTCAAAGCCGTAAGGTCGGAGGTTGGGTGTGCCGTCTGAGGTTCCCCTTTTGTGGGCTGCCGCCTTGTGCGGGCGAGCCTTTTGTCTTCCTTGATGTCGCCCGGTGTTGGCACGTAGCGAAGCCCCCGGACCGTGGTGTGGTCCTTGACTTCAATAACTTGGTGCCGGCCTTGCAGCCTTTTTGCCGAGCCCCGCCCCGGGATGAAGTTCATGAGTTTCATCATCCTCATGGCGGGAGGAATCTGATCGTGAGACAAAGTGGAAGGTCCACGTTGCATATTTGGATCTTGGAGGTCTCCGCAGTGAATCCAGCTTAATGGCATGTCATCATTATGCTTGATTTCCAAGACCGGAATGTCGTTGGTGCCGGGTCCCCTCAAAGTGGTGACACCGCCGCCGTAGACCGTGGTTAGCTCGTGCCTTGCATGAACTTGAGGCACCGATGAAGGGTGGATGCCACGCCATTGATTTGATGCGGGACGCCCCCTGTGATGGGCCGTGAAAGTGATTGGAATGTCCAACACTTGGAATTCGGTGGGGATCACCCGCTTGCCGAACCGTATGTTAAGAGTAGCAACCCCGAGAACTCGTACGGGAAGTAGAGTCATAGAGCCTTGACAAAGGTGGACTCGAAGGCTTAAGATCTCGTGGAAGCTTGATGTCAAGCAGGTCCATCATCTTGGCGGGCAAGACATTCATTCCGGAACCTCCGTCTACCAACACGCGAGGAAGGCGACGCTCGTCCACTGGACTCAAGTGATGTAGAGCGGCTCATTTGGTGATCGCCCCAAATTTTGGAAGGTCCAAATCGTGAAGGTGATAATGTTGCCATAGTGGATGTTACCAATCATCCGAATGACTTCATCTGGGGTCAAGCTAAGGCCCACGGGGACCATGGTACGGGCCGAGCTTTCCTCTAGCTTGAGCTTGTGAGGATAAAGAGGAGGTGAGCAGAGACCAAAGGGAAATGTTTGCCTCGAGTCCGTTTTGAGCCGAGTGAGGATCGGGTCCTCTTTCAAGGAACTTGCGCTCTTCGGGCCGGCCGGACTGCACTCGGCTCCGTCGGCTTTTTGGTGGCCTTAGGTGGTAATGCATGGATTTGACCCGATCGGGTTAGAACGCCGACATCGTGTTTGGTCCCTTACGAACAAAGCCGCTTCCGAAGTTGAGCCATAGTTAGAGGAGGATTCCTCGTAGCATAGGGCCATGCGTCTTCCCTCAACTCATTGATTGTGGATGAATTCCTGAGCTTCGGCTGACGGATTCTCGTCCTGTGATACCGGCTTAGGTGCCTCTCGGGGAGTGTAGCCTACGCTTGACGTAGCCGTTCGAATGTCGCGTGCACAAATGCTGATTGCCTCGAATCGAACCGTGCGCTTGCCGACCCTCCGGGAGGCCGGAGAGTTCTCGGCTCAAACGAATCCGGTCTCCTTGATCTCTTCACTGTTATATCGCGTTCCTTTCCTTCTTTGCAGCATACTCGTAAGGGCCTGCAGGTTGGGTCCGGCGATACTCGTGGCTGGCTAGTTTTCCTCCACTCGGGGCCCGTATCAACCTTCTTGCAAATGCGGAGCCTCGCGTCGAGAGTTAATGCCTCGCGTTTCTTCCCATGTGAGAATAGCCGTGCTTCTTTGAACTGCGTGCGGCCTAGGTAAACCTCCATCGGGGAGAGTTTTCTTCTCTCGCTTTATCTCGAGTGGCGGGTATGTCGGAAGGTGAGTACACGGCTTCCCGAACATCTCGCCCATGTGACCGGTTGCGGTCCCGCTGATCGTTTCGTAAATGAAGGCCGTAGACATGGAATTTCCCTGAGTAGTTGCTCGAGACGAATTTCCATCCTCCTCTTGTTTTTAAATAGACCTTCCTCCCCGAGTTGGCCTTTCAATATAAGTGCGGAAATGATCCGTTCCAATCCTCCCAGGACCCTGGGGAGTCCGATTTTGTTGACTTCATGCCCGGCTTGGAAGAGAATGGTTTCATCGTCTTCGTCGTCGCTTTCATTGCAGAACTTGCTTTCCTCGGGAAGGTAAGCGCTGGGATTCGTTCCGCCGTGTCGTTCCATCTCCTAGGTCATCAGCACCATTGACCACCCTTGCCTGGCAGAGGCTGTTGGATGAGACCAGACGGTAGTCAGGGAAGTTGCCATGAGCAAAACTTTTGAGGTCGAATTGGTCTAGAGTGGCCTCTAGCTTTCTCGTCCGAAGCCGCCTGTGACACTTTAAGGGCTTGGTCCCTGTAGGTCTTTCGAGCTTGGTCTTCGTCCCAAAGACGACTTTCTTGAGCGGCTAGTTCCATGAGAGCTTTCTCGCGAGACCTAGGCGCCTCCGTAGGTGCGCACCGTCCGGCTAGTGTCCAGAACCGTGATTACATTCAAATCGCCGAATGGCGGGAACACTTAGATTACATTGACGAAGGAAGTCGGACCGGGACATTCCATGCGTCCTTCCTTAATCTCGATCACCAAGAAGTTTGCCCATATCTCTGCTTGATTGACCCCACGGGGGTGTTGAATTCGCAATGTTGACAGCCTCGTGATCTCGCTCGATTGCCAAGTCTATCAAAGCTAGCAAGTCGATCGTGATGTCTCGAATCCGGGGCGTGACGGTGGGAGCAGAATCGAACCGAAGCATGTTGATGCCGAGGTGGTCATTTCCGTGTCGGAAGCCGACTCGCCTTGCGGGGAAGGCTTTCGTATGTTTTCGGGGTGGCCGGTGGAAGCGTTCCCGAGGTTGATCGACTTCGTAGCGGGGTGAGGAGCTTGGTCTCCTTTGCCGTTGCCCTCGCCTCGGCGGCGCTGAGGTATAAGCTCGACCGAAGGCACGGGCCGCTGCCGCCGAGGCCGGTACTTGAAGTAGTGATGAGCTCGAGCTCGCTTGGCCGCGCCTCGTTTACCATGAGCAGCACATCGAGGGTGACCTTGGTATGGCGTAATTCGATAACAAGAACCGGATCCTTGGCTTCATCAGGATACCTGGAATAGATGATATTGACGAAGTCGTCGTCATTCACTTGATCGAGGGATTCTTTGTCGTGTCAATCACGTAACTTCCAATTATCGGATAGCCGTTTGCTCAGACCGACGTTGAGCTTGACAATTTCCATGGTATTGGAACCTTGGTCGTAGGTGACCCGATCGGAAGGAGTTCCATCCTCAAACCGAGCATATGAATGCGGAGGTGCACTGCCCAGTGCCGCGTCCTCGACTCCGGAGAGTCCTGGGATTCATCGTCATCGATCGCTCAATCCGTAGGGACGTATCATGCCAAAGTCCGGTTTGCGTTAGCTTTGGAGCAGCTAGGAAAACTTGTCGTGCTCTTCGTTGGAGAAGAGGGGTGCGGCGAGGGTAGTTCCTGCGTGGAGGACATCCTTACATACGACTTCCATGCATTCAAATCACGAGAATGACGGTGCTTGTTGATCCTTTATCACAAAGATCTCTTCGCGCAGGCGGGGGCCGAGTTAGAGTTGGTTTGGAGAATGCGGCGAATCTCCGATTGGAGGCTAGGGGTTTATGTGCCCGTATCATGGCGATATTCGAGCGTTTCCTTCCAATACGCACTCCAAATGTTGGAAACGACAGCTTGAATCTTGATGTATCGGACTGCCCCGCCCGAGTCTGCACTTTTGCTCGATGCGTATAGCATAGTTAGCATCTCCGGACTACGAGGGATTTCGATGTAGTTTTCGCTCCCGGTAGTCCCTTGGATTTGATTCGAAAGGAGGTAACCCTCGGTGCTGAGTGCGGACACGCTTAGCTCACTGTCTCGGCTTCGTTTCCTATGAGGAAACTATATCCCCTCGGATGACTTCGAGATCTCCCTGCTCGGTTAATAGACAACTTAACACACTGATGGAGAAGTGGAAGGCATTTATGGCTTTTACCATGTGGTGTGCAGCCTGCGAGGCGTCCCTAAAGAGCCTGTGAACTCCGGATGGGATGTCCATCACATGGAATTTCTGCCGGCACCCATTTGGGTTTCGAACCCGAGTTCGAGTCACCGTCCCTAGGATGGGGCGAGACGAGTTTGTCGTAGAGCCTTGATAGTCCGAGGCGACGCAGAATCGGATGGCTTTCATTGATACGGAGGGCTCGCATCATGCGGAGAGGGAGAACATTAACGGCTGACCCGTTATCTACCAATACTCCAGGGGAGTGATATGGTGTTGAGCTTGAGAGTGATGTACGGAAGCTTCATTGTGCCCCGAGGCATCTCTCGGTAGGTCTTCATCACGAGACGTGATCATCTTTGCCGCCATACGAAGCGGGAGTCGTAGATCTCGTCTCTATCCGTAGAAGGAGAGTCATCAAGCCCATCATTTCTGTCTTCCTCTTTGCGAGGTAAAGCCTTTCTTGGAACCTCGGGGAGTGTGTTGAGGTTGCTTGTGGCCAGCGGTTGCCGCCCTTGGTTAGCTTACATTGATCGAGTGCGATTGCCAAGGCGGCCTTGATCTTCCCTTTACCGGTCTCGAGCTCGGGAAGAGTTGGACAGAAGTTGAATCTTGGGCGATCCGCTTGGGGGTGGAAGAAGCCCCACATTGTGATAAGATTACCAAGATGCGAGAGTATTCCGGTGTCCCGAGTGCAGATTCTGCAGTTTTGTGAGACTTTCGGCTTTCCCACCCTATGCGCTCTAGTAAGTTTGCATGGCCCCGAGGCAAGAAGGGCGGCGGGTACAATACGTAGTAGTCGAACCTCCCGGAAGGTTCTCCGAGGGTGTACCTACACGAGTGTCCCAGACTTCGTATCTTTCTCTCCTCGATTCTTTGTTGAGAGGATTTCTTCTTTTGTTTTCTCGGAGGATTGCTCGGACGGAGTTTCTCGGGACTCGTACTCCCGGGCGAGGCGGAGCGGATCCCTTGAACATCGTAGGCTGATGTGGACATTAGAGGGAGGATCCCTTCCACGGGTTTGAAAGAGGCGGAGCCGGAATTGCAGCCTGTGGCACTCTTCTTGGGCACCCACTCCAATGGAATTCTTATTTGTTATTGTTCGGAAAAGGGGGTTCCCAGGGTATTGGGCCACGGGGGCGCTCTAACTTGCCTTCTCTCTCTTCTATCGGAGTTCTCGATTTCGGCCATCGTAACCCCAAACAGGTTGTCGGTGTTATGGCCGTGATGCGATGGAAGGCGCGATATTTGCTCTTGTCCGCATTAGGCTACGGGAATTTTAGGTTTGTAATTGGTAACGGGCTTAAGGAGACCCTCCTTGATTAACCCTTCCGGCATCTTGCTCGGTGGCATGTCCAACTTGTCGAAGTGTACGGCCCGCTTACGAGTAGAATTGTTGCTTTGCGGGGACTAGGTTTCTAATACCCAACTTGTCCACGATGGGCGTAGTTGGCGAGACGTATCTTTCCCTTTCTTAGGGGCCGGTGCGGGATTGAATGCAGCTGGCGAGCGATATACGTATGGGTGTGCATTGACCATGGCCGGAGATGCAGGAAGAAATTGTGGCGATGAGAGTTTCGATGGACGGTCTTAAGTCCTCGCGACTTGTTTCCCACTCTAAGTTGGATGCATGCCGTTCCGGGAAGATGTTGCGATCTGTTCCCGGTGTGGCGATCCGCGGGCTTGACCCTCAGAAACCATCGTAACGCTGAACTTTTGAGCGTATCTTTGGAAGTGGTCGGCCATTTCTTTGGAGGGTTGCTCCTTTTCTCTCATGCCGAACGTAGTATCGACGTGCGTTTGAGGACATTCGGTTCCGTGCCGAATCGGTCCATCTCAGTCATTACGAACTTGGCGGGGAGAGGCGTGACCATTCCGGATACAGTGGATTTGAGCGTTTCTGCTTTGAGCCGCTCATGGTGGCTTTCGGAGTCTTTCATCCGCTCGACCATCCGGGCTAATGTTGGGTCGGTGGTGGGTTTGTGAGGCTCGGCGCCGGGTGCTACCACGTGAGCGGTAGTGATTGGAGGTGGAAGGCTTGGTATATGAGAATATACGGGGGCCTTTTACGAAGCTGTATCGGGGTTTGTCCCGGTGTTTAGGGATTCGATGTATAGGCAGCAGGACGAACCCGGGAGGGTATTGAGGAATATTGGCATCTGAGATGGTCAGCGGTGCGCTGGTTATATTGAAGTGATAGGAATAGCAGGTGACCAAAAATGGCGGGGTTGCCACGAGAGGTGGCAACATGGAGCCTAGGTCATTTGTTTCCTTGGTTGGAAGGCATCCCGTAAGTTGGCGGGGAGGAACTGATTGAAGGTTTGGTGAAACTGGTTTCGGGGGAATCGTCATCCTCGACCGGGACAAAAGTACCGTCGGCGGGGATAGGCTTTGCTATACCACGCTCATTCGAAGGCGTACCATGAAATTCTGACGATCTTCTTTACGCACTCTTGTGAACCTCACAAGCCCGGATGGCTTCTTCCAATGTCATATACATTACCGGTGGCGGGGATCCTTCCCCGATCACGATTTCTCGGTGAGCTAGACATGTCGAAAAGTTACATTTGAGGAGGGGAACCGAAGAAGCTGTACGCAATGCCGTTACGGTGATCTGGCAAGGCGGCGGCCGGAAATCTAAACCACTATCTGCTCGGCTGCGGGGAACGAAAGGAAGGGTTTAGGCTTCGGAAAAGGGGATTTGGCTCAAGGTTTTCGGGCTTGTGCAATGTGCGATTCACCGATTAATGTTTACTTAAAGCACGTTTTCTCGAGTCCTAATCGGTTGGAAAAGAGCGGGTCTTCTTTTTCATGACTAATCCTAGAGCTCTAATCAGAGTGGATCTCGTCACTACGCTTATAAGCCCCTCGTTTCCATTGTAGATCATCTTTCTCGGGGACGGACTATCCCGGCGAGGTACGATAAGGCAAGCGAGTTCAGCTCGACAAAGGAAAAAGTGAACTTAAAGGCTAGGCGATCACGCAAACTTTCAACGTGTGTGACGTACGGGCCACGATCGAAGTCAACGTCCTTAAGATTAAGGCGGGGATCGTGCCAAAATTTGGGCATGACCTCTTCGACTCGCTTGTGCGAGAGACCTTAGCTTTTTAGCGTTGGCCAAGTTGTGGGCGGTACGATACATACGGCGAGGTTTGGTGACACGGCGTCACATTGAACCTTCGGGTATATTTTTCGGCAGAGCTCCGCAACAAAGTCAAGGCTGAAAATCTCAAGACTTCGGGTCGGGAACGACCTTTGGTCTCAAACTCGAGCTTGACTCGGAGCGGGGCCGGCGTGAAAAACATACACTTAGGCTTTCTGACACGAGCTAAGCCAAAAACCAACAGGGGTCTTGGACAAAGTGTGACACAAAGAGTGCATGGCTTACACGGGCTAGGATGGGATGTTTGGGACGACCCCGTGCGCCCCGAAAGGCATACGCGGACCAATCGGAGTGCAGCGATAAGGCCATCCCGGGTTAGGGGTTGTAGTGTGCGGTGTACCGAGGCAGCAAGTGCACGTGAAGTGCGGTGTTCCGAGGCAGCAAGTGCGCGTAGTGTGCGGTCACTGAAATTCTTTTTCTGAGTAAAACAGAGATTTTTTTCAGAATGTGTCTTAAAGAATTTATGATGCACAGTTCAAAAGATAGCAATGAAAATCAAGCATGAATGGGGATGCACAAACATGGTATGATTTTGAAAAGTTGACAATGTAATGCCTTTGAAACAAAAACCGTTCGAGGTTTAAAGGAACTCACACACACGATAACGAGGAAGGGTAAACGAAAGTTTGACCCACGGAAGGCTTTTTTGAAAACAATGGTAGTTTTGAAAAAAGTATCTTTTCCCAGTGGTCGCCAACTGAAATTACCCGGATTTCGCGCGATGCGAAAGGCGGTTGTCTTTCGCGGAGGGGTTGGTGTCTGAGACCTCGCTTCATGGGAAGGAAAAAATGAGGAGTCGCCACGCGGTTTTTATATTTTGAGCCCAAACGTTGAGAAACGGCTATTGAAAATGGTGTCGTTTTTATTGGTAGCAAAAACTTAGGAAAAAGCTTTGAAAATGGGGATCATTTTTATTGGCAGCAAAAACGAGTAAAAAGCTTTTAGTACCAGAGATTGTTAGGTTCGGAGGTCACGTTACGTTTCGGGTAGAGTATTACGAGATCGCCCGAAACGCCTCGCTATGGCGAGTCTTTCTACCTTTCTCGAAATCGTGTGTGTGTGTGTGTGTTTTGAAATGGGGGCTTGAATGACAAGCTTAATCTTGGTTTGACTGACAAACGTTGATTAGGTGACTTTGTTTGAAAAGACGAGCGTTTGAATGACAAACGTCGGTTTTGAGTTTGAAATGAGCGTTTGCATGGCAAACGTCGATTTTGAGTTTGAAATGAGCGTTTGCGTGGCAAACGTTGATTTTGAGTTTGAAATGAGCGTTTGCGTGGCAAACGTCGATTTTGAGTTTAAAATGAGCGTTTGCGTGGCAAACGTCGACTTTGAGTTGAAAAGGAGTTCGAAGGTCGAACTCCGGTTTTTTAACCGGGCGTGTCATTGTTAACGATTTTTACGGGAAAAATGCGTTTTAAATGATTTTGAGTGTCAAATGGCGGCTTTTAGTTTGAAGATGAGCGTTTGGAGGCCAAACGTCATTTCGCGCGTTTTGAAAGAGAGTTCGACGGACGAACTCCGGTTTTGAACCGGGCATTACATTGTTAACGATTTTTACGGGAAAAATGCGTATTAAATGATATGCGATCAACGAATCGGGTTGCGACTCGGACTTTGAAAAGTAAATACTATCACGATCCAAACGGGTCGGACTTTGTAAATGACAATATTTAAAGTGCGGTATCAACGAAATCAAACAATCCGGATTCGTAAATGACGATCAACGAGGCCAAATGGCTCAGATTTGTAAATGACAGTCAACGAGGCTAAATGGCTCGGATTTGTAAATGACAGAAATTAAAATGACGATCGACGGATCGATCGATCCGGAATTGGTAAATGACAATAAAAGTAAACGGAACGGGGTCGGAACGCCGTTTTAACCCGTGATTACTTCTCTTACGGAAAGAGAAGAGGATCGAGGGCTAAAGCGTATCGGACCCCGATTAGACGGAAGCGTCTACATTTCGATAACGACGTTCGAAACGGTTGTAGCGGCGGCGCGTAGCGAGACGGAACGAGAGATTTAGAGGAGAGGGAGTTATACCTATGGCTAGGGTTGACTCCTTTGGCTCGGGAGGTGTGTACGGGACACGGAAAGTGATTCGAAAAGTTGTTTTGAAGTAGTAAGGTGCGTATTTGATCGAAATACGAAGGTTTCACGTGAATCGAGACGAAACGGGAGCTCGAAAGGGGTGGCTTGCTTAGGCGAGTGGGGGTGGTGATTTTTGGAGTGAATTTGGTCCTTTTTTTGCCTTTGACGACAACTTCTATTTATAGGAGTGAAAATTGCGGTAGGAGTTCGGACGGACTTGGGGTGAATCCGGGGGTTTTTGGGTATTTTGGAAATGCGGGGGACTTGCGGCAATTTCGGGAAAAGTGCACGGGGAGTCGACCGTAGGACTAGGCTTGCAAATCGGGAGTATTTTGGTCTTTTAGCCTTGATTTGTGATTGAAGGGTGACTAGAGGGAGGTGGCATGCGTGCCACGTGCCCTCCTGAGTCACTGGTGAGTGGAAGTTTGTTCCGGGTCCCCGGTTTGTCCGTTTTTAAATAACGATCAGGAAAATGTCACGCCCTCAGGAAAGTCTTAGGAAAATGCATTTTTCAGGGAAAGTCGTGCTTTTACGTGAGATGACACGTGTTAAGTACGGTTCGGCATCAGGATGCACGGGGCAGTCCCGGGACATCTCGTTGGCACAACAACGGGGAGTTTAACGAGTTCCGGTTAACCTGGAGCGGGCCAGTTAACGGATTTCGGTTAACTTTCTGACGGATTTGGACGATCCGGATTTGGGTACTTACAGACCCTGTTTTTTACCTGGACCATTGATGGGAATGTATCCAGTTGGGTATTACTCTTTTAGCACTTTAATTTTACTGAGGGGTGGTGTATGGGGAAGGAGAGTTGACTCGTGCTCTTCCTCAAATGAAGTATATGCGAAGCTTGCTTTCGTTCATGGGGTTAACGAAAGGGTTCCCGTCCAAGTCTGCTAACTTCATGGCTCCTCCGGAGAAGATTCTTTGTACCATGAACGGACCTATCCAGGTAGGCTCCCACTTTCCGAGGGGATTGGTCTGCGTAGGAGGCTTTTCCTTTAGCACCAAGTCGCCTTCTCTGATGTCTCGGATCTTGACTTTCTTATCAAATGCTCGGGCCATTCTGCTCTGGTAGGCTCAAGTGTGCTCCATGGCTTTCAATCTGCGCTCGTCGAGTAGAGCGAGTTCGTCGTGACGACTCTGTAGCCATTCGACTTTATTGATCCCGTTTTCCAAGAGGATTCGGAGGGATGGAATTTCCAATTCCACGGGTAACATTGCTTCCATTACGTAGGTAATCGCGAACGGAGTCTCCCCTGTGGTGGTTCGGCGATGTTACGCGCTGTGTCCCCGAGAGGGGCTAGATGTAGCTTTTCGGGCCGATCCAGGCCTGCGAGTGGTCATCTTTACGATTATCATTGCAAAAGTCTTATTCTTTGCCTCTCTTTGCACCATTGGTTTGTGATGCAGCAGGAGAAGACTTGTGACGTGTGACTCTGAATTCGGTCAACAGTTGGTCACAATCTCCTTCGAAGTGGGTCCATTGTCGGATATGATCTCATTGGGCACTCCGTATCGGAACATGATGTTCTCTTTGATGAACTCGATCACTTTCTTGGAATTCAGTACCTTGTACGATCTGGCTTCTACCCATTTGGTGAAGTAGTTGACTGCGACTAGAATGAACTCGTGACCATTGTTCCCTGGTGGAGTGATCTTTGGAGTAGCGTCGTCGATTCCCATGTGGCAAAGGCCATGGCGTAGTCATGCAATAGAGTTCGTGAGAGGGATATGATTGAGGTTGGAGAACCGTTGACATTTGTCGCGGCTTGAGCAGGCGAATGCGATGCATTTCCATTGATATCCCGATAGTATCCCATACGGAGGATGATGCTGTGTCAATGCTCGGGCGTTCATGTGCGGACGCGGGAGTTTCCGTTTGTGAACTTCGTTCATTAGCTCGTGGCTTTTTCTTTGTTTACACACCGAAGGAGTGGCCCTTGGTGGCGCTTCTTGTACAACATACCCCCCCAGAATGATGAAATGGGATGCCAGGCATTTTAATGCCAACATGTTTTTGGCTTTGATCCCTTCTTTGTATTTTCCATCTTCATTTGTGAAGGAAGCTTCTCCGTTTTGGAGGTACTGGTATATTTGGTTGTACCAGGGTTCATCGATCGTTTCATTTTTTATTTCGATCTCACAGCAATCAGCGGGTGTTTCCATGCGCCTATTACGAGGGTTTCTTGCGATTTCCCATCGGGAATTTCGACAAGAGGCGAGGGTTGCCGGGGCATCTCTGAAGCGTTTCTGTCTCTTGGCAAATAATGAAAAGAGATGTCCCTTGAACGGAGCAATGAGCTCCTCCACGTACGTGTGGTACTTACGGAGGCCAAAATCTACCGTCTTCCATTTGTTGGACACTTGATTGATGATCAATGCCGAGTCTCCATATACATCCAAATTTCCGAGATGTTGTGCTCGAGGGCGGCTTCCGGACAGTGCCACGTGCTTCATATTCTATTTGCATTGTTGGTTATTTCAAAATTCGGCTTGATAGCTATGGGAGTATGCTCGTCCTTGGGATCGACAAGGAGCATTCCAATACCATTTCCCTTCTTGTTGGCGGCCCCATCGAAGAAGAGTTGCCAGGGTTTTGCGTTGTCGAGTGAGAAGATTCCGTCATCAGGAATTGCGGATCGGGACCCTTAGGCTCACTTGCTGGGAAGTACGCTAACCGATCTGCCATGACTCTACGCCTTTGTTGATTTTCGACCATGTATTTGATGTCGAACTCGGCTAGGAAGAATGACCACTTGTCAAGCCGCATTGTGACGGGGATGGCTTGTCAAAGAGATATCGGACGGGGTCCACTTTGGAGACCAAGAGCACCGAATGTGATTGCATGTAGTGTTTCGGTTTCCCGACTACCCATATCAAGGCGGTACAAGTTTTCTCTAATCTTTGAGTAGCCGAGTTCACTTCCTTGAAGCTTCCGGCTTACGAAGTAGATTTCATGCTCAACCTTGGAATCTTTCTATTCTTGTGCGAGCATTGCTCCGATTGACGTGTCTCACATCCAAGTATAGGAGTAGTGGCTTGTCTTCATGTGGCGGGCACGAGAATTGGGGAATTCACCAAGTAGGTCTTGATCTTCTCAAAAGCCGTTTGGCACTTGGCATCCAGTTGATGTTGGCATTCTTTTCATCGGTTTGAACATGGGCTCGCAGAGAGATGTCAACGGGTTGATGAAGCGACCGATGTCTTGAAGTCTTCCCATGAAGCTTTCACTTCTATCGAGTGGCAGGCGGCTTCATGTCGATGATGGCCTTGATTTTCTTGGGATCGGCTTCGATACCTCTTTACGTAACCATATACCCCAATTACTTTGCCTCGCTTGACGCCGAAGGTGCACTTCGCGGGGTTTAGTCTCATGGAGTGCTTTACGAGTCCGTTGAATAACTTTCTCGGGTCTGTCATGTGCTGCATGTCCGATCCCCTGAGTGGATGATCATGTCGTCGACATATACTTCGATTTCCGTGTGAATCATGTCATGGAAGAGGGCCGCTGCCCGCCGGATAAGTAGCCCCGAGCGTTCTTCGAACCCGAAGCGGCATGACCGTGTAACGATTATGTCCCCACGGGAGTGGTGGCAGTCTTGGCTTGATCCTCCTCAGACATTTTGATCTGGTTGTATCCAGCGAACCCATCCACGAAGGACTTTACTTCGAAATTTTCCGTGGTGTCGACTAGCATGTCGATGTTAGGCAGTGGGAAATCATCTTTAGGGCTGGCCTTGTTGAGATCCCGGAAATCCACACAGCATCTGACCTTTCCATTGGCCTTGGTGACCGTCACGATGTTGGAGAGCCAAGTCGGGTACTCAATCACTCCCGATGAAACCAACTCGGAGCATTTTCTCAATCTCTTCTTTTACTTGCAAGGACCACTCTGGCTTGATCTTGCGCAACTTCGTTTGACGAGGCTTGGATTCGGGATCCGGGGAATTCTGTGCTCCACGATTAGGGATCGAGTCTGGCATGTCCTGGTATGACCAGGCGAACACGTCAACATACTCCCGGAGGAGGCTTATCGGGGCTTCCTTTTACGCATCGGCGAAGAAAGCGCCCACTTGTGTCTCTTTAGGCTCTTGCACCGACCCCGAGTTCACTTTGGTCATAACCTCTTCGGCGGCTTGGACCAGGTTGTCCTCTTGGTCAACTACACGCTCGAGAACTTCCTTAATGTATTGTTCGTTTAATGTGTCTACTTCTTTATCAATTGAGTTATTAACGTCTTTTAAGTTGTTTGTTAACCTATCAGTTGTTAAAGTGGCAATGAGAGGATACTCCGAAAGGTCAGACTTTTTATTGAACAAGAACGTAAATACATGATTGGCTACATTATCATAGTCCTCCTGGCGTAAGGCCGTTGGATGACTCGGAGGGTGGACTCGACAAGGATCGACTCGGAGGGTTTGAGACCGGGTTTAGGGAGATGTGGGTGCGGGCCCGGCTTGTCTTCCAGTGCACTTTGGCTTGCCCTTGGTCCGTGAAGGTTACCCAATTCTTCAAAGGGTATCATGGATGCTTGATGAGGGTTCTGGGATCGGAGAGGCTTGGCCTGGCTGTCCCAATCATGGCGATCATGCTGTTGTCGGAGCCCGTGTCAATCGGGTTTGGCACCTCCATGACTTCTTCAAAAAGACTACGTAGAGCCGGTCCACCGAGAGCGTCTTCTATGAATTCCTGGTTCCTTCGCTTTGGAGTTACCGTCTCGAACGTGGCCTCGGCGGGCGATCCGGACAATCCGTTTCCCATGGAGAGTACCCTGAGTTGCTCCTCCAAGTCCGGGATTCCCTTGAATGTGTGCTCCTTTGGGATGTGGTGGCGGTTGGTCCAGGTAGAGCCGTGATGTCGAGGAACGCTCCCCTTTTCGGATTAGCTTTGAGTCCTCTGAAACGCTTGAGGTCCTGTGCTAGCTGTTCCATTCTTTCCGTAGTCTCGGTGCTGACTATCCTGCTTCTTTCTCATCTTCATCAGTTCCACTGTCGGTCCCCTCAGTTCTGCTGTCGGTTCCCTTGTCGGTCCCCTCAGTTCTGCTGTCGGTTCCCTCGTCGGTCCCCTCAGTTCTGCTGTTGGTTCCCTTGGTAAAGTAATGAGCGAGGTCAAAGCTGTAAGGTCGGAGATTGGGTGTGCCGTCGAAGGTTCCCCTTTTGTGGGCTGCTGCCTTGGTGCGGGCGAGCCTTTTGTCTTCCTTGATGTCAGCCGGTGTTGGCACGTAGCCAAGCCCCTGGACCGTGGTATGGTCCTTGACTTCAATAACTTGGTGTTGGCCTTGTAGCCTTTTGCCGAGCCCCAGTCCTGGGATGAAGTTCATGAGTTTCATCATCTTCATGGCGGGAGGAATCTTGTCGTGAGACAGTGGAAGGTCCACGTTGCATATTTGGATCTTGGAGGTCTCCAGAGTGAATCCAGTTAATGCCATGTCGTCATTATGCTTGATTTCTAATCTTTTGGAATGTCGTTAGTCTTTGGTCCCCTCGGTGGTGACGCTGTCGCCGTAGACTGTGGTTAGCTCGTTGCCTTGCATGAACTTGAGGCACTGGTGAAGGGTGGATGCCACGCCATTGATTTGATGCATCCAGGGACGCCCCAGGATGGCTGTGAAAGTGATTGGAATGTCCAATACTTGGAATTTGGTGGGGATCATCCGCTCGCCGAACCAAATATTAAGAGTAGCAACCCTGAGAACTGTACGGGAAGTAGAGTCATAGGCCTTGACAGTGTGGACTGAAGTCTTTAGATCTGTGGTCTTGATGTCAAGCAGGTCCATCATCTTGGCGGGCAAGACATTCATTCCGAAACCTCCGTCTACCAACACACGGGGAAGGCGACGCTCGTCCAACTGGACTGAGATGTAGAGCGGCTCATTGTGATCAGCTCCAAATTTTGAAAGGTCCAAATCTGTGAAGGTGATAATGTTGCCATAGTGGATGTTGCCGATCATCTGAATGACTTCATCTGGAGTTGCGTCCACGGGGACCATGGTACGGGCCAGGCTTTCCTCTAGCTTGAGCTTGTGAGGATATGAAGAGGTGAGCAGAGACCAAAGGGAAATGTTCGCCTGAGTCTGCTTGGTAGTGAGGATCGGGTCCTCTTTCAGGAACTTGCGTCTTCGGGCCGAGTTGCAGCCTCCGGCTCCACAGGCTTTTTTGGTGGCCTTGGGTGGTAATGCATGGATTTGACCCGATCGGGTTAGAATTCGACATCGAGGTTTGGTCCCTTCGAACAGTGCCGCTCGAGTTGAGCCATACTTAGAGGAGGATTCCTCGTAGCATAGGGCCATATGTCTTCCCTCAACTCATTGGCGTGGATGTATTCCCTGAAGCTTCGGCGGCTTGACGGATTACGACCCGGGATACGGCTTAGGTGCCTCTGCGGGGAGGTAGCCTCTTGTTTGGCCTTGGTGCTCGAATGTCGGTGCACTGGCAGTGGTTGTCGGAGCCGAACCGTGCATTGCGACCCTCCGAGGAGGTTGGAGAGTTCTCGGCTCAAGCGAACGGTCTCCTTGATCTCTTCACGGTATATCGCGTTCCTTTCCTTCTTGCTGAGCATACTCAGGGCATTCTGGAGTTGGGTCTGGCGATACTCTTGGTTTGCTAATTTTCCTCCGCTCTTGGCCCATATCAACTTTCTTGCAGCGGAGCCTGCGTCGAGAGTTAGCGCCTGCGTTTCTTCCCATGTGAGAATAGCCAGTGCTTCTTTGAACTACGTGCGGCAGTCTAGGTAAACCTCCATCGGGGAGAGTTTTCTCCTCTGTTTTTTCTGAGTGGTGGGTATGTCAGAAGGTGAGTACACGGCTTCCCGAACATCTGCCCATGTGACTGGTTGCTGTCCCAGTTAATCGTTTATGTAAACGAATGCCGCTGTCTGTGGAATTTCCCTGAGTAGTTGCTCGAGACGAATTTCCATCCTCCTCTTGTTTTTAAATAGACCTTCCTCTCTAAGTTGGCCTTTCAATTTGAGTGCGGAAATGATCCGTTCCCATCCTCCCAGGACCCTTGGGAGTCCGGTTTTATTGACTTCATGCTCGGCTTGGAAGAGAATGGTTTCATCGTCTTCGTCGTCGCTTTCACAGAGAGCTTGCTTTCCCCGGGGAGGTAAGCGCTGGGATTTGTTATGCTGTGTCGTTCCATCTCCTAGGTCATCGGTACCGTGGACCACCCTCGTGTGGCAGAGGGGGTTGGATGAGAACAGAAGGTAGTCCGGGAAGTTGCCGTGAGCAAAACCCTTGAGGTCGAACTTGTCACGACCCTAAGCCTAGGCACAATATTGGTCACACGTGAAGCACGTGAGGTTGGGTATGCCTTGCATATCATCCTCAGTTTGCTAGCATTTGATTTACTTTCGTGTTCATTTTGAGCCATTTTGTTGAACTATGTGCTTTTAGATGTTATAACTTGATTTAAGCATATAATGTCTAAATAAAGAGAAGTTGTATAGTTCCTTGGTAACACTTGATTTTATGAATTGAAGGTGTTATAAAGTACGAGGAGCTTGAGTGTAGTTTAAAAGTTTAAGGTAGTTGGTTGTTGGTTTGCATTCTTGGAGGAGCTTGATTGTAAATGCTTGATATATATCTTTTGTAAGCTTCTTCAAGAAGGATCTTACGTTTCCTCAGTCTTCCAAAAGTTTCTCTCAGCCATAGAAGCTCCCAAACCCTTGTTTAACTTCTAAAATTCATAGAAATTCAGTCCTTGATTTGTTGTTGATTCAAACTTGGATTTATTGCAAAAGGAAGTGTGTTGAGCAAGAAGAGTTGATTTTCTTTCTCTTTCATTTCAATAACTTGGGTAAGTTATTATGGTTCTTTTCCAAATAAATGTTCATGACTTGTTTAATTATGATATTACTGAGTTATGAAGGTTTTGGGTGAAGTTGAAACTCAGCTGGGGTTTGAAAATGAAAAAGAAACTGGTTTGGTTAAGAACTTGAAAACTTCCATGCCATGGCTTGAGTATTTGGTGTGGATTTGTTATAATTGTTGTTTAACCATGTTGTATACATGTTATTGGTGCTAGAGGAAGTATAGAAGGGTCCAAACTATGTGTTTAGATGGCTGAAAGTTGCCCTTGCAGTAGCTGAAGTAGTTCAGGAAAGTTGAGGTTGTTGTTGTTGCTGTTCTTGCTAAAGTGGCTGCAAAACCGTGGCCTAGGGTGGTGTTATGGATTGGTACTTGTTGTATCCTTGTTTTAGATGAGTTATAAGACTTGAAGGGAGTATATAGAGTCCCAAAACAGGTAGCTAAACTGCTGTAAAGAATTCCTTGCAGTAGCTGATGTGCAACCTGGAAACTGTTGTTGTGGTTGTGGTGTTCTGCTGCTGTTGTTGCTGCAATTTCGTGACTTCAGGTGAGGGGCACGACTCGTGCTCATGAGCACGAGTCGTGACCAAGCTGAGGAGTCGTGAGGCACCAGTCGTGGCCTTGGAATCAGTCGTGCAGGGCTTGGAAACGACTCGTGCTATCCCACACGACTCGTGCTCAAAACTGCCTTGAGTGAGCACTTTTGCAAGCCTTTAAAACTAGGTTAATGAGTATATATTTAATAACTCTTTAATTATACTTGTAGTACAAGTTTAGTACAACATTGTAGAACTTGGAATTGGCCAAAAAGAGATTGGCAATAGCTTTAAATATTGACCCAAAGTTGCTTGGAAGGCAGTTTCAGCACTTGTATTATTTCAATCTGCAGCCTTGGTCCATGTTTGAGGCATTGGAAACCTAGGCTAAACAACTTGGATTGGAACACTTTTTGATCCTGTATTTAGTACAACTTTAGTACTACATAATGGAGTTTGAATTGGGCCAAAAAGATATTGATAAGGTCCTTAAATAATGTCTCAAAAATGCTTGAGAGGCGATTATAAAACTTGAACCAAATGTTATAAAACTTGGTTTTTTGAACTTGAACCCTAAAGGGAAAGTGTTTAATGTTGTATTGTGATGGCGTAGGGCTACTTATATGTTATTGTACCCCTACGTGATGACCTATGTAGGGTTATTTGCTCTATAGTGCCTAAAAATGAATGGGGCATTACTTCCTTGGTTTGAACTAGAGGAATAACACTCTGTTTCTGGATTACATATGTGTAATGAATATGTAGGACTCATATATGATATGTTGTGTCTTACGTGATTGTATTTATATGGTGGTTAGTTCAAGCAAGGTGTAGAAGGTGTTTCACACTATGTTTTGAGCATGTAGGGCTACGTGTATTACATTGCACATCTACGTGGGGTTACCTCTATATAGTTATTGTATCATATAGGGAGTGAAGTAATTGTAGAACTGTTTATTTGGTTGAGTAAGAGTATAAATACCATATGATTGGATTATTGTACTCTATATTGTTAAGTATATGTCATGCTATTGTGAAGGCTTGACAGGACTGGATTTAGTATTAAGTTGCAAGTGTGTAAACATAGCAACTTAGTATGGAATTGATTTCTCTATGATTATAATGCTGGTACAATATTCGTACTAGGTAAGGGAGTCTTAAATGACCTAAAATGATAAAGGTAAGGGTGTAACGACCCCAAAATCCATACATAATAATAATACTTAATTTAATAATAGAATAGCCTCCAACGGCTACTAAAACCATAATTCAAAAGTACTAACCACTATTTGAAATAAACTTAAATGCGGAAAACGGTAATAATCTCTACGGCTAGTACAAACCACTAGCTCGAAATACTTAATATTCTAAAATAATTATTTGAACTCTAAAAGCCGCTAATCCATCAAACACGCAGCCAATCCTCTCCAATCATTTATTACCTGGGAGGGGAAAGAATATGAAAGGGTGAGCGAACAAAGCTCAGTAAGTTCATACGGGGTCTCTTCGGTTTCTAAGAATAGACGACCAGAACGAACGGAGGTTAACAAAATATCAATGAAGGATAACATGTACAATAAATAGTTTTGGTACTGAGAATGCCAAAGAAGGATACTTTTTCAATTAACAAGTAGTGGCACTTTTGTAATAACAGATAGAACTTTACACACACTTGTCCGTCAATTCCAAGTAATTGTGCACCTTTAATCTAGGGTGACTCCGATACACACATTCGGTGATCGTTGAATAAGAAGATCTACGCCTTTAATCTAGGGCGCCCCCTTATTCTGAATAAGAGAATCTACGCCTTTTATCTGGGGCGCTCCTTTATTCTGATATATCATAAATTAAGGTCATTTCAATCTGTTTAAACCAATTCATACAAAGTCCTCATCAAATGGATAGAATAATATCATATATAGTGTTCAAAGTACGAGAACACATTAATCAAAATCCAATCATCACGGATACACATTGAACAATCACAATATCAATGGTAGGATATTCCAAAGAACGCACATATCAAAGGAATACAAATGAATAACTACCGGCCACTTGGTAGTATACAAATCATCACATAGGGAATCCTATCACAAAGGAAAGATACATTCAAATACTTAAGGAACGTAATCCCTTACCTTAGCTTTGCTTTCCGTCCTTAAGCAACACCTTTACGCGAAATCTACAATCACGTAACAACATAACTTAGGCACAAGTAATCTTTTATTACTTCTTATGCACCTATACTTCCTTTCCTTAGTTAACCTATGAGTTACTCTTAGACTCACCTTAAATGGGTTAACTAACTTTCTATTTTTTTAGGAACTTTCCTAATTTAGCAGTTTCTTAATTTAGAAACTTTCTTCTTATAAATCTTTCCTCAAGAGGACACTTGCTTTCATTCCTTTCAATGGAAGTCTAATTCCTTGATAGCTTCCTAATTACGGTCCCTCTTCTCTTTTTGGGTAACCTTCTTTAGTTAGAAAGTTTCCTTCTTTGGAAGCTTTCAATTTCGAATCCTACTATTTTAGGAATCTAAGTCTTTTGGTATTCTCTTAATACTAAAGTGTTATTTTTTCTTCTTTCTCTTTTATATAACTTCTTTAAAGTCTTTGGTCTTTCCTTAAATTTTAAAAGGTTCCTTTAGGTTTTCTTAATTTCAATAAAGTCCTTTAACTTTCCAAATTTTACAAAATAGTCCCTCAACTTTTGAAAAATTGCAAAACAGTCCCTCAACTTTTGGAAAATTACAAAACAGTCCCTCAATTTTTGGAAAATTACAAAATAGTCCCTCAACTTTTGAAAAATTACAAAACAGTCCTTCAATTTTAAAGTAATTGCAAAACAGTCCTCTGACGTTTAAAAATTACAGAACAGTCCCTCAGAACCTTTGAACTTTTCAGTTCGGTCCTAAAGTTAACTGTCCAGTGGAGGATTTAACTGTAAATCAGAATTTAATCCTTCCAGCTTTGTAAACTTTTCAGTTTGATCCCTTTTCCGTTTAAAAACTAACTGTTTTTATACAACTAACTAGATTCTAACACTTAAAAGGAGACCACCCCAATTCCAACCTAGAACAATTCGGCCGAAGCCCCAGGTTGATTCAAAAAATTTATTTTGTTCCTCTTTTTATTTTTTAAACATTAAACATTCATTTAATTTATATATCCTTTAATCAAACACCTTTAATTAAATTAATTTTGTTTGATTCAATTTCAAAATAATATAAACTAGGGTTAGGGTTACATCATTATAACCTACAATTCCCCATTAATCAAACCCTTAATTTATACATTAAACACTAAGATTAAACCATTAAAACTCTAAGAATAATTAAACCTAGAATTAAATAGTTTTAAGATTTCAAAAATTCATAACTAATTCAATTTAATTCCAAATTGATTGAAATAAAAACTAGGGTTTAGGGTATCATCTTACCTTGATTTTGGTGAAGAAATATTGGCCAAAGAAGATCACAATTCGGCTGTTCCTCTCCTTCTTCAGTGCTGGCCGTCGCCCCCTCCTAGACTAGGGTTTTTTTAATTTTTCTTTTCTTTATTTAATTGAAAGGATTATGGAAAAAATTTAATAAGGGTTTATTATTTATATCTAGGCTTAACCTCCTTGGGCCCCTTTAACCTCCTAAGCCCACAACTTAGCCCACTTGATTTAAATCATTAATTTGGTCAATTCAATTTAAATCTAAGTCCAAACTAAATAATGAGTATTATTTTCTTTATTATTCTAATTAAAATAATACTAAAAAAAATTTTCAAAATTTTCGGGTCTTTACATTCTTACCCCCTTAAAAGAGTTTGGTCCTCCAAACTAAACGTACCTTAATTTTCGAAGAGATCGGGATACATTTCCCGCATTTCGCTTTCGAGCTTCCATATCGCCTCGCGTTCTGTGTGGTTGCTCCATTGCACCTTCACGTACGGGATAACTCGTCTTCCCAAATTCTGGTCCTTCCGATCCACAATCTTGATCGGTTTCTCGTCGTAACTCAAGTCTGTTCGAAGCCTTAGCTGCTTGTATTCAATTACGTGACTTGCATCCGCCATGTACTTCCTTAGCATTGATACGTGAAATACATTGTGTACCCCAGCAAGTACAGGTGGTAAAGCTAATCGATATGCTACCTTTCCAACCTTATCCAAAATTTCAAACGGTCCTACATACCGTGGGCTTAACTTTCCCTTGCCTATACTCTCTTGCATCTTTACTGCCTCTTCGTCAATTTCTTGAGCTTCCTTAATTCTGTTCAGGAGCGTCAGCTGAACCCTCAGCAGAGTCAAATACCCTGTAATTCGCACTTCTAAGTTTGAAACCTCAATGTTATTTCACGCACTTATCCCCTTAGAATCAATGCCGCTAAGGTTCCTTGATTCTTCCTACTCAATGCGTCGGCCACCTTATTGGCCTTCCCTGGGTGATACAGAATAGTACAATCATGATCCTTAAGTAGTTCTAACCATCTCCTTTGCCTCATATTAAGTTCCTTCTGGGTAAAATGTACTTAAGGCTCTTATGATCAGTGTAAATCTGACATGTTACCCCATATAATAATGTCTCCAAATTTTCAAAGCAATTACCACAACTGCTAATTCCAAATCATGGGTCGGGTAATTCCTCTCATGGTTCTTCAGTTGCCCAGATGCATAAACTATCACCTTATCATTTTGTATCAACACGCAACCTAATACCTTTAATGGAGTATCACTATATATCACAAATCCGTCCGATCCTTGGTATAGTAAGAACCGGTACTGACATAATTCGACCCTTCAGCCCTTGAAATTTCTTTTCACATTCTTCTAACTAAATAAACCTTGCTCCTTTCTGCGTTAACCTTGTTAACTGTACTGACAACTTCGAAAGTCATTCAATGAATCTCCTATAGTATCCTGTTAACCCCAAGAAACTTCTTATCTCACTAAATGCGGTTTATCTCTCCCAATGTACTATAGCCTCTATTTCTGTTGGATCCACTTCAATCCCATCCTTAGATACCACAAGTCCTAAGAATACACTCTCCCTACCTCCAAAATTCATACTTCTTGAATTTAGCGTACAACTTTTGTCCCCACAAAATATGTAGAACTAACCTCAGATGTTCTTCATGTTCCTCCTTAGTCTTAGAATAAACCAAGATATCATCCATTAACCTAACTGTTCACTTATCCCAGTATTCCTGAAATATTATTTCCTCAATTCCATAAATGCAGCTGGCGTGTTTGTCAACCCAAACGGCATAACCAACAACTCATAATGACCGTACCTTGCCATAAAGGCCGTCTTCGCAACTTCCTCGTTCTTTACTCTTAACTGATGATATTCCGATCTCAAATCTATCTTCGAGAAATAACACGCTCCCCGAAGGTGGTCAAACAACTCGTCAATCCTTGTTAACGGATATTGATTCCTAACCGTCACTCGATTTAACTCCCGATAGTCGATACACATTCTCATCGATGAGTCTTTCTTCTTTACAACAATACCGGTGCACCCCACGGTGAAACACTCGGTCTTATCAAACCCTTATTCAATAACTCTTACAGTTGTTCCTTCAATTCCTTAAGTTCATTCGGACCATTCTGTACGATGCCTTCGATATCGATGCATTTTCTGATACTAGGTTTATGGAAAACTTCACCTCCCTTTCTGGTGGTATTCCCGGCAAATCTTCTGGAAACACATCCTTAAACCTCCGATCACTGAAGGAGGCTCTATAGTTACTCCTTTCTTATCCGTCTCTCCCATATAGGCTAAGAATCCTTCACATCCTTTTCCTCAACGTCCTCCGAGTTCTCATTCCCGAAATAAGACCAGATCGGATTCTTGGTTCCGATCCTTGAAAATAAAACTCTTCTCCAGATAGCAATCTGAATGTACTTCTTTCTTAAAACAGTCTTCCTTGGCATGATGGACAGCTAACCAATCCATTCCCAGAATAATTGTCAATTTCATTCATTTTCCACTCTATTTGATCAATCTTGAGTTCTCTATCACCTATTATCAAAGGGCACTCCTTATACATAGACAAGATAGGAATCGACTCATTAGTCGGAGTATTTATCACCAAAGGTACTTTTAACGCTTCAGGTTTCAAATTCAATTTCTTCCCTCTGTACCGATACTCATTAGTCTGGTGCTTCCCTTTTTGCACACTTCACATTTTTCATCAGATCCTTGACCACGGACCATGCTTTTAATCCCAACTCTTCGATTGTTAAAGTTCTTACTTGGGTACTTACTTACGACACCATCTTCTTTACGATACTTATCAGTACTATGAATACAAGGCACTATTACTCACGCCTATACTAGCAATACTTAAATGCTTAATGCTTTTATACTATAACCAGAATTCGTCTCAATAGACTAATACATTTAAATCTAGTCATAGGTCAATTCACTAAACCCTTGGTCTTTTCAATAGATAGGCATTACTCTCATAAGTCTTTTCAACAGACTTATTGGTCTTTTCAACAGGCCAACACTACTAATACTCATACTTGCTACCTTACAGCATTCACTTAAATTAGGGCGTCTCAACAGACTTCCAATATGCGATCGGTCCATTCACTAGACCATCGATCGGTTTAATGGATTAGTTAACATAGGTCATTTTACTAGACCCAATTTAATCACACTTGGCCATTTCATTCAGCCGATTATCATATACTTCTGGTCGATTCACGAGACCAATCTTTCTTGTTTCCATTGACACACTCAATTAACATTCAAGGAACAATTTCAAGCAATTGTAAATCAAAATGCAACTAAAACTTTATTTCATAACTAGAATGAAAAACAATTCAAATCCAAAATCTTTGTTGCCGGAATAAAAACAATGCTAACTACTAACTACTAGCTCTTTGTTAAAATTTAAAAATAAATCACTCCTCCACTCTTCAACTCCAATCTTACTTTATTCCTTTCCTTAGGTTTTCCACTAGTCATTTCCTCTTCCTCATCATCTTCAATCATGATTGGAGACGCTTCGCTCCCTTCTAAGTCTTCAACAAGATTCTTAACGGTTACTTCTTCAATAATCTGAACGGTAGGGACCACTGGTTCTGTTTGGTTCCCTTTTCTAGCATTAGCAGCCTTAAGATCCTGCAACTCGTGGTAATATCTGTAAGCCTCTTCCCTAATCTTGGCAACCAACTCTTTTGTCTTAATTAATTCTTCCCTCGTCTGCCTTAGCTTTTCTTCTGCCCTTTCCAAGTCTTCGCTCATTTGTGCCGCTTTCACTACAGCTTCAATCCTCATTCTCTGTTCTTTTCTCAAAACTTCCCTAATAGCTTCCATTTCCTTCAATACAAGAAATCACTCGTTAGTGCTTCATAAACCTCAAAATACAGAATATTAAATCATAAGTAATAGTTTGCATATCCCAATGATAACTCCCTAGTTTCACAAGAATTCATGTTATGTTCCTAAAGAAATTGTATCCTAAGACTTTCCGTCCCAAAATGCTTTCTAGGTAGGCCCAATTATATTTAAGTAATACTCTCTTCTAATAGTCCTATCAATCTAAGATCTCCCATGTGACCTAAAGCCAAAGCTCTGATACCAACTGTAACGACCCCAAAATCCATACATAATAATAATACTTAATTTAATAATAGAATAGCCTCCAACGGCTACTAAAACCATAATTCAAAAGTACTAACCACTATTTGAAATAAACTTAAATGCGAAAAACGGTAATAATCTCTACGGCTAGTACAAACCACTAGCTCGAAATACTTAATATTCTAAAATAATTATTTGAACTCCAAAAGCCGCTAATCCATCAAACACGCAGCCAATCCTCTCCAATCATTTATTACCTGGGAGGGGAAAGAATATGAAAGGGTGAGCGAACAAAGCTCAGTAAGTTCATACGGGGTCTCTTCGGTTTCTAAGAAGAGACGACCAGAACGAACGGAGGTTAACAAAATATCAATGAAGGATAACATGTACAATAAATAGTTTTGGTACTGAGAATGCCAAAGAATGATACTTTTTCAATTAACAAGTAGTGGCACTTTTGTAATAACAGATAGAACTTTACACACACTTGTCCGTCAATTCCAAGTAATTGTGCACCTTTAATCTAGGGTGACTCCGATACACGCATTCGGTGATCGTTGAATAAGAAGATCTACGCCTTTAATCTAGGGCGCCCCCTTATTCTGAATAAGAGAATCTACGCCTTTTATCTGGGGCGCTCCCTTATTCTGATATATCATAAATTAAGGTCATTTCAATCTGTTTAGACCAATTCATACAAAGTCCTCATCAAATGGATAGAATAATATCATATATAGTGTTCAAAGTACGAGAACACATTAATCAAAATCCAATCATCACGGATACACATTGAACAATCACAATATCAATGGTAGGATATTCCAAAGAACGCACATATCAAAGGAATACAAATGAATAACTACCGGCCACATGGTAGTATACAAATCATCACATAGGGAATCCTATCACAAAGGAAAGATACATTCAAATACTTAAGGAACGTAATCCCTTACCTTAGCTTTGCTTTCCGTCCTTAAGCAACACCTTTACGCGAAATCTACAATCACGTAACAACATAACTTAGGCACAAGTAATCTTTTATTACTTCTTATGCACCTATACTTCCTTTCCTTAGTTAACCTATGAGTTACTCTTAGACTCACCTTAATTGGTTAACTAACTTTCTATTTTTTTAGGAACTTTCCTAATTTAGCAGTTTCTTAATTTAGAAACTTTCTTCTTATAAATCTTTCCTCAAGAGGACACTTGGTTTCATTCCTTTCAATGGAAGTCTAATTCCTTGATAGCTTCCTAATTACGGTCCCTCTTCTCTTTTTGGGTAACCTTCTTTAGTTAGAAAGTTTTCTTCTTTGGAAGCTTTCAATTTCGAATCCTACTATTTTAGGAATCTAAGTCTTTTGGTATTCTTCTTAATACTAAAGTGTTATTTTTCTTCTTTCTCTTTTATATAACTTCTTTAAAGTCTTTGGTCTTTCCTTAAATTTTAAAAGGTTCCTTTAGGTTTTCTTAATCTCAATAAAGTCCTTTAACTTTCCAAATTTTACAAAATAGTCCCTCAACTTTTGAAAAATTGCAAAACAGTCCCTCAACTTTTGGAAAATTACAAAACAGTCCCTCAATTTTTGGAAAATTACAAAACATTCCCTCAACTTTTGAAAAATTACAAAACAGTCCTTCAATTTTAAAGTAATTGCAAAACAGTCCTCTGACTTTTAAAAATTACAGAACAGTCCCTCAGAACCTTTGAACTTTTCAGTTCAGTCCTAAAGTTAACTGTCCAGTGGAGGATTTAACTGTAAATAAAATTTAATCCTTCCAGCTTTGTAAACTTTTCAGTTTGATCCCTTTTCCGTTTAAAAACTAACTGTTTTTATACAAACTAACTAGAATTCTAACACTTAAATGGAGACCACCCCAATTCCAACCTAGAACAATTCGGCCGAAGCCCCAGGTTGATTCAAAAAATTTATTTTGTTCCTCTTTTTATTTTTTAAACATTAAACATTCATTTAATTTATATATCCTTTAATCAAACACCTTTAATTAAATTAATTTTGTTTGATTCAATTTCAAAACAATATAAACTAGGGTTAGGGTTACATCATTATAACCTACAATTCCCCATTAATCAAACCCTTAATTTATACATTAAACACTAAGATTAAACCATTAAAACTCTAAAAATAATTAAACCTAGAATTAAATAGTTTTAAGATTTCAAAAATTCATAACTAATTCAATTTAATTCCAAATTGAATGAAATAAAAACTAGGGTTTAGGGTATCATCTTACCTTGATTTTGGTGAAGAAATATTGGCCAAAGAAGATCACAATTCGGCTGTTCCTCTCCTTCTTCAGTGCTGGCCGCCGCCCCCTCCTAGACTAGGGTTTTTTTAATTTTTCTTTTCTTTATTTAATTGAAAGGATTATGGAAAAATTTTAATAAGGGTTTATTATTTATATCTAGGCTTAACCTCTTTGGGCCCCTTTAACCTCCTAAGCCCACAACTTAGCCCACTTGATTTAAATCATTAATTTGGTCCATTCAATTTAAATCTAAGTCCAAACTAAATAATGAGTATTATTTTCTTTATTATTCTAATTAAAATAATACTAAAAAAAAAATCAAAATTTTCGGGTCTTTACAAAGGGCTTTAAATGGTGTCCTGAAAATGGTTAAAAAGGCAATCGTGAAACCTAAACCAAAGTTGATACAACTTGGTAAATTGTTATAGAACCTTTATAAAAGGTGTGTAATAGTATGACGTGAATATGTAGGGCTTATTGGATATATATTGTGCCCATATGTGATAGCATATTCATGGTTGGTTGTGCACATTGTGTTTAAATACGTGTTGCACTACTTATTGGTTTGAGCATGAGTATTAGACCATGTTATTGGTTTGGCATTATTCAACAGTGTTTACAAGGTTGGTTGCACTGTGGAAATGGGTTGACATGATTATAGTAACATGTTATCTGTTGATATCCCTATGTGTGGATGTAATTTCAAGTAACTGTTTGTGTACTTGGATATGATTATATGAATTGTTGTTATGGGTATAGTGGAATCCAATCAAGTATAGATTTGTTCTATAAGTGATTGAATTGCAGTATACCTATGACGTAGCATGTCTGCTGGCCCCAGACATGGGAATAGCCACTGCTGTATCATGCCAAAAGCCTTACGTATAGATGGGAATGTTACACGAGAAGGTGACATAGCATGTCCTGTGGTTACGTATATGGGATTGGCCACTTGATGTGGGATTGGCCACTTGATGTGGGGACGTATTGTGCCAAAAGCCTTGCGAGATAAATGTTAGGGATTGAAATAGAATTAGCCACTTTTGTATTGTGATGTATGCCTTGCGTATAGCCGGGAGACTTATATGTTCTATATGACTGATTATTCGGAGTGGGAAAGGTAACTTAAAGTGTTTACTGTTTTCCCAATCGTGAGCAACTGGTGTGTGTTGCATATTACATGAGCAACCTGTAGGTGTTGTATATTTGGTAAGGAGCAACTGGTGTGTGTTACATATAGGATGAGCAACCTGTCTGGTGTTGCATAATTGTTATCGAGCAGCCTATTAATGTGTTGCACGTTATATGGCATATTGTTGCATACATAATAGCTTGCTGAGATTTTATCTCACCCCTTCTCCCTTTATTGTTTTAGATCCCGCTGAGACAGGTGGACCGGACCAGTGAGGCCGGGGGAAGAGTTTGGACTCCTTTTGGGTTGTCAGGGTATGAGTTCTTTTGGGAGTTGGGGCTGTATTTGGTTGTTATTCTTTTGGGAAATGTATTGTATATAAAGTTTTACAACATGTTTCAGTTGTGTCGTGTTGTAAGTAACTTAAACTTGTTTTGTTTTTAGTTGGCTTGTGTATAGCCTTTCCCGTTGTATAGTTTATTAAAACAGGTTGAGTTTGGTTTGAAACAGGTTATATATCACCTCCGTGTAGAGAGGTTATTTTGAAATGGTTTTAAAAATGTGTTGTTTACTTTACAAGATAAATGAAAGAAAAGTTTTTGGAAATGGTATATTTTGGGACCCTCCATCCTGGGACACGGTTTACAGGTCCGGGAGTTGGGAGGCACTCACAGAACTGGTCTAGAGTGGCCTCTAGCTTTCTGTCTGAAGCTGCCTGCGACACTTTAAGGGCTCGGTCCCTGTCGGTCTTTCGAGCTTGGTCTTCGTCCCAAAGACGACTTTCTTGAGCGGCTAGTTCCATGAGGGCTTTCCTTGCGAGAGCTAAGCAGTCTCCGTAGGTGCGCATCATCTGACTAGTGTCCAGAACCGTGATTACATTCAAATCGCCGAATGGCAGAAACACTTGGATTACGTTGACGAAGGAAGTCGGACTGGGACATTCCATGCGGCCTTCCTTGATCTCGATTACCAAGAAATTTTCCCATATCTGCTTGATTGACCCCACAGGGGTGTTGAATTCTGCAATGTTGATAGTCTCGTGATCTCGCTCGATCGCGCCCTATCGAGCTAGCGATCGGCGCGTGATGTCTTAATCCGGGCCGTGATGGCTGGGAGCAGATCGAACCGGAGCATGTAGATGCCGAGGTGGTCATTTCCTATGTCGGAAGCCGACTCGCCTTGCGGGGAAGACTTTCATAGATGTTTTCGGGGTGGCCGCTGGAAGCGTTCCCGAGGTTGATCTCGACTCGTAGCGGGGTGAGGAGCTTTGTCTCCTTTCTTTGTTGCCCTTGGACTTGGCGGCGCTTGAGGGTATAAGCTTGACTGACGGCGCAGCCGGTTGCCACCGGGCCGGTACTCGAAAGTAGTGATGAGCTCTGAGCTCGCTTGGCCGGGGCCTCGTTTACCATGAGCGGGCGGTCGTCGAGGGTGACTTTGGTATTGCGAGAATCGACGATAAGGATCGGATCCTTGGTATCATCGGGATTTCTGGAATAGATGATGTTGACGAAGTCGTCGTCGCTTACTTGATCGTAGGATTCTTCGTCGTGTGAACCGCTTGCTTCCAATTGTCGGATAGCTGTCTTGGACGTTGAGCTTGACAATCTCCATGGTATTGGAGCCTTGGTCGTAGGTGACCCGATCGGAAGGAGTGCCATCCTCAAACCGAGCATGTGAATGCAGAGGTCCGCCCGCGGCCCGCGCGTCCTCGACTCCGAGAGTCCCGATTTGTCGTAGTCCGATGGCTCAACCCAAACGTAGGGACGTATCGCGTCCGGGTGCGTTCTTTGGAGCCGCTAAAAAACATCATGCCCTTCATTGGAGAAGAGGGGTGCAGCGGGTAGTTCCTCGTGGAGGACATCCCATACGACTTCCATGCATTCATCCCGAGAATGACGATGCCTGTTGACCTTCATCACAAAGATCTCTTCACCTGGCGGGGCCAGAGAGTTGGTTTGAAGAATGCTGATGAATCTCCGATTGGAGACTGGGGGTTTATCTGCCCGCATCATGGCGATGTTCAGTGTTTCTTTCCAATCTGCCTCCAAATGTTGGAAACGACAGTTGAACTTGATGTATCGGACTGCTTCGAGTGCACTTTGCTCGAGTACGTTTACATAGTTAGCATCTCCGGACTCTGAGGGATTCTGACGAGATTTGCCCCGGTAGTCCCTTGGTTGATTCGAAGGAGGTAACCCCGGTGCCTGAGTACGGACACGCTTGGCTATTGTCTCGGCTTCGTTCCCTATGAGGAAACTGTCCCCTCGGATGACTTCGAGATCTCCCTGCCGGTTAATGAACTTAACGCACTGATGGAGAGTGGAGGCTATGGCTTTCATATGATGCAGCCAAGGGCGCCCCAAAAGAGCTGTGAATTCGGAGGGAATGTCCATTACGTGGAATTTTGCTGGCACCATTTGGTTTTCGAACCAGAGTTCCAGAGTTACCGTCCCCAGGATGGGACGAGACGAGCTGTCATAGGCCTTGATAGTCCGAGCTGACGGAATCAGGTGGCTTTCGTTGATACGGAGGGCTCGCATCATGCTGAGAGGGAGAACGTTAACGGCTGACCCGTTGTCTACCAATACTCCGGGGAGTGTTATGGTGTTGAGCTTGAGAGTGATGTACAGAGCTTCGTTGTGCCCCGAGGCATCTCTCGGTAGGTCTTCGTCACAGAACGTGATCATACTGCCGTACAGTCGGGAATCGTAGATCTGGTCCCTATCCAGAGAAGGAGAGTCATCAAGCCATCCGTTTCCTGTCTTCCTCTTGCGAGGTAAAGCCTTACGGAGCCTCGGGATTGTGTTGAAATTTCATTTGTGGCGGTTGCCGCCCTTGGTTAGCACGTTGATCGAGTGCGAGTGCCAAGCCGACCTTGATCTTCCTTTACCGGTCCGAGCTCGGAAGCCGGACAAATTGAATCTTGGGCGATCCCGCGGGGTTAGGCTTCGGCGCAATAAGATTACCAAGATCCGAGGTATTCCGATGTCCCAGGGTCTCGAGCTCTGTTGTCGGCGGGACTTTTCGGCTTTCCCATCCCCTGCTTGCTCTAAAGCCGCATGGCCTGGAGGAAGAGAGGACTGGCCGGAGTACGCACGTAGTAGTCGAACCTCTCGGAAGGCTCTCCGAGTGTACCTACACCGGTGTCCCCGGCTTCGTATCTTTCTCTCGATTCTTTGTTGAGAGGACTTTTTCTTCTGTTTTCGAGGAGGATTGCTCCGGACCATATCTTGAGACTCGTACTGGGCGGCGGAGCAATCACAAACATCGTAGCCGATGTGGACATTTGATGAGGACCCGACCGGAAGAGGCGGAGAAACCGGATTCTCGTGGCAATCTTCTTGGGCACCCACTCAATGGAATTCACGTCTGTTATTGTTCGGAAAAGGGTTTCCGATCGTATTGGGCCCACGGGGGCGCTCCAACTTTCCTTCTTCTATCAAGTTACGGATTTCGTATCGTAACCCCACGCGGTTGTCGGTGGTATGGCCGTGGTGCGATGGAAGGCGCAGTATTTGCTCTTGTCCATTGGCTACGGGATTTTTGGGTTTGTAATTTGCAACGGGTTTAAGGAGACCTTCCTTGATTAACCCTTCCAAAGATCTTGCTCGGTGGCATGTCCAACTTGTCGAAGTGTACGGCAGTCGCTTCGAGTAGAATTGTTGCTTTGCGGGGCCGGGTTTCGTTGCCCGATTGTTGTCCCCGATGGATGTAGTTGACGGACGTATCTTTCCCTTTGCCGGGGCCGGTGCGGGATTGAATGCAACTGGCGAGCGGTATTCGTATGGGCGTGCAAGAGCCAACTTTTCCTTGAGATCCTTCTCGAACTGTGAGCCGACATTGACCATGGCCCGGAGGTCGGGGAAGAAGTGATGACCGATGAGAGTTCTGATGGACGGTCTTAAGCAAGACTTGAAGATCCGCATCTGTTCCTCTTTGGAGAGTGGCTCCATGATCTCGGAGAGTTTCCAGCTCCACCTTTTGTAGAATTCTCCGACGCTTTCATCCGCTTTCTGCTCAGTGGTGATTAAGTCCTCACGACTTGTTTCCCACTCTAAATTGGATCGGTATCGTTCCAGGAAGGTGTTACTGATCTGATCCCAGGTGTGGCGATCCACAGGCTTGACCCTCAGAAACCATCGTAACGCTGAACTTTTGAGCGTATGATGGAAGTGGTCGGCCATTTGCTGGAGGGTTGCTCCTTTCGCTCTCATGCCGAGAACGTAGGTGTCGACGTGCGTTTGAGGACATTCGGTTCCGTCGAATCGGTCTATCTCCGACATTCTGAACATGGCAGGGAGAGGCGTGACCATTCCCGGATCCGTGGATTTGAGCGTTTCCTGCTTTGAGCTGCTCATGGTGGCTTTCAGGTCTTTCATCTGCTCGACCATCCAGGCTAAGGTTGGGTCCAGTGGTGGACTTTGAGGCTCGGCGCCGGGTGCTACCACGTGAGCGGTAGTGATTGGAGGTGGAAGGCTTGATATATGTGGGTATATGGGAGCCTTTTCTGAACTGTATCGGGGTTTGTCCCCGGTGTTTAGGGATTCGTGTATAGGCAACGGGACGAACCCGGGAGGGTATTGAGGGATATTGGCATCCTGAGATGGTCCAGCGGTGCGCTGGTGGTATTGAGTGATAGGAGTAGCACTGGGCTGGCCAAAAATGACAGGGTTGCCCTGAGAAGTAGCAATGTGGAGCCTAGGTCGGCTGTTTCCTTGGTTGGAAGTCATCCCGTAAGTTGGCGGGGGAGGAACCTGATTGAAGGTTTGGTGAACTGGTTTCGGGGAATCGTCATCCTCGACCAAGACGAAAGTACCGTCTGACTGGGGGATAGCTGCTATACCTCGCTCATTCAGAAGCTGTACCACGAAATTCTGCTGATCTTCTTTCTGCCTCTTGTGAACCTCACAAGCCCGGATGGCTTCTTCCAAAGTCATATACCTACGGTGGCGGGGTCCTTCCCCGTCACGATTTCTCGGTGAGCTAGACATGTCGGAAATTTCCGAGGGAACCGAGGGAACCGAAGAACCGTCTCGACGCCGCCGTAATCTGATCCCGGCAAGGCGCCGGACCCGGAAATCGAACCACTTTCTCGTCACGCAGTGGAACGAAAGGAAGGGTTTAGGCTTCGGAAAGGGGTATTTGGCTCAAGGTTTCGGGCTTGTGCAATGTGCAGTTACCGATTAATGTTTACTTAAAGCGCGTTTTCTCAGAGTCCTAATCGGTTGGAAAAGAGCGAGTCTTCTTTTTCGCAACTAATCCTAGAGCTCTAATCAGTGGATCTCGTCACTACGCTTATAAGCCCCTCGTTTCCATTGTAGATCATCTTTCTCAGGACGGACTATCCCGAGCGAGGTCTGATAAGGCAAGCGAGTTCCACCGACAAAGGAAAAAATGAACTTAAGGCTAGCTGATCATGCAAACTTTCAACGTGTGTGACGCACGGGCCACAGTCGAAGTCAACGTCCTTAAGTTAAGGCGGGAATCGTGCCAAAATTTGGGCATGACCTCTCCTGACTCGCTTGTGCGAGAGACCTTAGCTTTTGGCGTTGGCCAAGTTGTGGCTGGCACGGTACATACGACGAGGTTTGGTGACACGGCGTCACATTGAACCTTCGGGTATATTTTTCGGCAGAGCTCCGCGTCAAAGTCAAGGCTGAAGAGCGTGAGACTTCGGGTCAGGAACGACCTTTGGTCTCAAACTCTCGAGCTTGACTCGGAGCGGGGCCCGGCGTAAAAAACATACACTTAGGTTTTATGACACGAGCTAAGCCAAAAACCAACCGGGGTCTTGGACAAAGTGTGACACAAAGAGTACATGGCTTACACGGGCTAGGATGGGATGTTTGGGACGACCCTGTGCGCCCCCGAAAGGTGTCTGGCAGACCAATCGGGGTGCAACTGATAAGGCCATCCCGGGTTAGGGGTTGTAGTGTGTAGTGTACCGAGGCAGCAAGTGCACGTGAAGTGCGGTGTTCCGAGGCAGCAAGTGCGCGTAGTGTGCTGTCACTAAAATTCTTTTTCTGAGTAAAAACAAAGATTTTTTCAGAATGTGTCTTAAAGAATTTATGATGCACAGTTCAAAAGACAGCATGAAAATCAAACATGAATGGGGATGCACAAACATGGTATGATTTTAAAAAGTTGACAATGTAATGCATTTTGAAAAACAAACCGTTCGAGGTTTAAAGGAACTCACACACACGAAAACGAGGAAGGGTAAACGAAAGTTTGACCCACGGAAGGCTTTTTTGAAAACAACGGCAGTTTTTTTAAAAAAGTATCTTTTTCCCAGCGGAGTCGCCAACTGAAATTACCCGGGATTTTGCGCGGGCGCGAAACGCGGTTATCTTTTGCGGAGGGTTGGTGTCTGAGACCTCGCTTCATGGGAAGGAAAAATATGAGGAGTCGACACGCGATTTTTGTATTTTGAGCCCAAACGTTAAGAAACGGCTTTTGAAAATGGTGTCGTTTTTATTGGTAGCAAAAACTTAGGAAAAGGCTTTGAAAATAGGGGATCATTTTTATTGGTAGCAAAAACGAGTAAAAAGCTTTTTAGTACCAGAGATTGTTAGGTTCGGAGGTCACGTTACGTTTCGGGAAGAGTATTACGAGATCACCTAAAACGCCTCGTATGACGAGTCTTTCTACCTTTCTCGAAAACATGTGTGTGTGTGTGTAAGTACCCAAATCTGGCTCATGCCTTCCGGTTAAATTTCCCGGCAATTTCGGTAAGTTTTCCGGTAATTCCCCAGACCTTCCCAGCGTTCCGGAAACATTCCGGAACTGTTTTTAATTAAATAAAGGCTGAAGGGAATCCTTCCTAATTAAGAAACACGTTTTTTTAATTAGGAGGGAAGCTTCTAGAATAATGCCACCTTGCATGGTTCTAGAATGCTGAGTCATTGTGGATAAGACCGCACGGCCTCATTTGCAAAGGGCCTGCAGCCGCACGGCTTCATTAGCCTTATCCAGACTGCCTATAAATAGAGCCCTCCTCTACCCATTTCAACAGACAAGATATGAGAAAAATACTCAATCCACTCTGAAAGACGTGAAGAAACTGCTGGGAATTCAAGAAGAAGAAGAAGGAAGGCCAAGAAGCTACATCCCTCCTCCTTGAAGACCAAAGAAGAACCTCTCCTCCTAGCTCCGTCCCGAGAAGCAAAGGAAGTCATTGGTAACCTCGCACGCCCTATCCTTGCATCCTAATTGCTTTATAAATTGCTCATTGCATTGTCTTTATATTGCTTGGGACTTGGTAGCTTAAAGATCACATCTTTATCATCCCCTTCCCCCCTTGCATGCATTAAGACCTCATTTGTCATAAAAATGTAGTCTTTTTCATAAAGGTGCATCCTTTGCACCTAAAATCCCTATTTTCCAATAAAAATGTCATCTTTATGCATCATTTGCATATAAAGATCAAATCTTTTTCAATAAAAACGCATCCTTTGCATCAAAACCCCTTTTTCAATGCATCATTTGCATAAAAATCAAATCTTTATGCATCATTTGCATAAAGATCATTTCTTTAAATCAAAAAGCATCATTTGCAACCTAAAAATGTCATCTTTTCATTAAAGAGTCATTTTTTTATCATGCATTTCCCCTTTCCCCAACCTTGGAACGGACCGGTGTAAAAGTTCTCATCTTTGCATCGTTCCTTCCATTAAAGGTTCATGATTTCTTTAGGAAAAGGATAACCTTGAACCCTATATCTCCGATTATCGCTTAAGAATGAGTATGAAGCCTCTATACGAGCTCGACCGTCTTAAAGCGTAGGATTGATGGGCTAAGGACATTCCTTCCTAAAGAACCTCATCTTTGACCCAAAAGAGAGTCATTCTCTCGATCACGCAAGTCCCGAGGGTCCCGAGGTTAAAATGCGATGATCATAAGTCATAAGATGAGGACGGGATCATAATCCCAAATACATAAATTCCAAGGAATCCCGAGCGACAACCAACAAATGGTTTGTACGTCCGGAAGATAACTTGGGACATCCCCCCCCCTTATTTTCAAACACATGCACACAAAGAAAGCACGCAAGCAAACACGATTAATGAAATCGAGGGAGACTTGCTCCGGCAAGGCACTTTGGGTGAACGCCAAACGTTCTTCCCAAGGGGTAACTTAACCTCCGAACCCATAAAACCTTTTTTTCAAAGTTTTGAGGTAATCAAAATGGCGTGGCGACTCCGTTTTTCAAATAACTCGGATGTCTTCAAACTCGCGTGAATTCCAATAAACAAGAATTTTGGGCACACATTCACAGTTTGGCGACTCCGCTGGGGAAACCCAAAGGAGAAAAGCTTTATTTTCAAAACAAAAGTCGATACTTGGTATATAGGTGGACCCCACTTACCCTTCCTGTATCGCTCCCTAACCCGGGGCTTGGGATAACAAGGTGGTTTAACAATCCCACGTACCAGTATCCCCTTTTCGAAAAAAAAAATATAATTTTGAAAAAAAATAGAAGAAAGCTTTTCCCTTTGAGCGGGTTAGACTCCCATCGCCGATTTCATTAATCGTGCTTGCTTTCTTTTACCATGCATTGCATCATTTGCATCTTGGAATCTGTGCATACTTTGAACGGGAAACAACCCGAAAAAAATAGCAAAAGGAGTGGAACCTGGAAAATTGATCCATGCGATCGTACGGCTAATCCTCATAGGATTCGACCATACGACCTCGGTGGCAATTCCACCGGGAAAAATCATGGTTAATCGCGAGTCCTAGCGGCTTGGGGCTACTCGGCTCCATGGCGGCGGGGCTCCCGAGAAAAATTTACGTAGCTTACGTGTTGCATTCTTCCCCGTCCCGAAAATCATTCCTTTAAAACACATTTAAGAAAATCTCTGTTTTTAACTCAAAAGGAACATTTTTAGGAGACCGCACACTACGCGCACCTGATATATCCTGTACACTTTTGCACGCACGTCCCTCAAACCCGAGGGTGGTTCAGTGCGATCCACGGACAGCCTTACGATGCTCCCGGGCGCGCACGGAATCATCCCAACCTCCCCGTGGCGGCCGGTGTCGACCAATGCACGATCCGTGTCACACGTTTCAAAAAACCGTGACTTTTGGTTGGTTTTTGGTCTAGTCCGTGTCATATAGCCCAGTTGCATACCCTCGTAAAGGTCAAGCCTTAGCTCATAAAGGAAACCAAGATTTTCGCTCAAGCGAAATTCTCGCGAAATTCCGACAAGGAAAATCGGTGGGATCTTGACTCCGACATTGACTATTGACCTTGACCCGCACGGAATGCGTAAGAGTCAAGACCAAGTCTTTGCCCAAAAATCAAAAGATCTTTTCGCTCAGCGAAGCTCGCCAAAATTCCGACAAGGAAAAATTGGCAAGATCTTGACCGGCATTGACTTGATTCCGACTCACGCACCGCGTATGCAACGAAGTTCAATGTGACCTTTGTGTCATCCGGCTTTTGCCGCCCGACCCATGCCTATTATATTCTCGGACATTACCGAAAGTCAAAAAACCGTCATTCGCTCAAGCGAAACTCTCATAAGATCCGTCAAAGGCGCAGAGACGAGACTTTCCGGTATTGCCTTGACTATAATCCGCATCGCTCGTGCGTTGAAAGGTCCTATGACCCGCTAGACCCGATAGGAGCGTTCTTTACTCTCGGTCGGTGGGATCCGCGTGCCCTATAGGACCCTCGCCCGGGCCGTCCACCACGGGAGGTCGAAATACGATCTGGTGGAATACGAGGGGCTTATAGACGTGAGTGACGGAACCCACCGATCCGGGATCTAGAGTAGTTGTGAAAAAAAGAAGGGCGTAACCCCTTTTCCAACCAAATAGATATTAATAAAATACACTGTTTTAAGTAAACTTGAAGATTCTAATTTGCATATTGCACAGGCCTTCACCCTAAACACCTACCCCGAGTCTAAACCTTTCCTATCCCTTTCCCTAGCCGAGAAAGAAGTGGGTGAGAACACCGGGCCGCCGACTTGTTAGCGCGAGAATCCTCGGGACAGTTCGCCGAATCCTCGGTTTGAGAGTCGAATGGCCGATTTGACAGAGCAAGGCTTGGTTTGGGTAACTGCATGACTAGGGAAGAAGAGCTAGCCTATAACCAATGCCCTCCCCATCTTCATATAACCCATTACCAAAAGGCCTGTCCTTTCTCGGTCTTATCCATACCCCCAAGGCACCATTAGGGTCCCGACACCTCGCTTCCTCTAAATCCCTCCATAGGACCTTTTTCCTCCTTTCGGCCCGAGCCAAATTTCCCTACCTTGGAATCCCAGTGCCGGTTTTGACCTTTCCAATTTTGTCAGCGCTTTGTGAATTTGCCTACCTCTCGAGATAGCTACGGCGAAGAGTCGATCGGGAATGAGAATAGGAATGGGTGGATTCTGATGATGATGTGATTCAGTAGAAAGAATGGACTTGGAGCTGGCAACGGAAGTGAAACTTAGAAGGGCAAGATGAGACGAGAAAGCCACGGACACAGGAACGAGGGGATGAAATCACTTCAAAGTGTGTACACTGGCCTATGCAAAGGCTCCTGAGAAGGATGAGGCGGTGTATGAGTCCTATATTCTAGAGTTCAATACTTCGTACAAGGACTTAGTTGGTGAATGGAGGAACTTGATCGAAGCTTTAGCCAAAGAGGGAAGTGGGCTCCTCCCACCGATCCTGGAACATGTAAGCGCCGAAGCCAAACTCTCATCGGAAGGGTAGACTCTATTACGGTGTTAGTAGTCACTCCACGAAACTTGGTCTCAAGAAGAATGTATGGATGCCTTGGAAAGAGTCTGAGTTTAGGCGACCCAGTCCCCTTTATGTCCTACGATGATAATGATGTTTTCACAGTAATCCCTAAACCCGAGGAAGAGTCCGAGATACCCTCATATGGCGTCAAGTATCCCGACTCGCTTTTGCCCTCATTGGTCATAAGAGCCCAAGACGAAAGTTCCCACGAGAGCTACCGTAGTGACACCGATGAAGACACGGTCGAAGTGCCTAAGGGACAATAGAGGAGTGGTCAGCCCGTAAGCCAAAAGCCCAAAATATCTCTCGACAAGAAGGAAAAAGAACCCGCCATGAGGTTTGACCCCGCGAAATACTTATTGATGATGGAATTTCCCATTTCGGAAAGTGTTTAGCCAATGTCCAAAATGCCGTCAAGGTTGACCCGGGGAAAGAAAAGACATGCTTGACGGTGATGAGGAATGTGATCCTACTACGTTAAAGAAGTTGCTAGGATCGGATGAAAGCCATTTGCCAAGCTCCAAAATCCAGTGATAATTCTTGTTGCATCTTGACTTTGAAAAGTTTGAATGAGGCTGTGAAAGCTTTAAACGGAGAATGTAGAAAAGGTCAAAAAGCCGGTAACACAGGACCCAGGTCGGGAAGCCGCCTATGCTTAAACCGGCGCGAATCAATCGAGATCAATCGCGGGAAATTGGCCATACGCCGGTAAGAATCCGCCTCTAACTTTGAAAGAATTGTGAGAATCCTCCGGTAGGAATGATGACCAAGGAAAATCCAATGTCTATGTGATGACTTGGTGCGGACGAGATAGTATTGAGCGGCTTTAGGGGTGACAAAAGGAATGCCGATCTCGGAACCAAAGACGAGATAAAAGACCTTATAAGCTAGAAGCGAGAAAAGCGACTACGATAAGGAGGATCCGGTCCTAACTCGGTTGAAGTGTACCCAAGCCAATATCTCCTTATGGTCCCTGTTAACCTCTTCGTACCCTCATAAGTTGAAACTAGAAGAAAGTTTGGCCAAGACCATGGTGCCCATAGATGTCACCCACGATGAGGTCGTCCAAATGATTGGAAATATCCACTACGGAAACATCATTACCTTCCTTGAATTGGACACACTTGCCAAAGTATGGGGCTAGTCACAACGAACCTCTTTACATCACAGTCCGAGTTAGAAAGAGCGTCGGTGCCACGAGTACTAGTTGACGAAGTGCAATGAATGTCTTGCCGGCTAAGATGATGGATTTATTGGATGCGAAGCCAACGGACTTAAAGCCTTCTAGTCGGACTATTAAGGCCTATGACTCCCTTTGCACGATCGGTTTTGGGGATCGCCACTCTCAAGATGTGGTTCGGAAAAAGGTCATGGATGTTGATTTTCAAGTTATTGACATTCCGATTTCATTTCTTGCCTTCTTTGGGACGGCCTTGGATCCACCGGATAAACGGGGTAGCCTCTACTTTGCATCGGTGCGTCAAATTTCGGTCGAGTGATGGAACTATCACCACCATTTATGGGGACAGTGTCACGGTAGAAGGAACCGGCACCGGGGACATCCCGATATTGGAGATCAAGCATGATGATGAAGGGTTAGCATTGACCGGATTCTCCGTAGCTTCTTCCAAGGCACAAGTGTGTTGCGTGACCTCACCACTACTTAGATAAAATCCCTCCTGCCGTGAGGATGATGCGAAAAATGAGCTATCTTAGGGACTTGGATTGGGTAGAAGACTTCAAGGTCGTAACACCATCATTGATGTGAAGGAGCGAGACTACCGAGATATGGCTTGGGGTACAAACCGAACTCTCGGGATGCCGGAAAAGCTAAAGGCAAGAAAGGTGAAGGGGTCCGGCTCCATCCTTACGATCTGTCTCGACCCATTACTTTATAAAAGGAGGGACACAATATGATGAAAGTGATCGCGAGATCTCCTTGCGAAAACCCTTCTAGAGAACCTTGAGAAAGTTAGGGGAAAGCCGGCCAATCCCGTTCGAAGAATGTTCCTTGATTTGCCGAGATATCCACAGGGCTACCACTACCGTTCGAGAATGAGTACGTCTTCAAAGGAAATCCGGCCGGTGTCAAAGGTCGGCATCAGGGACAATGGACTTCTCGCCTTTGAGTTAGCTCTTCCAGAAGATCAGCCGAGATAGAAGGCGCGGCGGTGAAGACGATCGATGGGGTTTGCAAGAGTTGTTTGACGAAGAAGCACAAATCCCGAGACTTGATCGACTTCGATTCGAGATGATGAGATAGTTGCCGTTATTGGAGACGATGGTGAAAGTCATTTTGATCCTCGCACTTTGGTGACTAAGACGAGAAATGCCATTGAAGAATTGGGAGACATTCTCGGGGCCGATAGCTTGATCGACGGCAAATGATCACGGAGCTTGGATTGGTACCCGTCCTCCTCAACCCGGTCGTGTCAAACACCTGTTGTCTATTCGGTTGAGTCGGGAATCTTGAATTCCGAGTCCTCGAGAGTCATCCGAAGGCCTCACGCTGAGGATTATGAAAATGTAATCGATGTCATCTTTCCCCTTATCTTGAATGAAATGACAAATCTTTACGATTATCCTCTTATTGCCAACTTAACAAATGATAAATTAACTCAAAACTTAACAACGGTTAATAATGAATCATTTGAACAAGATGCAAACACACTAAACGAACAATACATTAAAGAAATCTTTAAGCGGGTTTCGAAAAGAGGAAAACCGGGCCCAGAGCCGAGGAGGTTTTGATAAGTGTGAACTTGGGTACTATTGAGGAACCTAAAGAGACACGATTGGAAGCTTCTTCCCGGGGGGTTGAAAGGGACGGATTGATTGGTGCTCGGAGAATACGTCGACGTGTTTGCATGGTCATACAAAGATATGCCGGGGCTAGACAGGTTCGATAGTAGAGCACGAGAATCCCTCTAGCACCGGATGCCAAGCCGGTAAAGCGAGCGAGAAAGATCAAGCCGGAATGGTCTCTACGGGTCAAAGAAGAAATTGAGAAGCTCTTGCGGGTAGGATTCATCGAGTCATTGAATACCCGACATGGTTGTCCAACATCGTGACCGTAACCAAGGCGATGGGAAGGTGCTTGACTGGCTTGTGTGGATTTCCGAGATGCGAACAAGGCCGGCCCAAAGACGACTACCCTCGCAAACATAGACATCTGGTGGACTCCACTTTGCCAACTACGAAGTCAAATCCTTCGTTGATGGTTTTGCGAGCTACAACCGAGATCAAGATGGCCGAGGAAGACCAAGAAAGACGGCCTTCACCACACCGTGGGAACCTGCGTTATACGGTAATGCCATTCGGGCTCAGAATGCGGGGCTACTTACGAAGAGGCGGCGACCGCACTTTTTCATGACATGATCCACAAGGAGATTGAGGTCTACGTAGATGACATGATAATCCACTCCAAAGGAGAAGGTGGGCGGCACTTTGTTGACCTACGAAAATTCTTTGAGAGGTGAGACGGCATTCCATGAGACTAAACCACACCAAATGCACCTTCGGAGTGACAAGGGGAAAAGTGCTCGGAGTACATGGTCACGGAGCGAGGTATAGAAGTTGACCCCGAAAGATCAAAGCTATCATGGATATGAGGCCACCTCAAACCAGGACAAGTCAGCTTCATGGGTAAATTGCGGTACATCGGCCGTTTTGTCAATCGGTTGACCACTATGTGCGAGCCCATCTTCAAGCTCATGAAGAAGAATGTGGACACTGAGAATGGACCGAAGAATGCCAAGACGCCTTTGACCGGATCAAGGCATACTTAGTACATCCCCGGTACTATGCCCCCACATAGACGAAGCCTCTTACGCTCTATCTCCTGTCCAGAACACGGCGGTTGGGGCTATGCTTGCTCAAGAGAAGAAAGACTCTCGGGTAGAAAATGCCATTTACTTTGTCGGTAGGAAGCTACGGGGAGTGAGCTCAATTACTCGGCGTGTGAAAAGACTGTGCGGGGCGAGTGCAGGTAGTCGGCAAGTTGAAGCATTATATGCAAGCCCACCCTGTGAACTTGGTCTCGAAAATGGACCCCATCAAGTACATCTTTGACAAGCCTTCCCTATCGATGCGTCTAGCGAAGTGGTCCTTCTTCTTGGCGAGAATACGACATCAACTATGTGACCGAGAAAGGCCATCGGGTCAAGCATTGTCGGATCACCTGGCGAACTTCCCCGATAATGAAGACGAGAGGGCACGAACCCCAATTTCCGGATGAAGGGATCTTTGCGGTTGAGCACGAAAATAGATGGCGGTTGTTCTTTGGCCAGACCGCTAACAAAAGAGGAAATGGTGTAGGAATGCTATTGGTCGATCCGAAAGATGAGCATACCCCCATAGCCCTCAAGTTGAACTTTCTGCCACGAACAATGCCGCCGAGTATGAAGCTTTGCATTCTTTGGTTTGGAGGCCGCCTTAGAAAGAAATGTCAAGGAGCTCGAAGTTTACGGAGACTCGGCCACGATCATCAACCAAGTCTCCAACAAGTGGAAGGCGTAGACCCTGTCTGCAACGGTATCATGCCCGTATGGAGGAGTTGGTGGACGGTTCAGAAGTGACTTTCCACTACTTGCCGAGGGAAAAGAGCAGTTCGCGAGATGCTCTAGCTACTCTAGCCTCATTGGTAGAGATCCCGAGGGAAAAGCCATAAAGCCCTTGAGTGGGTAGAAGAGAAGCTGACTTTGTTGTGAAGTGGACACAGGACCCGAGCCTATAAAGGAACCTTGGTACAATCAGTTACCAATTCCTCAAAGACGGAGAGTCGGCTTTCGAGAGACGAAGAAGGTAGACCAAAAGAAGGAGTCGAGCCAAAAGCTTGCAAGCCACGAAAAGGTTGGCTTCTCGGTATGTCATTCTAGGAGGCAACCTATACAAGAAGCGGTATCAAGGACCACTCCTCTTATGTGTCACTCAAGAAAGAGCCGGAGAGTTGATGACCGAAGTCCACAATGGTCCCTGCGGTCCTCACATGAATGCCGAGCCACGATGCAAGTGATCCTCGAGAATGGGTTACTCTTTGGATCTCCATGGAAAGCAGCTGCGTTCGGCACGTCCGAACTGCGACAAATGCCGGCGGTTTGCCAACCTCAACCATCTCCCACCTCATGACACATGCTTTGCATGGCGACTCCTTGGCCGTTTGCAACTTGGGGCATTGACGTGATAGGGAAAATATCCCGGCCGGAAGCAATGGGCACGAGTTCGTGTTGGTAGCCATTGACTACTTCACCAAGTGGGTAGAGGCCAAGTCCTACAAGTCCTCACTTCCCGAGAAAAGTGGCCCAGTTCATCAAAGAAAACATAATGTGCGAGATATGGGGTGCCCAGCGAGATCATTTACGATAATGGGTCACACTTCGAAGGAAGGCTGCGATAGGCTGGCATCGAGAATTCGAGTTACTCGCCACAAGTCGTCCCCGTACGGACCTCGAACCAATGGAGCCGTGGAAGGCTGCTAATAAGACACTCGAGCGGATCATCAGGAAGATGGCCACCCGTGGTCGTGATTGGCCCGAAAAGCTGCACCTAGCACTGCAGGGCTCTGAACGTCTGTCGAACGGCCACGGGAGAAACTCCTTTTGCCCTAACTTACGGGATGGAAGCGGTGTTACCGGTGGAGTTGGAAATCCCGTCATTAAGGGTCCTCTGGAAAACTTGAGTGTCAATGAAGTGGAATGGTTGCGCGGCCGGCATGATGAATTAGCCACCTTGACGAGAGAAGGCTAAAAGCCATGGAACACACCCGAGCCTACCGAGGCGAATGGCGGAGCGTTTGATAAAGGTCGAGGCCGAGAGACATCAAAGAGGGCGACTTGGTCTTGAAAGTAAAGCCCCCTACCGGAGACAACCCCACAGGAAAATGGGAACCCGTCTGGATCGGCCCTTATGTGGTGCGAGAAAATGCGTCGGGAGGAGCAATGAAGCTTGCGAGACTTGGATGGCAATCCCTTTGTCCACCCGGTCAGCGGTGATAAACTCAGAAGATACTATGTCGATAAAAAAAAAAAAAAAAAAAAAAAAAAAAAAAAAAAGAGTGCAAAAAGAGTAATGCCCGGCTAAGTGAAGACCCCAAAAAGAGCGAGTCTAGGCAAAAGGACGAGGTTGCACACGAAAAAAAAAATATAAAAAAAAAAAAAAAAAAAAAAAAAAAAAAAGTGCAAAAAGAGTAATGCCCAGGCTAGGTAGTGAAAACCCCAAAAAGAGGCGGTCTAGGCAAAAACGAGTGCACATAAAAAAAATTTTTAGTTCACCGGAATGAACTACGAGACTGAGCCCCTTAGCCTTTCTTGTAAAGGGGAACGTAGGCGGCCATATATGGTTCGGTCTAAACAATAAAAAGGACGATTAAGTTTCCATGAAATGTGTCCTAAACAATAAAAAGGGACAATCAAGCTTCCATGAAGTGCGTCCTAAAAAATAGTAAAGGGTATTTCAGTTTTCATAAAACGGGTCCCAATCAATAAAGACATTTGAATTTCCATGAAATGTGTCTTGATTAATTTCTAAAATAATATTTCTTGTTCATTACAAGTTAAAAACTTCTTGATGAGTTCAAGCACGGTCTACCTCTTAACTCTGCTAACTTTGCTAAAAAGATCTAAAAATACAATAAAATGCCTAAATAAACTAATGTGTTTGCAAATGGCAATAAGAGGATCTTGAGAAAAGACTTGTCGATCGTCATTCGGCGAGTCTTCTTCGATCTTCTTCCCTTTTCCTCGGCCTCGTCGAGTCTTCTTCCTTTTCTTCTCAATAATGTCGGTATCCCTCATCCCGACCTCTGGTATCCTCACTGGAGCCTCTACCAACCCCGTGTCAATGAGCGCTCTCTCTATACGAGCACGAGTCCGCACCTCCTCCCTCGAGCCTCGGTCGAAGGAGCGACCTCGGACAATCTCTTGTACCGAGCCTCCATATCACGGACCAAGTCACACGATTGGTTATGGCAGCTCGCCTTAGCCTCGGTCTCCCTCGAGTCCTACTCGAGTCACGGTCGGCTCCCAATAAAGCTCGACGTCTATCCTCCAAGATAACTGAGTCGCTCCCGTCTCCCTCTCGTACCGGTCAAGTAGACGGTGGTCAAGATGGTGCTCTTCTGCTCTGAAGATAGCCACAGGTGGGAAAGCGGTATGTGTCCAAGCCCTCGAGAAGAAAGAGAAGGCATTTGGATCTCTCATGTCCAATGACACCACCTCCATGGTCCGGATGTCCTCCCGATCACTCAATGGCTCTGTAAAGCCCCAAAGCGCTGGATACCAAGCGGGGTATGTAGAAGGACGACCGGCGGAATCACGGAACCCTCACAACATAAGACTCCTGAAATATCCTCTGGTGCAACCTCCAATGTGGTATCCACCAACGGATGTCCGAAGTGGATAGCCTAGCCATCATCGGCTCCCGGCTACCACTGTTCTGCTTGCCTAGGTGCACCTCTCGAAATCACCCAAGGGCAGAGTCGGCAAAGCCCCGAGGCAAAGCCCGAGCCTCTCACTGCGGCCACAAAGTCAACATAGCCGGACTCCCGGACCTCATGAAACGGTCTCCCGAGCCATCCTATCAATCCCATGAAATGTCTCTCCCAAAACCGGCGGGACAATATCCTTCCCAGCCTGCGAGTCTCGACCATGTCCAAGAGGCCACTATGAGATCCCCACGGACTCGGCGGTGAACAAAATAGAGAATACGCGAGAGAATGAAAGCATCCATAGCCACCGTGGTCGCAGCCATATCTGGAGACCCAGGCACACTTGAGGATATCGAAAGGTCAATCCTATCAGGGGCTACCATCATCCTCTCGGCCTCTCCCAAAGGAATGCGCAGAAAAGATGCAAGCTTTACCGTCACCGTCACGTCTCCGATCAGCGGAATAGATATAGCCTCAATCTCGGGACCCCCAATCAAGGCTCACGAAGTCTTCGTGCGTTGGGACAATTTCGTTGTAAGAAAAGCAATAAACATGTCTCCGGACATCCCGAACTTTCTTTGCGGCTCTCAACGAGTCCCAATCGGGCGGGAGATCCCTCAAATGCCATAAAGACTTGATCTTGAAGGAAGAATCAAGCGGCCCCTTGTGATTTTGGAAGTTATATCTCGCCCAAGATTGAAGACCGGATAGAAAATGGTCTCGTTTCCCCCTTTGCAATCTAACGGGATTCTCCATCGCAAAGTGATCAAAGATGGTGCTTTTCGGTACAAAATATGCGCTGGGAACAATTGGGACAAGTCTAGAGTGAAAATGAAATGAAATGGCCAAGCCTTGCTTTTATTCGAGAAAATAACCGGCTCGAGACTGCGTTAGCCGCACGGCTTCATTTGCCCTCGAGGCCATGCCGCACGGCTACATTAGCCCTCTGCGAAAAATTCTGCGGCAACCAAGATTGCCGCCCAAGGGAGTTTTCACCCCACTTTTCAACCAAAACACATTACAAAAACATATCCGAAGCCATTCAAGCATTTATACACCATTATAAATCATTTTGGCCCATTTTACCCCAATTCCAAGCAAAAAAGTCGCCCCAAGGCTCGAGATAATATGCAAATTGAAAAAGCATGAATTAGAAAAGCAATAAAATGTAAATACAATGTTTTCGCCCCATCGGCGCCCAAATAAAGCAAAAATAAACAAAGTGTGCATAAAAATTGTAAATTGTTTGTTTTTGTTCCAAATCTATTCTAGAGACCTCTTAGGCCTCCGATTCTTCTTCCTCTTCATGTTTGCTCAGCTCGTAAATGCTAGCCTCCCTCATCAAGTCCTCACAGTCGCTCACATCGGATAGATGGACATTATCGTGCCCGTACTCAGCCAGTTTGCTCCAGAATGTCGGCGTTGGGTCCCGCCCCGAGGCATGGCTGGAAGAGTACTCCGAGGCCGATGAGGTAGGCTGGCCAGGCCCCAGACGTGCCGTCTCTTGCGCCGAGGCTCACTGTGCATCCGCTGCCGCCTTCGAAGCGCGAGCCGGCTTCCTCGAAGAGACCGGCACATGTCCTTCCAGCCCCTATTCTGCACGGACCAGCCTATCATAAGTGCGAGGCTGGAACACGAGAAAAAGAAGAGAAAAATCTCGAAAATCTCGAGAAAATTGCAAAAACGAGAAAATGCGAAAGCTAAAAGGGAATAAGACCCTAAGAGTACACTTACAGGCTATCGGGCGGCAAGGTGTACCGGGGCTCCCTAGCATCGGGACAGTATCCTCATCCTCCTCGGCACTCCATGGACCACGTAGGACAAATGTGCAGGAGGGATCGGCGGGTCGGTAGGCTCATCCTCCCCATATCCACTGAGTGACCGCCGCCTTCACTAGCTTACGTGGCGTCCTCAGGCGCTGCTCCACAAACACGGCGTAGGGGTGTCCATGTCAAAGTACTCCTCTGCGGCCACGCACCTGCACAGTACCTGGCAATCTCATCCTCTGGCCAATCCACAGGCTGTAGCATCCGTGCTTTGGAGGGTCCCGAGGAGTAATGGCGTCCAATGGAGGAACATGCCCATCTTTGCCTCGAGAAGCGGTCCCCGGATAGATGACATCACATGTCGGCCCAGTGAGCCACCTCCTCTCGCCTCGTCACCTCGATAGCATCTCCCAGCCAAAATCTCAGGATACCACCCCCAGGGTAGAAGTCCACTCCATCGTGCCCATCCACGTTGATGACCGGCCTCACCATTTTGTAATCAAAGGTAATCCGGGTCTTCCCGTGAATTTATCTCTCGCATCTCCCTCCAGCGAACCATAGCGGGGAAGATGGTGACATCACTCTGGCGGTTCCAAGGGAAGAACCCGATCACCTCACAAAACCAGGCTGCATGTTCAAAACATCAAAAGGTCATTCTTTCTCTCATAAAAGTCTCAAGACAGAAAATAGAAAAGAGAAAAAAAGGAGACTACCTCAAGGGCAAATAAGAAGCGATCCATGGAAGCGGCTTTGTTGACCGTACATGTCCAACGAGAAGTACAACTCCGCCAATCCGGCCTCGCCCCAAGAGACCGTCCCTATCCCATCCACATCCTCCGGAGAGTCGAGGAGGCAAGTCATAGCTATCGTCCCGTAATTGACGAAGATAGTGGTGATAGCATCAACCATATGAATGCTCTAGCCGAGGTGGGCGATCACATCATTAACGGCAAAGTTACGCATGCAAGTACGGCTTGCCACCTCGACATTCCGTGTCTCCATCCCCGGCCCCTTGGGAATCAACTCAAATCCAACCAAAGCACGGAACTCCTCGGCCGTAATATGGTCTCTCAAGTCACGGGCCTCCCGGTGAAGCGTAGACCGATATGGGTTTGTGAAATCGGCGGAGAGTCACTGTCGGCTCTCCCGGCTCAGTGAAAGCTATGTGTCTTGTCCCACCGGAACTCGAAAGGGCCTGGACCAAGCCCTTGCTCTTAGAGGTGATGTGAACACCCCTGCCGATAGCCTCTACAAATGCATCCGAGGCCGGTAGCCCTCACCGGTTGCTTGGGATTTACCCCATTCTTCTCAAAATCCGGCATCCTCTCGCCAAAGCTTAACCGCAATCTCCGATGGTCCTCTAGACTTGTTCTCCTGTAGACAAGCACATCAAAAGAAGCGTCGAGTCCTTCATATCATTTCAAAAGCATGCATATATTCAAAAGTGCACATATTTTCAAAAGAAAAGCATTCACAAAAGTTTTTCTAGCATTATTTGCATCAAAAACGTGTCTTTCATCACTTGAAACGCGTCATTGCTTTCCTAAAGCACAAAATCACAATTCTTCGCACATAAGCATTATTCTTTCAAAAAATGGCATGCATGAATCATTTTCATCTTCCAAAATCATGTTTTCTCATTGAAAATCAGAATTTTGACCTAGTTCTAGCACAAGGCAAGAACTCCGTCTCATATTTTGAAAAATTCTCATTCTTACTTCATTTTGCGAGAAAAAAGTGAGTCATTCTCATAATTTTGTCAAACAAGTTGCACATTGCACATTCTTAGCCTCATAGGTTGTTCATGCATCTCAAAATCATTCAAAAATCATTCAAAAATCCTAAAATTCGGGTCAAGCCCTAAATCATTCAAAAATCAAGCAAAATCATCGGATTTGAGCAAAATGAGAATGCTTACCCCAACCGATCGCGGGTTCGTTGATTTATGCTCCCTTCTCCCCGGGTAAAGCTCCGATGGAGGCGTAAGGAAGTCATACTTCCTCTCCGTCCGAACGAGCTCCTTTCTCCTCCTTCTCGCAGCCGCGGAGATGTTCCTTCTTGCTTGCCTCGGTATGGGATTGCCCTCCGGATCCATCTCAAATCAAAGGGAAGCAAAAAGGGTTGAAGAAATCTCGAATTCTCTCTCTCTTTTCTCTCTCTCGGCTGAAGTGGGCGGCAATGCAATGCCAATGGCCCGTTCAAATCTGATTTTAAATAATCTGGAAAAAACAGGCTTCTAGCCGTACGGCTCCTTTTTCTCCATCTCATGCCGGGCGGCTTCATTCGCTCTGAGCAGAAATTACAATCCTGCCCCTGGACCTTCCACTTGGGCATGCAATTCCCGTTATCTTTTAACAGAGATAACCTCCTTTTCAGAAAATATCTCTCATCTGTGAAGCAATCAAGCTCTATTCCCAGTCACCTCCGTTAATTCCGTTATAACGGGATAACACTAGGTGACAACCTCCGAATTGTCAGAACTCTAAACTTGTGCTACCTCTATCCGCGAATAGTGACGTATGCCCAAGTCATTCCAACTTGTGCTACCTCTATCCGCGAATAGTGACGTATGCCCAAGTCATTTCAACTTGTGCTACCTCTATCCGCGAATAGTGACGTATGCCCAAGTCATTTCAACTTGTGCTACCTCTATCCGCGAATAGTGACGTATGCCCAAGTCATTCCAACTTGTGCTACCTCTATCCGCGAATAGTGATGTATGCCCAAGTCATTTCAACTTGTGCTACCTCTATCCGCGAATAGTGAAGTATGCCCAAGTCATTTCAACTTGTGCTACCTCTATCTGCGAATAGTGACGTATGCCCAAGTCATTTCAACTTGTGCTACCTCTATCCGCGAATAGTGACGTATGCCCAAGTCATTTCAACTTGTGCTACCACTATCCGCGAATAGTGACGTATGCCCAAGTCATTTCAACTTGTGCTACCACTATCCGCGAATAGTGACGTATGCCCAAGTCATTCCAACTTGTGCTACCACTATCCGCGAATAGTGACGTATGCCCAAGTCATTCCAACTTGTGCTACCACTATCCGCGAATAGTGACGTATGCCCAAGTCATTCCAACTTGTGCTACCACTATCCGCGAATAGTGACGTATGCCCAAGTCATTTCAACTTGTGCTACCTCTATCCGCGAATAGTGACGTATGCCCAAGTCATTCCAACTTGTGCTACCTCTATCCGCGAATAGTGACGTATGCCCAAGTCATTCCAACTTGTGCTACCTCTATCCGCGAATAGTGACGTATGCCCAAAATCATTCCAACTTGTGCTACCACTATCCGCGAATAGTGAAGTACGCTCAAGTTTCCCAACTTAAGTTACCTCTATCTCCGTCATAAAGAGATAGCGCCATAAGCTCTAGCTTCTTCAGGTGACAGCCTCCGAATTGTCAAAATCTCAAGGATCCTAGACATCGTTCCTAACTATCTAGTGATGCTTGAACTACGATCAAGGCTTGATTCCTCCGGGATACGTAGGTAGCCTTTTATAAAAGGTCCAGCCATTCGACCACTTTGGTCACCCTGTTTCTTTGTCACCCCTCAGTGATAAAGCGCCCCCTCATAGAAGTTCAGATATCCGACCACCTGGGTCACTCCTAGCATATCCCCAGTAGGATCAATTGCTTGACCTCCTAGGTCATTTTCTCTTCTTTTTCCCAGCAAGAAGAGACCGGTTCTCTTCTTCCTCCCCGGCGGATCCTAATTCCGAACTACGGCTGGCTTGATTCCTCCGGGATACGTAGGTAGCCTTCCAAAAGGTTCAGCCACTCGACCACCTTGGTCACCCAATCCGTCTCGGCATTCGCCAGATCGGATCCTTTTCTATCGACAACCCCACTCGCCTTGCAAGTGACGTTGCCGAGGGGCTTCTGTAAGTACCCAAATCTGGCTCATGCCTTCCGGTTAAATTTCCCGACATTTCGGTAAGTTTCCCGGTAATTCCCCGGACCTTCCTAGTGTTCCGGAAATGTCCTAGAGCAGTCCCAAATTAAAATTAGGGCTGTAGGGAGCCTTCCTAATTAAGAAAACACGTTTTTCTTAATTAGGGAGAAGGTTCTAGAATAATGCCACCTTGCATGGTTCTAGAATCTTTGAAGTCCGCATTAATGGATAAGCCCGCACGGCTGCATTAGCTCGCTGCCTCATGCCGCACGGCTTCATTAGCCTTATCCAGACTGCCTATAAATAGAGCCCTCCTCTACCCATTTCCACACACAATCAACAACAACAAAAACACACACACTCCATAGCAGTATAATCAAGACGTGAAGAACACCCTTGAAGGCTCAAGAAGGCGAAGAAGAAGCTCAAGAAGCCATCTCCCTCCTCCTTGAAGACCCAAGACGAACCTCTCCTCCTAGCTCCATCCGAAGAAGCGAAGGAAACGATTGGTAACCTCGCACGCCCTAACCTTGCATTTTAATTGATATACTTGCTCATTGCATTCATATATCTTGCTTGGGACTTGGCATTTATTCATAAAGATCATTTCTTTATCACCCCCTTCCCCTTTGCATGCATTAAGACCTCATTTGTCATAAAAATGTAGTCTTTTTCATAAAGGTGCATCCTTTGCACCTAAAATCCCTATTTTCCAATAAAAATGTTATCTTTATGCATCATTTGCACATAAAGATCAAGTCTTTTCCAATAAAAATGCATCCTTTGCATTCAAAAACCTTTTCTAATGCATCATTTGCATAAAAACCCTATCTTTACGCATCATTTGCATAAAGATCATTTCTTTAAATCAAAAAGCATCATTTGCTAAAACCAAAATGTCATCTTTTCATTAAAGAGTCATTTTTCATCATGCATTTCCCCTTTCCCCCAACCTTGGAACGGACCGGTGTAAAAGTTCTCATCTTTGCATCGTTCCTTCCATTAAAGGTTCATGATTTCTTTAGGAAAAGGATAACCTTGAACCCTATATCTCCGATTATCGCTTAAGAATGAGTATGAAGCCTCTATACGAGCTCGACCGTCTTAAAGCGTAGGATCGATGGGCTAAGGACATTCCTTCCTAAAGAACCTCATCTTTGACCAAAAGAGAGTCATTCTCTCGATCACGCAAGTCCCGAGGGTCCCGAGGTTAAAATGCGATGATCACAAGTCATAAGATGAGGACGGGATCATAATCCCAAATACATAAATTCCAAGAAATCCCGAGCGACAACCAACAAATGGTTTGTACGTCCGGAAGATAACTTGGGACATTCCCCCTTTTACTCTCAAACACATGCACACAAAGAAAGCACGCAAGCAATCACGATTAATGAAATCTCGGGAGACTTGCTCCGGCAAGGCACTTTGGGTGAACGCCAAACGTTCTTCCCAAGGGGTAACTTAACCTCCGAACCCATAAAACCTTTTTTTCAAAGTTTTGAGGTAATCAAAATGGCGTGGCGACTCCGTTTTTCAAATAACTCGGATGTCTTCAAACTCGCGTGAATTCCAATAAACAAAAATTTTGGGCACACATTCACACTTATGTGATATATGTTGTGCCATAAGTGTTTACATATTCATAGTTGATTGTGCACATAGTGTTTAAATAAGTGTTGCACTGTTTCAATTGTTTAACATGAGTTGCAGTACCATGTTATTTATATTTGTGTTGATGTCCCATTGGGTGGATTTAATTTCAAGTATCTGTTATGTGCTTGAATATGTTGTATCAGCTGATCTTCGGGGGTATAGGGGATACGATCACTTATGAGAAGATATTTTATAAGGTGCTTGCATTGCCTTATACTTGTAACCGTTTACTCCCTTCTGTGGCCACGGAGAGGGGGTTCAGCTTCTGTGGATAGGCACGACCGTTCACAAGATAGCGAGGTAGCTTATATGGATCTCTGTAAGGGGTCGTATAAGATATGGATGTGCACTAGCAGTTCACAAAATGAGAGGAGCATGACTCCCACCGTAGTACTACATATGATTCAGATGGAAAAAGGTAAAGGGAAAGGTAACGTAAAGTGTTTACTGTTTTCCCAATGTGGTTATTGTGCAACCTGTTTGGTGTTGCATATTTGTTGAGCAACCTGTTTATGTGTTGCATCTTGTATGGCATATTGTTGCATACATAATAGCTTGCTGAGATTTTATCTCACCCCTTCTCCCTTTATTGTTTTAGATCCCGCTGAGATAGGAAGACCGGACCAGTGAGGCCGAGGAAGGAGTTTGGACATCTTTTGGTTGTCGGGGTATGTGTTGTCTTGGGGAGTTGGGATTGTCTTGGTTATTATTCTTTTGGGGAAAGGTTTTGTATATAAAACTTTCATAAACATGTTTCAGTTGGTTTGTATTGTAATTAAACTTGAGTTTGGTTTGTTGTATGGTTGGCTTGTGTAAGCCTTTCCAGTTGTATAAATTGTAAAAACAGGTTGTGTTCGTTTAAAGCAGGTTTATATATCACCTCCGAGTAAAGATGTTATTTTGAAATTGTTTTGTAAAAAGGGTGGTATGCTTTTCAAGTTAAAGTAAAGAAAAGTTTTTTTAAAATGGTATTTTGGGACTCTCCATCCTGGGATACGAGTTTATAGGTCTCGGGAGTGGGGAGGAGCCCATAGTTGGTATCAGAGCTTTGGCTAGAAGTCAAGGGTAGATGTCTAGTCTAAGGGGAAGTGTGTGATATCTGATGTCGAGTATTTAATGCAGGGGATCATTGTAATGGCTGGGACTGGGGATGACCAGTAGAGAGATCAGGGAAACATTGGTGATCAGGGAGCTGGGGGAGATCAGAATGCCGAGATGATGGCTATGTTTCAGGTATTCCTCCAGAATATGGCAGCTCAGGGTAGAGCACATCAATAACCTGAGGCAAGGCCAACACAGGGGTTAGAAAAGTTTATCAAGTTATCTCTACCATGTTTCAACGGGGATCCAGATCCATTGATAGCAGAGAGGTGGCTAGAAGCTATGACTAAAATCTTTGTTGCAATGGAGAGTACAGATGAAGAAAAGGTCAGATGTGCAATGTTCAAGTTAGAGGGTTCTGCTGAACATTGGTGGCAAATTCTTAAGGAAAGCTGGGAGCGGGATCAAACGCCCCAGACTTGGGACAACTTTGTTGGGAAATTCAAGGAGCATTTCATTCCTGTGATCACTAAAGATAAGAAAGAGGTAGATTTCTTGAAGTTTTTAGCAGGAGGTAATGACAGTGGCTCAATATTCTGCAAAATTTACAGAGCTAGCCAGGTATTGTCCACATCTTGTGCCAGATGAAAGCAGGAGGGTTTACAGGTTTGTCAAGGGACTCAGATTGGAGTTCAAAAAGCAATTTTTGACTCATGATTTTCCTAACTACCAGGCGACAGTTAATATGGCATACAGAATTGAGAATGACATCGAGGAACATCGAGGTAAATCTGAGGGTAGTAGAAGCAAGGCTAAGTTCTCAGGCCAGATTTCAGGTCAGAGCAAGAATCAGCCTAAATCCTCAACTTCTGGAGTGGCTAAGGGAGGAACAGTTACAGTTTCTACTCGACCTGTATCAAGCAAGTTTGGCACTATTTGTAATTGGTGTAAGAAAGTGGGACACTCGGAAGACAACTGTTGGAGTAAGCAGGGAAAGTGTATGAGTTGTGGAGAGATGGGGCACTTCAAAAAGGATTGTCCTAAGTTTAAAAAGGGTCAAGATGTGGGTGGTAGACAACAAGGTGATCAGCCTAAAGGTGGTATAAAGAGAGATGTTGAGGGGAAACCCAAAGAGAGAGTCCAAGGTAGAGTATTTGCTTTGGATCGAGGCACGGTAGATCCCATCGCGGTTATTAGAGGTATTGTTCCTGTCTCAGGGGTCAGGGCTCGTATTCTTATCGACCCTGGATCGTCTCATTCTTATGTGGCATCTCATTTTGCATTTACATTGCATAAGTTGCCTAAGTTGTTACCTTATGTGTTAGAGGTTTCTACTCCTGTGGGAGTGCACCTCGAATCCTCTCTGATCTATCATGGCTGTGAGGTGATTATTTGTGGGTATGTATTGCCAGTGGATTTGGTAGAGTTACCAATCCAAGATTTTGATGTTATCTTAGGCATGGACTGGTTGAGTTCTTGTCATGCCTTGGTGGACTGTCGCAGAAAGCGAGTCACCTTTTCTATGCCTGATGTGCCTATGTTTATATTTGATGCTGATAAATCTTTATTTGGCATTCATGTTATTACTGCAATAAAGGCTAGAAAGTTGTTGTCTAAAGGGTGTGAGGGTTACTTGGCTTATATGTTAGACTCTGGTAAGAAGTCTCCTGAAATGTCTTGTGTTCCAGTTGTGAATGAGTTCAGTGACGTATTCTCAACTGAGTATTCTATGCCTCCTGATAGAGAGGTGGAATTTTGTATTGACTTATTGTCGGGTACTTCACCAATTTCTAAAGCACCCTACAGAATGGCTCCAGCTGAGTTAAAAGAGTTGAAAATTCAGTTGCAGGAGTTGTTAGACAGAGGTTTTATTCATCCCAGTGTGTCACCCTGGGGAGCACCAGTGTTATTTGTTAGGAAGAAGGATGGTACTTTGCGGTTGTGTATTGATTACATACTACTGAATCAAGCTACTATAAAGAACAAATATCCTCTTCCTCACATTGATGATTTATTTGATCAACTCCAAGGTTCCGTTATATATTCCAAGTTGGATTTGCGTAGCGGATACCATCAGTTGAAAATCAATCCAGATGATGTTTCTAAAACAGCTTTCAGAACAAGGTACGAGCATTATGAATTTCTTGTTTTGCCATTTGGGTTAACTAATGCACCAACGGTCTTTATGGACATGATGAACAGGATCTTCAAGTCGTATCTTGATAGTTTTGTGGTGGTTTTTATTGATGATATCCTGGTATATTCAAAATCCAAGGAAGATCACGAGAGGCACTTGAGAATTGTTTTATCCGTGCTTCGTGAGAAACAGTTGTTTGCAAAGTTTAGCAAATGTGAGTTTTGGCTGGAACAGATTTCTTTCTTGGGTCACGTGGTATCTAGTATTGGTATTGCAGTAGATCCTACAAAGATTGATGCCGTAGTCAACTGGAAACAACTTTCTACAGTGACAGAGGTTCGTAGTTTCCTTGGTTTAGAGGGATATTATCGAAGATTTATTGAAGGATTTTCGAGAATTGCAACTCTATTGACCAGATTGACTCGGAAAGATGTACCATTTATATGGGATGCTAAGTGTGAAGCTGGCTTTACTGAACTGAAGAAGAGATTGACTTCAGCTCCTATTCTTACACTTCCAGAGGGTTGTGAGAACTTTGTTATATTCAGTGATGCTTCTAAAGAGGGATTAGGTTGTGTACTTATGCAAAATGGGAAGGTAATTGCGTAGGCTTCGAGGAAGTTATCACCAGCGGAGCAGAATTATCCTACCCATGATATGGAGTTAGCTGCCATTGTTTTTGCGTTGCATAAGTGGAAACATTACTTGTATGGAGAAAAATTTGAGATATTTACAGATCATAAGAGCCTGAAGTACTTGTTTACTCAGAAGGAACTGAACAACAGACAGAGGCGTTGGTTGGAGCTTCTGAAGGATTATGACTGTGTCATTTCTTATCATCCCGGGAAGGCGAACGTGGTGGATGATGCTATTAGCTGTAAGGCTCATTTATCATCCTTGGTATCTCGGGAAGTGAGAGGTGATATGCTTTTTGCCAATGTTAGAGCTGTTCCTACTCTTTATGGAGATCTTTTGGAAGCTCAGTTGAATAATGATGAGTTAAAGAAAATCAGTGAGAAATTGCAAGATAGAAAGTCTAGGGAGTTTGCATTGAACAAGGATGGAATTCTAACCTTCAAGGGTAGGATTTGCGTACCTTCTTCCCCAGAGATCAAACGGCAGGTATTAGAGGATGGCCATAAGTCCCGATTTGCTATTCATCCTGGAAGCACCAAAATGTATCAGGATTTAAAAAGGGGTTACTGGTGGAATGGCATGAAAAAGGAGAACGCGGAATTCGTATCAAAGTGTCTAACTTGTCAACAGATCAAAGCTGAACATCAGAGACCAGCGAGATTGCTTCAACCCTTGGATATTCTGGAATGGAAGTGGGAGGGCATTTCTATGGATTTTGTGACTGGATTTCCTCCTACTCCGAGGAAGATGGATGCTATATGGGTGATTGTGGATAGATTAACCAAATCAGCTTATTTCCTACAAGTTTCAACCAAGTATTCATTGGAGAGATTGGCTCAGTTGTACATCCGTGAGATTGTGAGATTGTATGGAGTACCTGTCAACATTGTTTCTGATAGGGATCCGAGATTCACCTCGCGGTTTTGGAGGGCTTTGCATGAAGCCTTGGGGTCTAATTTGAGTTTCAGTACATTATTCCATCCTCAGACTGATGGGCAGACAGAGAGGACCATTCAGATTCTCGAGGACATGCTACGGGCTTGTGTGATGGACTTCCAGTTATCTTGGGAAGACCATTTGCCTTTAGTGGAATTTGCCTATAACAATAGCTACCAATCCAGCATTGAAATGGCACCATATGAGGCACTGTATGGGAGGAAATGTAGGTCTCCAATGTGTTGGGACGAGGTTGGTGAGGCTAGACTTTGGGGTCCTGATGTGGTTAGAGACTCAACTGAGAAGATCAAAGTGATCCGTGACAGATTGAGGACAGCCCAGAGTCGTCAGAAGAGCTATGCCGACACTAGAAGAAGGGAGTTATCCTTTCAGGTTAGGGATTTGGTATTCTTGAAGATATCACCAAGAACGGGGATCAAAAGGTTTGGCAACAAAGGGAAATTGGCTCCTAGATTCGTTGGTCCTTTTGAGGTGTTAGAGAAGGTAGGTGAGTTAGCCTATCGATTGGCTCTACCTCCATCTCTTTCTTCTCTCCATGATGTGTTCCATGTGTCCATGTTAAGGAAGTACTGCTATGATTCCTCTCATGTGTTGAGTTCTCCTCCTGAGGATGTCCAGGAGGATATGACTTATGTGGAGGTACCTTTGCGGATTCTGGAGAGGCAGGTTTGAGAATCGCGTACCAAGAGTATTCCCGTGGTGAAAGTTCTTTGGAAGAATCACACCATTGAGGAAGCTACTTGGGAATTGGAATCTGAGATGAGTCAGTAGTATCCTGAGTTGTTTGATCATTCAGGTAAGTGAAGTCCAAATTCGGGATGAATTTTATTTAAGGGGGAGTGAGTGTCACGACCCTAAACCTAGGCACATTTTGGTCACACTTGAAGCACGTGGGGTTGGGTTTACATTGCATCTCATCCTTGCTTTGTGTTAATTGAAAGGATTAAGTGTTCATTTTGATACTTGTGATGAACTATGTGATTTAGATATTATTAAAGTGATTTTGATCCTATAATGTCTAAATAAAAGAAATGGGACTTTTGTGTAGTAAAGTGATAACACTTGAAATTTTGAATTAAAAGTGTTATGAAAGTGTCGGGGAGCTTGAGTGTAACTTTAACTTTGAGGTAGTTATTGTTGCTTTTCAACCTTGGAGGAGCTTTGATGTAATTAAGTTATATAAATATCCTCCCAAGCTTTTCCAAGAAGCTAAAATTCACCTCCTCGGTTCTCTCCATGTTTTTACATTCTAGAAAGAGCTAAACCCTAGTTAACTTTCCAAAAATCCCAGAAATTCAGAAGTTGCTTGGTTGTTGATTCCTACTTCAAATTCTTGCTAAGGGAGTTGAGTAGAACAAGAATATCCGATTATATCTTTGTTTTATTTTGGTGAAAATTGGTAAGTTGTTATGTTTTTTTTCTATACATGTTCATGCTTGGATTAAAGTTGATATTCTGAGTATGTGATGTATCCCTGATGATTTGTGATAAGTTTATGGCTTGTAAATGATGATATCATGAACTGAACAGGAATAGGTTGAGAGGGGATAAGTTATGGGTTTATAATTGATCAAGAAGGGTTGGTTGAATTGTAAGGTTGTTGTCCCTATGTTAGGGGGTATAAAGAGAGTATATTATGGGCTAAAGCAGGTCTACATGCTGTTGTTGAATGACCTTGTAATTGCTGGAAGTGGTGGTGTTGTTCCTGCTGAAGAACAGCTTCAGTTTCAGCTTCTGGTGTTGGGCACGACTCATGCCCTGAAGCACGAGTCGTGACCAGGTAAAGGGAAGTCGTGCGACAAAGGAGGCCCCCAGGGTCACTGGTCGTGAAAAATTGATCAGTCGTGCAGGGGTTGGGAATGACTCGTTCCCAGCATCACGACTCGTGCCCAGAACTGTGACCTGTTAGCAACTTTGCAAGCTTTTTAACATAGTTAAATGATTATAGATTTAATCCCTCTTTTACTAAACTTCTAGTAAAACTTTAGTACTACAATGTGAAACTTGAAATGGTCCAAATGGATAATGGGAAATGCTTTAAATAATGTCTTAAAAATGCTTGAGAGGCAAATGTGAAATTTAAACCAAAGTTTGTAAAACTTGGTATTTGAACATGGAACCTTAAGAGAAGGTGTTTAATGTTGTATTGTGAATGCGTAGGGCTACTTATATGATAGTGTACCCTTACGTGGTGACCTGTATAGGGTTATTTGTTCTTATAGTGCATAAAATGTCTAGTGCACTACTTACTTAGTTTGGAGAGGAGTGGTAGTACCCTGTTACTGGTTTACATATTGTGTAACGAATGTGTAGGACTTATGTGATATATGTTGTGCCATAAGTGTTTACATATTCATAGTTGATTGTGCACATAGTGTTTAAATACGTGTTGCACTGTTTCAATTGTTTAACATGAGTTGCAGTACCATGTTATTTATATTTGTGTTGATGTCCCATTGGGTGGACTTAATTTAAAGTATCTGTTATGTGCTTGAATATGTTGTATCAGCTGATCTTCGGGGGTATAGGGGATACGATCACTTATGAGAAGATATTTCATAAGGTGCTTGTATTGCCTTATACTTGTAACCGTTTACTCCCTTCTGTGGCCACGGAGAGGGGGTTCAGCTTCTGTGGATAGGCACGACCGTTCACAAGATAGCGAGGTAGCTTATATGGATCTCTGTAAGGGGTCGTATAAGATGTGGATGTGCACTAGCAGTTCACAAAATGAGAGGAGTATGACTCCCACCGTAGTACTACATATGATTTAGATGGAAAAAGGTAAAGGGAAAGGTAACGTAAAGTGTTTACTGTTTTCCCAATGTGGTTATTGAGCAACCTGTTTGGTGTTGCATATCTGTTGAGCAACCTGTTTATGTGTTGCATCTTGTATGGCATATTGTTGCATACACAATAGCTTGCTGAGATTTTATCTCACCCCTTCTCCCTTTATTGTTTTAGATCCCGCTGAGACAGGAAGACCGGACCAGTGAGGCCGGGGAAGGAGTTTGGACATCTTTTGGTTGTCGGGGTATGTGTTGTCTTGGTGAGTTGGGATTGTCTTAGTTGTTATTCTTTTGGGGAAAGGTTTTGTATATAAAACTTTCATAAACATATTTCAATTGGTTTGTATTGTAATTAAACTTGAGTTTGGTTTATTGTATGGTTGGCTTGTGTAAGCCTTTCCAGTTGTATAAATTGTAAAAACAAGTTGTGTTTGTTTAAAGCAGGTTTATATATCACCTCCGAGTAAAGAGGTTATTTTGAACTTGTTTTGTAAAAAGGGTGGTATGCTTTTCAAGTTAAAGTAAAGAAAAGTTTTTTTTAAATGTTATTTTGGGACTCTCCATCCTGGGACACGAGTTTATAAGTCTCGGGAGTGGGGAGGAGCCCACAGTACATGTGCCTCCTCTCATCCCAGAAACGAGACGCAGCTCTCAAGAGATCCCAATCCGGCATGAGCTCCTTCAAAGCCCAAATCGCCTTCATTTTATAACAGCCTTCGAAAAATCCCTTGCTTTGCCTCGTGTGGTGCCGTACCCACGTCTGTAAACTCTCCAAATATTGTTCTTGTGCCTGAGATGAAAATCTTGGAAACAAAGCCATAAGAAACGAAGAAAACTCCAAGGAATTTGAGAGAGAAATCAGCTTTTGCTTCAAAAAAACAAGCGTAGTGTTCTCAAATTGCAGAAACTGGACTGCAATTTAAAACATTCTGAAATTGAGGCATGGACCGGCCGGCCCGTTTTACAGGTTGACCTAGTCAACTCTGTAGCCAACAACTTCATTTGTCTGTGAAACAATTCCAAAAGGCCTCCTATTCAATCCTTGACCGAAGTGCCTTCACCCGTGATTAAATCATTCACTGTCAACACCACATCCGCCCCGGGCTCGTGCAACAGTGCATTTAATTTAATAACAGTGCATGTAGATATAAATTTTGACCAGCTCGAATTTTAGTATTTAATGCATGTGCCAATATTGTTTATTTTTTGATCAACCTACTTGCCTATTTGCCAAAAATAAATGAAGGTAATCATAATAAACATGCAAAATGTACAAGAGTTTGCCCCATGGGTCTTACAAAGTACAAGTCAATGCTTGGACAATGCGCACTATTGTCTAAAAATAAATCAAAAGGACTACTCAGAGTCCTGCTCGTCATCCGAGCACTCATAATGCTGCCCCGTTGCAGCCAGATCTACAGTGGACAAATAATCCGCAAACTCCGCGTGATCGGAGTACGAAAAGCTATGGCTCCGCTCCTGTGCTCCCGAGGACTCCCCTTGCTCGTATCCCAAATATGAGGAGTTGCGAGCTTCGAACCCAGCAGTCTCACCGGAGAAGTGGCTAAACCCCTGCGCAAAATCTGTACCACCAGTCGTGGAAGCAGAAGGGCCCCTCGCAGCAGACTACCGAGAAGGCATCGTCTCGTAAACACCCGTACTCCTCCGGGAACTACACCGCAGGAAGTCCACGAGCCTCCTAGCGTAGTTGGTTATCGCATCCCAGCGCCTCACGGCCTGATTGTAAGTACGGCCAGACACCTGCAAACCAGGAAATTCGTCAAAAGACAAACAGACATCACAAATGCAACATTTGCAGAATGCTACTACAAGTACAGAAAAAAAAAACACTTATCGAAGCATTAGGGTCCACTCTATATTGAGGCCTCGGCTGCTCTGGGATGGGAATCAAAAGCCGCCTACGAGAACCACCAATGCCCTCGAATGACAAGCGAGTGTGGGGGAGCGGGTAGTCTCGAGGACGTGCAGAGCCCTCGCCCTCTCTCTCCAACACCTGCGGGCTCCTCAGCCTCGTCCTTAGAAAAATGTCATAGTCGGTGCCCTCTATGACATACTCGGCGTGAGGCACATCCTGCCGATACCTCTCCAACGCTAGCCCACCTATGAGCACAGGATACTGCATGTGAAGAGGCAGATCCCTCGAAACCAAGGGGACAGACCCCGGAGCATACTGGCAAGACACCCTCTACCCAGATACATCACGTCACAATGGAGCCCCACCAGCAACTTCTGCTGACGTGTGATCTCCCCAGCGGCATGCACCACGAAGTGATCAAGCTGACTCCACCAGGTCAAGCTAATCCTCGGAGAAAAATCTCGGTCCATGGAAAGAGACACCTCCTCATAAGTCAATCGGGTGCGCTCCCTCGACTTTGCCGGCTTCCTCGCCGCCTTCTGCCAAGTCAACATGACAGGGAACAAATGCGTATATCCCTCCCTGGTCTCCCACGTATGCGGGTGAAACACCTCAAAGAACCACACATGTCAAACGCAAGGAAAGTTACGTCAGCTATAAAGCAGATGCATACGAGTACAAGTGAGACAAGGAAGAGAAAAAGAAAGAAACTCACATCTAGAGCAAACTGAAAACAGCCTAATGAGTTTTCCTCTCCCCGAGAGAACTTGTCCAATGCATAATAGACCTCGGCCAGACCGGCCTCTCCCCAAGCATACCCTCTCACTGCTTCCAGGTTGGTCAGAGAGCGGAGCAAAGCAAAATGACATATCGTGTCAGCAGTGGGAAACATGGTAGCTGACAAAGCGAACCACAAGTGAGCCTCCTCAATGCCCCTCCATAAGTACTCCTCGATGTCCCTCCTCAAGTGAGCCTCCATCGGCCCGTACCGAATACCCAAGCCCCTGACATCGGTAACATCAAATCCAAGCAGCTCCGACAACTGCTCCCTGGTAAAGCCATCAAACCACTCAATAGGGTTGCCCCGGAATGACAACCCAGTAATTGCCGCAAAATCAGTGGGTGTCACGATCGCCTCCCCCCACCTGAAATGGAATGTGTGGCTCGCATCCCACCAGTACTTGCTCAGGGCAACATGAAGTACCTTCGCCCTCTGCGTAAGAGCCACCACGACTACCGAACTGATAAAGCTTGTCAGGCTGGAGTCAATCACGAACTGTCGTGGACTCCTCTCGCCTTCCCGAGCCACATCTGGGAACATCTCCCACAGCTGGCGGACCGCCTCGACATCCCCCTACTCTTCACATTATGCACATCAATCGGCCCTCGCCCCTGCAGGTGAACACAGCAAAAGTATGTTATTACAGAGATAACGTACACAGGCACATATCAAAAATCGCAGAAAGCATATCAGCACAAAGATATAGTTCATTTTCCTAAAAATATTTCCATCCCAGTTGGAGTATTAACGGTTCAGTTTCAAAAACCCGTTCATCAACGGTTCATTTTCCTAAAAATATTTCCATCCCAGTTAGAGTATTAACGGTTCAGTTTCAAAAACCCGTTCATCAACGATTCATTTTCCTAAAAATATTTCCATCCCAGTTGGAGTATTAACGGTTCAGTTTCAAAAACCCGTTCATCAACGGTTCGTTTTCCTAAAAATATTTCCATCCCAGTTGGAGTATTAACGGTTCAGTTTCAAAAACCCGTTCATCAACGGTTCGTTTTCCTAAAAATATTTTCGTCCCAGTCGAAGTATTAACGGTCCAAAATCCCAAAAGGTCAAAACATTTCGAAAACTCCGTCGAACTCGGAACTTTCAAAACATTTCGAAAACTCCGTCGAACTCGGAACTTTCAAAACACTTCGAAAAACCCGTCCAAATCGGAACTTTCAAAATTTGCTTCGTCCCGAATTAAACTCACTTTAATTTTGGAAAACACCCCTAGACATGGAATTTTTCTGCCAAAATTTTTATGTTGTCTACCCATAGCATCAATTGAGCTAAGCTACAGTCAATTTCAACAAAGGGGCATCTCAAGGTCAAAAGCCCTAAATCGGGCACCAAGAACGCTAACTCATCTTTAGTCAAAATTCCTAAAACTCAAGAATGCAAATTCTAAAAATTAACGGAATTTATAGGATGCTAACCTTCCTCGCAATCCCCTCCTTGGATTTGTGGCAATCCGAGCCAGATAAAACTCGAGTGGATCCAAAGGAAGATCGGTAGTTCGCATCGTCCTCCTTAGCCTCGCTCTCTCGTTGTCGGTCCTCCTATGCCGACCCCTTCGTCCTAATCCAGCTTCCATGATGATAATCTCTCAAAGATTTGAACAAAACTCGCAAGAAACGGGAGAATTTTCACTCTTTTCTCTCTTCTCTCTCGACAGAAATGGGATTTTTTGGTCTGGTTTGCGTCGCCTGGTGCTGAATTAAAAAAGGTACATGGTGAAGATGAGTCCGGCCGGCCCGTTTTACACCATAAAGTTTCCAATTGCTACTTTGGCCCCTCAGCTTTTCAGAATTCCGAATTTAATCCTTTTGGCCCCCAAAAGTTAATAAAAAACTCCCCAGTTAGACATTTCTAACGTCCCCGCCCACGAGGATAAGTCTCAGTTAGATATTTCTAAAGCTCCGTCTCCAGACGTTAAAATTCCCATTAGTCCTCGCTAACATTCTGTCTTCGTACGTTAAATCTCAAACCGTCTTCGGACGTTAAATCACGATTCCGTCTCCAGACGTTAAAATTCCTATTAGTCCTCGCTAACATTCTGTCTTCAGAGGTTAAATCTCAAACCGTCTTCGGAAGTTAAATCACGATTCCGTCTCCAGACGTTAAAATCCCCGTTAGTCCCCACTAACATTCTGTCTTTGGGCGTTAAATCTCAAACCGTCTTCGGACGTTAAATCACGATTCCGTCTCTAGATGTTAAAATTCCCGTTAGTCCTCACTAACATTCTGTCTTCGGACGTTAAATCTCAAACCGTCTTCGGACGTTAAATCACGATTTCGTCTCCAGACGTTAAAATTCTCGTTAGTCCTCACTAACATTCTGTCTTCGGGCGTTAAATCTCAATTACCATGCACCTTCAGAAGATGAACCGGCCGCCATAGTAAGCCCGAGTATCTTCTCGCTCCCGCAAGCGAACCTTCAAACCTTCGACTGCCATAGTAAGCCCGAGTACCTTTTCACTCCAGCCAGTGAACGTACAATCCCTCTTCGGCCATCACCGTAAGCCCGAACACCATGTCCCCGGCAGACAAAAGACGAACGGCAAATCAACATAAAGCCCGCACAACAATCCTTCTTCGACCGTCATTTTCGTCGAATTCTCATCATGAGATCCCATTTTCTCACATCCTTTCAGAATACGCCGTCAGGGACGGACATTTCTCAGTCCCCCGTAGGTTCAGATGCCTCATAATAGTCTCACTCAAGTCCAGACACCTCTGAATCAGTCTCAACCAGGACAAACACGTTCATCCCCAGCTGAGGACAAGTCACGTCCTCATGCATGACCCAACCTCACTCAAAGGACATAACACGTCCTCTCGCTAAGGGTCCAACCATTTGACCGCTCAGGTCTTTCAAAGTAAGGCATCCCCCCGATTTGGATCCTTATCTTTTTTCAACGACCCCACTTCCTTCGAAAGTGACGTCACTGAGGGGCTACTGTAAGTACCCAAATTCGAATCGTCAAATCCGTTAAAAGTTAATTGGAATCCGTTAAATGGCCCTATCCAGGTTAACCGGAACCCATTAAGCTCCCCGTTCTCAAGTCAACGAGACATCCCGGGAATGTCCCGTGCATCCCGACATTAAAGTGTACTCAACACACGTTATCACACATAAAAGTACAACTTTCCTCGAAAAATGCACTTTTCGGCACTTTCCGGACATTTTTCGGACAGTTATTTAAAAAAAGGACAAAACCGGGAATAACGGGACAAAATTCCTAGCCTAGGTGAGTCACAGGGACACGTGGCACACATGCCAAGCTCCAAAAATCAACATCAATCAAATTCGAGGGTGAAAAGACCAAAATGTCCTTTATGTTAAACAACTGGCCGCCCGGCCTGTTTTACAGCATGAACCAGAATTCCCCTCAGGTCCCTGGAATTCCCAGAATACCCAAGAACCCCCCCCCCAAATTGAAAATTAGGCCGGACGGCTTGTTTTGCAGTTTCACCCTATAAATACAAGGGTTGTCATTTGTAAAAAAAAGGAAAAAAAAAACACAAACCTCTCTTCACAAATCTCATGGCCCAAGGCAATCCTACCCCCTCCCGAGCCCCGTTTTATCTCGATTTGCATGAAAATCTCATTTTTCGACCAAACACTAACAAAAAAAATCTCGAAACACCTTTCAAACACCAAAACCGTATCCCGTATACGTAAACCGAGTCAAAGAGTTAACCCCTAGACATAGGTAATACTCTCTCTCTCTAAAACTCGTTTCGCCTCGATTTACGCGTCAAACGCTACTTTAGATCCGGTCGAAACTCTCAAAATGTAGACGTAACGCCGTCTACGGGGCCCGATACATTTCACCCCGTAATTATCTTCTCTCCCATAAGAAAAGTAATTTCGGGTTAAAACGGCGTTCTGGCCCCGTTTTTACTTTACGTCATTTACAGTCCGGATCGTTCGATCCGTTGATTCGCCTTTTTACCGTCCGAACCGTTTGGTTCGTGATCGTCATTTACAAAATCCGGATCATTTGATCCGTCGATACTGCATTTACTTTACGCATTTTACCGTCCGAACTGTTTGGTTCGTTGATATCGCACTTTAAATACTGTCATTTACAAGTCCGAGCCGTTCGGCTCGTGATAGTATTTACTTATCAAAGTTCTAGTCGCAAAAAGACTCGTTGATCGCATGTCATTTAATACCTATTTTCATAAAATTGGTCACAATGTAATGCCCAGTTCAAAACCGGAGTTCGTCATTCGAACTCCTTTTCAAAACAACGTGAAATCGACGTTTGGCATCCAAACGCTCATCTTCAACTCAAAAATCCGATGTTTGACATTCAAACGCTCCTTTTTAATTAAAATCAACTTTTGACATTCAAACTAAAGATTTAAACTCGTCCTCGAACGCCGTTTTCAAAATAACTCAAAACCGGCGTTTGTCATTCAAACGCTCGTTTTTTCACCATAAAATCAACGTTTATCACTCAAACCAAGATTAAGCTTGACATTCAAGCCCCCTCTTTAAAATGCAACTCACACACACACACGCACACAATTTCGAGAAAGGTAGAAAGACTCGTCATACGAGGCATTTCGGGTGATCTCAATATACTCTTCTCGAAACGTAACGTGACCTCCAAACCTAACAATCTATGGTACAAAAGCCATTTAAAGTTTGGGCTCATAATACAAAATGTCACATTTTCAAAGCCATTTTTAAAGTTTGGGCTCATAATACAAAATCATTTTCAAAGCCATTTTTAAAGTTTGGGCTCATAATACAAAACGTCACATTTTCTCAGCCATTCTCAAAGTTTGGGCTCATAATACAAAACCGCGTGGCGACTCCTCCCTCTCTCCGGAAGCGAGGTCCCAAGTTTGCGAAATGCCGCTCACCGCGTCCCCCCCCTCACGCGCGATCCGGGTAATTTCACCAAGGCATCAATACATATACAAAGCGAAAATAAAAAATTGTTTTGGGATGTGTTTCATTACATAACCATCTAAATTAAATCAAGCACCTGGATCAGTGCCAGTTGGATCGCTGATAGTAGCTCGATCTTCCAAATCCTTCGCTTGCTGTTGAGGATCGTCAGGTTTTGCCGATTTAGTATAGGCATATTTTGGAATATCTTCTTCAAGGGGCAACTCGTCAGGTCCTTCGAGCTCCTTCAGTATAGTATTAAAGTTCACTGGTTCGATAGGAGGGACGACCCAGGGCTCAACCTCCATCTCAGCATCTTCAGCAGCAAGGGCAACTAGATCATTGTCATTATAAGGAACAAGAAGTTGACCTTTGTGAGCAATCATATCATACTGATCCTCAGAAGCCAATTTTGCTAACTGTTGAACCGGAATATCGACCGAAGGATCTACCAAAATGCGTCAAGCTATATGACGTCGACCAACGTCGTAAAAAGTGAAGGCCTGACTCTGAGTGTTTTTGAAGCACTCATCACTGTCTTTATAGGCCTCTACAGCCGTTTTAGCTTGGGCATCGGCCTCCTCCTGCCATTTAGCTCGAGCTATCGCATGATCTTCGTGCAGCTTCATCAGAAAGTCATCTCGATTATGGAGCACCTTCTTGGTCGTCTCAAGCTCAATTTTGGTCGCCGCAAGCTCCTTCTCGACCTCCCCCAATCTTTCCAAAGCCTCATCCTTGGCTGAATGTGCGCTCGCCGAAAAAAATAAAATAGGGAGTCGCCACGCCGTTTTTAAGGAAACATTGAAAACCTTTTAGACAGAGAAAATGGGTTCGGGGGTCAAGTTACGTGTTGGGAAGAACCGAGAGTTCACCCAACACGCCTCGTCCGTAGACGAGTCTTTCTATTGTTCAACATTCAAATCATCCAAAAGTGTGTGCAAAGTGTGTATGACAAGAATATGTATGAAATGCATAATAGTGCTTTGGTTTATTACTTTACAAGGGGAAATACAATTTGTAAGCCATTTGCCATGGGAGGCCACATCCCATTTACAACTAGGAGGAACAATACTTACAACTGAAATGGAACCTACTGCAGAGGACTCATTGTGTCGTGTGACACAGGATCTGAGGGATCAAATGTGTCGCGTGACACAACAAAGCAATCTGCAGAGGTTGTACAAAATCCATACTACAGCAACATCAAATGAACAGAATACCACAGCAAGCAAAACCAGAGGAAACGGATTACAACTGAAATAGAAGTCTCTGCATAGGCTTAGTTATGTCGCGCTACACAGGACGGATAAGACCCGAAATGTCGCGTGACATAACCTTACCATCTGCAGAGACTTTACAAATTGAGCACATATCCAACAGAGAACCAAACAAATCCCAACACAATACCAATCCAACACAGAAACAATGAATTCACGATGAATTGACCAAGGGGACGTGGATATAGGGAGATCCACACTCCCTTGGCCAATAAACAACAAATCCCACACAATCACATTATGAACATCAACAATAACAAGCAAAGCTAATTAAACAGAGAGATCGGCAGTTGGGACTTGATAATTGAGGACGGAGGAGTCCAATTATCGAGTCCGGAAACAATTATGCAATGAGGCAAATAAACTGTAAAGGAGAGACAAAAGTGAGGAAATCGTTACCCTCGTAGTCCACGTTCCTTAAACCAAGTTAGGTTTAAGGATCTTCAAATAGTCTACACGGAACAGGTTTGAGCTCAGATTGAAACGGCAATGAGGTCTCTGGTGTCTGTGCGTGGACTTGGCGCTGGAACAGGGGAAACACAATCCGTCCGGTGAGTTGGTTTAGCGTTGACAGAGAACGGCGACGAAATTGGAATTGGAATTAGATCGGCGTCGTTGAGATGACGGTGAATGGCTTGGAATCTGAGTTTAAGAGAGAGAGCGGCGGTCGTGGTTGTAACCGGAGAAGACGGTGGGGAGGTTGCCGGTTGATTGGGTTTTGATTGAGGGGAATTGGTGAGGTTGAGATTGGTGGTTTGAATTGGAGATTGGAATTGGGTTGTTGTTGGTTTAGAGAGGAATTAGGAGAGTAGCAAGAGGATGATTGGTCAGGTAGAGGATTGAGGGAGAAGGTAATTGAGGAAGAGAGATTTAGGTGAGGGAGAGCTAAGCTTGGGTGAGGTCGCCGGCAATGGAGAGAGCAGCTTGCGTATAGAGAGAGAGGAGAGAGAGAAACTGAGTGGTGCATGTTCTCTGTGTGTGAATTGTGAGAGTCCCCTTTTCAAATGAACAGAATATTGGCATTTATACGCTAAATGGGAATAAGGATTATAATGTCGCACGACCCAACGTCTCCAAATTCCATGCCTCAAGCTGTCGCACGACGGGCCACGTCCATAACCGTTTCTGGCGCCAAAACCTGCTTCTGGAACATTCCGGGTTAATTCTTTAAAAGCCCAAAGCAGTTTATTCCTTTTAGGTCCTTTTGTTCGGGAAAAATGCTAAAATACACTTTCTTCGCGAGAAACATATAAAATGTTTTCGGAAGTTTCGGAACGGACTGGGAATTTACCAAAACGCCCCTTAGTGCAATTTTATCATTTAAAATGCACCTAAAAAGGGTCGCGAATTGGATTGGCGTACTTACATTGGCCGTCACCGCATTCTCTTTAACCAACTTTTGGGCTTCAAAAGCAGCGTCCAGATCCGAATGATCCTCCTTGAGCTTGGCATGTTCACCTTCCAATTTCCTCAGATCTTTTGACTTACGATCAAGCATGGTTTTGGCAAGCTTCTCCTGCTCCTCAGCCGCCTTCCAATAACTGGTGGCTAGCTCGACCATGGCAAGTGACTACAATGAAAAATCTAAAAGATCAGAGCGACTAAAAAGGGGAAACGAAAGTATACGAGCAAAAAGAGAGTAGGACAGTTACATCAGAAAATGCAAAGCATTACCTCAGAATGGATAAGCCCCGACCTATCTTGGAACATCTCTGCAGTCAAACCCTTACTTGTGAACTTGCTCACTAGGTCCTGATCGGCAGCTCGCCTCACCACAACCTTCCCAAATTGGAGCTCGGGGTATTCTCTACACAAGCTATCCACCCCAGTAAGCAAAGGAACATTACTCAATTTTTCCACCCGAGCCTGGACTAACTCGGGATAGGAAGCAGGAATGATGGGGGTTGACTGTTTCTGCTAACGGCCTTCCCTTTATCAGTAGGGGGGTTGAACCTGGACCTCTTCTTGGTATTAAGAGGTCGGTCGTCATTCTCTTCCTCTTCGTCCTCTAGAGTGATCACGGGAGTCTTGCCCCCAGCTGGAGGATCATCCTCTTGCATAGGCTCAGCCATCTCAGCACCAGCAGCCTGATCTTTAGGAGACTCGGTGCTCGCAGGGTCGTCGGTCTCCAGCTCCTCAAGGGGGACCATCCCCACTCCATCCTTGGGCAACAATTTATTCCTCTCCTTAGCTTCTTTTTCCCTACCAGCCCGAGCATTAGCTGTACCATGACTTTTGGCACTTTTCTTCCGTTGATTTGTGCTCATGATATGAACCATGTTCGCTTGCTGATCAGGGGTGAGTACTACAAAAGACCATGAGTAGAAAATTGTCAAAGCATGACCTAGCGAGCTAAACTTTCTACAATGCACGTACGAGCTAAACGTTCTACAATGCACGTACGAGCTAAATGTTCTACAATGCATGTATGAGCTAAAAGTTCTACAATGCACGTACGAGCTGAAAAAGTTCTACATTTATGTACGAGCAAAAGATCCTACAAGCTAACATTTGCAAACTCCAAGATAAAAGTAATTAAATACTTACCACCAACGTGCTCGCCATTGATCCTAAATAGTCAGGGGTCTTACGACATAGGCCACATTTATCAGAAAATTTTCCTAATGTATGAGTCACCCAATCAGGATGCATAGGACCTCTCACAATCAGAGCTAGGGGAGCTACGTCATCATCTCCTATCAGCATCCCTGCCTGTATAAAGTTATTTTTGTTGCTCCCTAGCAACTCCCAACTAATTGGCCCTCTAGCGGCGACCAAGCGCAATCTATCAGACAGATCCTTGCACCAGTCAGGGACCCAGTATTCCTCCTCCTTTAGCTCCTGTGACTCATTAGTGGGAAGAGGAAACTCCCAGCCAGATCGGCTTTTGACTAAAATCATATGAGTATTCCATCCCGTCACTTTATCAGGGAGATTGACAAACAGTTTGGGAACCTTAGCCCTAGATGGAGTACTATATCCCTAAGTCCTCTTGTCAAAGGCCACCTTGAAGAACTCCATAAACACCTTCATACAAGGCTCATATCCTAAGAAGCGGCACACCATAGCAAAGTAAACTAACACCCTGCAAGAATTGGCTCCTTTCTGCATGGGGACAGCATTCATATACTCCAAGAACTCACAAACAAAGGGGTCCAGAGGGAGTCTCAAGCTAGCTTCGAATTGGCCATAGAAGAAGGCCACCCTAATAGGATCCATCACCCAATGCTCCCATCAGTGAGTCTTCTTCTCTCGAGGAGTGACATGTGTGAGCTGGTAATTCCCCTTATCTATTTCATAAAAACTGTAGAGAAGTTCTATCTTGGAGTCAGCACCATTCTTCCCAGTCTCTGGCTTTAGGAGCACGTACCCCCTTTCATTGCGACCTGGCACAGCCTTTGAGCAGAAGGCATCCACGATCCTGCCAGAGGAGGAGCTCGCTGATGCTTGGGTCGACATATCTGAAGAAGAAGAAACAGAGGAATCAGTCCTAGATACAGACTCATGCGACCTAATTAAGGGCGACCTAGATTCCCCTGGGAAACTTTAATTATTCCTAAGAAAGAAAGGTTTTTGGGTCCCCTAATGTAACACAACACTAAGTGATCTAGCAGCTCGTGAAAAAGGTGGAAACCAACAATTCTTGGGTCGTCAATCCCTAATTCACCTAATTCGTCTCCTACAGGAAGCTAAAGTTCATCAAATTGCAAGCCCCACCTAGTCAGAATGGTTACGCACTCCTCAATGGGTATCTTTTTCCACATTCTACCTAGACACTTGTATACCCTACGGTTTGCAACACAATGACCATACCAAGCTCCGGGTTCGCTACTAAAGGTCCTGGCCATGGCAGAATCAAAGGAAAAGCAAAAATTAAGCCTTAATGCAAGAAAATAAGAGGGGTACCTTAATCGATTTGGACGAAGAAGGATTATTGTAGAAGACGAAGTTTCGAATGAACTCGAGAAATCAGTTGATGCGTTGCTGCTCTCACCAGGGATATTCAGAAGCTTGGAGATGGTAAAAATTCAAAAAGGAAAAGGATTTTGCTATTTATATTTTTCCTTAATTAAAATGGAAAAAGAAAAATTCAAACGGTTAATTGCACGTTTAATGCGTCATGGCGGTTTTCGAGACAGTTTCTCAAACGTCAAAACAGTAATGATTACAGAAAATGGCGCTTCTATCCATCCAGCCCTCCAATTGTCAACGTCCAGGATTGAACCACGTCACCATTGGTCAACCAAACAACTGCTCGATCATCGACCTACGGTCTACTTCAAATTCCATCAAAACTTCTCTAACTTCCTGGTCGACAAAAATCAACTCAGAAAGTTGGGGGCCACTTGTAAGTACCCCAATCTGGATCACACCCTTTCAAACACACGGGAAACACCGCAGACTCATCAACACAGTCTCGACGACCCCTCTCACTCAAAACCCTCTCTAAACCCCCAACCAAACCAAGGGAGGAGCCTTCCTGGGATAAAAAGGGACAAAAGGACCTTTCGGGAATTTTCAGGAAATTGGGAAAGCAATATTGGTCCGTACGGACCTCTTTGTTGTCATAATTACTGAATCTCCTTAAAGTCCACAATATTCCCTCAAATCCCGGAAGAAATGATTACCCACATGCTTAGTTGGTCCGTACGGACCTCTTTGCATGCAAGATGGTCCGTACGGACCTTATTGCTCAGGGGACACCATAATTGCAAATATTCCTCCATCATCACAGATTCCCTCAAATCGAGGAAAACCAAAATACTGGATTACCAGGGAGGTCCGTACGGACCTCTTTGCACCTAATCTGGCACTATAAATAGAGGGCTCCCCCTCCTCATTTTACACACCTCCCACTTCTCTCTTCCTCCCTAGGCCTTCTGGCTTCCCCTCTAAGTCCTCTCGAGGCACTCCCGGCCCCTTTCGGATCCTTCCGAGGCCTTCCGAGCCCCCTCGTGGTGCTCCGAAGCCTCCCCGAGCGCTCCCGAGACGCTCCCGCGCTGCCCCGAGGCACTCTCGAGGTACTCTGAGGCCCCTCGTGGTACTCCGAGGCCTTGCCTGGTCTTTCCACGGTGTCCCGGCTCTTTCCGAGTCAAACCGGCGATCCCAAACCACGCCGAAACTCTGCCCGAGTGACTCCTGCCACCACAACGCACGCCGAACCTCTGCTCGAGTGATCCCGACGATCCCCACGCACGCCGAACCTCTGCCCGCACGCAGCCTACAACCTCAACTCACGCCGAAACGCTGTCAGCAGACAACAGGCCCCTCCAGAAGCAATCCCGATCCATGCAGGAACGCTACTCCGACCTCAAACACTACTCCCCAGCGGAAGACAGACACGAACCAACATTGGTAAGGCTTCCTTCCATTACTATTTCAATACATTTCCATACATAGCATACAATGTAGACATCCGATATAGCATGCATTTTTAAAAGCACACACGCACACACACAACATTTAAAGGATATTAGGGGTATCCGAAAGACTCGTCTTACGAGGCTACTCGGGTGAGCTCTAATATTCTAATATTCTTTTCCCGAGGAGTCATCTGACCTCCGAACTCAAAATCTCATCACACAAAAACAGTTTAAAATTATCTTTAAGCGTGCCCTTTTTCAATGTTTTGGGCTTAATAAAAACGGCGTGGCGACTCTACAAATGCGAAAACAAACGGCGAGACACCTCCAACGAAACGAAAAAACGAACCGCCGCGAGGCGGGGGACAAAATGCCAGATGCCGGGGCGCGAACGCGCTGCCTCTCGGATCCGGGCTATTTCAGTTGGCGACTCCGCTGGGGATGCGTTTTGTTTTAAAATCTTTTTAAACAAAACAAAAGATTTTTAAAACGATGATGAGGGTCAAACTTTCATTTTACCCCTTCCTTTAACTGTTATGTGTGTGTGCACGTGCTTTTCTTTTTTATTTTACAAAAAAAATAAAAAATACAAAAAAAAAATGCATCAATATACATCTATGCATACATTTTAAATTCTTCAAAAACTTCTGTTTTACTCAGAAAAAGAATTTTAGAGACCGCACACTACGCGCACTGCTGCCTCGGTTACACCGCACACTACGCACACTGCTGCCTCGGTTACACCGCACGCTACGCACCTTTCTTGCCTCGGATACGGCACACTACAACCCTCAACCCGGAGTGGTCTCGGTTGCGGTCCGTTAGGTCTTCCTAGGCCTCTTGGACGCGCACGGGATCATTCCAAACATCCCATCCTAGCCAAGCGTCAACCACACGTTTGAGTCTTGAGTCACACTCTGTCCGGACTCGGTTGGTTTTACCCGGTCAGGTGTCATACGGCCTAGATACATATACCATGCCGGCCATTTTTTCGAGTCAAGGCTCGGAACTCAAGATCCCTTGCGCAAGCAAAGCGATGAAAGGTCATGCTAAAATCTTGACACGATCTTGATTTCCGAAGCTACACCCAGGCGTTGTTCCGTCCGGATATACATCCATGCTCGCATGACACCATATCATCACGCCTTTGATACGTCGGCCATGACGATACGACCCGGCCAACGCCTAACGTCACGAGATCCCTTGCGCAAGCAAGGCAAGAGAAGGTCATGCCGAACTCTTGACACGATCTTGACTCGGTGGCCGGCTCGGTTCACTATTCACGTGGCTAACGCATCAAAACGAACATGACGGGCTCGGTCCTTAGGTTCGATTTTTCTTTTAGGCCGGTGGAAACCGCTTGCACTATAGGACCCTCGCACAGGCTGTCCACCTGGGATGTCGAAATACGGGTGCAAAACGAGGGGCTTATAGCCGCAGAGATGGTCTCCATCGACCCGGGATCTAGCATAGTTGCGAAAAGAAGAGCAATCTTTTCCAACCTACCTAGGATTACGAAAACATGTTTTAAGTAAATTAAAACAGCAAAAAAAAATCAGAAAATAAAAGAAACGGAAACCGCATGCCACGTGAGCTTTCCCCCTTTTATCCCGTTAGGCCATTCACGTGTCTAAACCTTGCCCGTCACCCCCTCCGGCTAACGAGAGAGTGGTCGAGAGTACCCGGAACCCGTCTCCCGAGTGTCAAAACGACAAGGTCCTACCTCCTTCCCGGCTCTGTCACCGGGACGGTCCGTCAATTCCCATGGCCAAATCGGTGGATAACAACGATGAAAACGGGACCTTACCCCCAGAAATTTCCCAACATTGGAAGAAGTTTGGCGAGTCCTCATGGCTATTGAGAAACGTCAAGGTGAGCAACAAGCCTGGATCGAAGGTGCCATGCACCACTTCGGAACATTAGCCACCCAATTACAGGGCTTCCCAAGTCATTCTTGCTCCTACGGCCTCTAACATCTCTCATTGTCTCCCGAGAAGTCAACCTGTTACCCTCGTCACGAGCCATGCGGTTATGACGTAAGACCACAAGACCTTCCGAGGAAATCCCGCCCATCCGGCCTCACGAGGTCCCGGTACCACCGCCGAACAACGAACACATCTGGTGGGACGTGCGATTGCGGTGCTTGTCTGGAAATGGAATTCCGAGGATACAATGAACGAGGGCCGTCCTCGACGAAAGAAGAAGCTATCTTCTCAACAAAACGAAAAAGAGGTACGAATCCGGTGATCCCACAGTCGGAACCCTTGGAGAACCCTCGGGAAAGTTTGACTACTATGTCATTTACTCCAGCAAGCCTAGCTCTGCACAAGGCCATGGCAATGTCTGCTCCATGATCAGGGGGACGAGCTTCGCACCGCCACCGAAGGCCCGAAGGTCCGAGATAATCCAACCCCTGTCTTGGGAAGATCTCAAAGCCACTATTGATGCCTCGGTAAAGGCTATGACGGTGAACGAATTGAAATGCGCGATCTGGCCTTATGCCAATCGGGCTCCTCCCCTACGAAACGGGAGAGACGAGCAAAACCATAAGTCCGAGAGGTGAATGTTCGGCACGTTCGGTCAAATCCCGGTGAATCCTCCGCGGACGGACAAAGGCCGGCCATACACGAGCCACGAATTGAAAAGGGGCCCTACGCCAAAGAAAGTGAAATCTTGGACCCAAAGGTTGAAGATCCTGTCTTGACACGGCTCAAGCGCACTCGAGGCTAACATCTCACTCTGGTCCTTACTCACTTCATCTTACCCGCACAAGCTCAAGTTGGAAGAAAGCCTGGCCCGGACCATGGTTCCCATCACGGTGACACACGATGAAGCGGTTCGAGATGATTGGCAACGTCAATTACGGCAATATCATCACTTTCACGCAGCTCGACCTTCCAAAATTTGGGGCTGACCACAACGAGCCTCTCTACATAACAGTTCAATTGGACGAGCGTCGTCTCCCACGGGTGTTGGTAGATGGGGGGTCATCCATGAACGTCCTTCCTGCCAAAATGATGGATTTGCTAGGGATCAAAGCAAGCGATCTAAAGCCCTCGACTCGAGCAATCAAGGCATACGACTCAACATCCCGCCCGATCTTGGGAATAGCCTCCTTGAACACTGTGGTTTGGAAAACAAATGGTCCCGACGGATTTCCAAGTCATCGACATCCCGATCACATTCACTGCCATTTTGGGACGCCCTTGGCTACACCAGATCAATGGAGTGGCATCCACTCTCCATCAATGCGTAAAGTTCGTCCAAGGAACAGATCTTACCATCATCTACGGTGATAGCGTAGTCAACAAAAGGACCGAAACAAATGGCGTCCCGATCTTAGAGATCAAACCAGACGATGATGGCATGATGCTAACAGGGTTCACCATCGAAAGCCCAAAGGCCCAAGTGTGCCACATAGACCTGCCTTTGATTTGGGACAAGATCCCTCCCCGATGAAAATGATGAAGCACATGAACTACATCCGGGGCTCGGTTTGGGAAACGCCATCGGGGCACTCAACGGATCATCAATATCAAAGAACAGAATACCTGCACGGCACAGGATACTCCCTACTCCCGAACACATTGCGGAGGACAAGCGAGCTGCACGAAAACGCTCCACCGATAACAAAAGAGGCTTGCACGCCATCTCCGATCTTCGTCCTTACAGCTTCGACATGACCAAGTACTTCCCAAAGAAGGCCGGCAACTTGGAAGAAGATCCAGGAAAGGGAACAGGCGATCGCGCCAAACAAAGGCTGGCCGACAACCATGGACAAGCTCCGGCGAGAACTGGCAAGATTCAGAGGCCTCAAGCCAAATCCCGTCCGAAGAGCATTTCTCGACACGCCGCCCCTGTCGGGATCCATGACCACCACTATTCACAACGAATTTTGGTTCGGAAAAACTCCTTCTTTGGCAGAAGAACTCGAAAAACTCTCTGTCAACACCCCTGCCCTCAACAAGCGGGACGAGTCTGCATTCGAGCTAGTAATGCCCAAGACAAAAGCGAAAGACTCCGCAGACGATGCTTGGGACGAGCCACTGCTCCACCTGCTCTTCAAAGAAGAAATCGAGATGCCAGATCTAATCGATTTTGTTTCTGATAACTCTGTGATAGCAATGATCGGGAACGGTGACATAAAGCCCTTCAAGCCCCATCTCCTATCAAGCTCATCGCCACTCAATAACTGGGCCACCTTCTCCGGACCCACTGCCAGCAAAAAGGACATGATCGAACAACTTGGTCTGACCCCTCGAGTCCTAGAGTCTAGTGTCAAAACTCATCCTGAGTCCATTAGCTTTGAATTTGAGTCTCTCGAGTCATCGATGGCCTCACGCCGAGGAAGATTACGAACTCATTGCCAATAATATATTCCCGTATGCTCTTAATGAATGCTTCGATCTTTCCGAGTATCCTCTCATTGCATCTTTAACAACTGATAAATTAACTAACACACAAACAGGTTAATAACGATTCACTTGATAAAGAAGCGGACACATTAAACGAACAATACATCAAGCACATCTTTAAGCATGTTGTCAAACGAGAGAAAAACCGGGCCCAAGTGCCGAGGAGGTTTTAACCAAAGTGAATTTGGGAGCTGAAGAGCCAAAAGAAACGCAAATCGGAAGTTTCTTCACCGGCACAGCAAGACGCATTGAGCGCACTTTGCTCGAAAAGAGTTCGTGGACGTGCTCGCTTGGTCTTACCGAGACATGCCCGGATTAGATCCTAACATTGTAGAGCACCGGATCCCTTTGAATCCCGAGGCTAAACCCATCAAGCAAAAGCTACGCCGAATCAAGCCGGAATGGTCTTTACAAGTCAAAGAGGAGATCGAAAAAATGCTCCGCGTCGGCTTCATCAGGGTGATCGAGTACCCCACATGGCTCTCCAATATCGTCACGGTCACCAAGGCCAATGGAAAAGTACAACATTGCGTGGACTTCCGAGATCTCAACAAAGCAAGTCCCAAGGACGATTTTCCACTACCAACATCGACATGTTGGTAGACACTACTGACCAATTTTGAAGTCAAGTCCTTCGTGGACGGTTTTGCCGGCTACAATCAAATCAAGATGGCCGAAGAAGACCAAGAAAAACAGCTTTCACAACCCCCTGGGGAACCTCTTTGCTACACGGTAATGTCGTTCGGACTAAAGAACGGCGGGGCTACTCTACCAACGGGCGGCAACCGCCCTCTTCCACGATATGATCGACAAAGAGATCGAAGTGTACGTCGATGACATGATCGTTCACTCAAAGGGATCGAGATGGACAACACCTCACGAGACCTGAGAAAATTCTTCAATCGCCTCCGAAAACACTCAATGAGGCTTAACCCCGCCAAATGCACATTTGGGGTTAGCCGAGGCAAGGTTTTAGGATACGTGGTCACCGAGAGAGGCATCGAGGTGGATCCTCAAAAGATCAAAGCTATCATCGAAATGAGACCACCGCAAACTCGGACGGAGGTGAAAAGCTTCATGGGCCGCCTCGATATATCGGCCGCTTCGTCAACCAATTGAGCCTCTATGTGCGAGCCAATCTTCAAAGCTGATGAAGAAGAACGCCGACATCGAATGGAACTCGGAATGCCAAGATGCCTTTGAAAAAATAAAAGCATACCTTGTGAGTCCTCCGATTCTCTGTCCTCCCCACGAGGAAAAGCCACTGTTGCTATACCTAGCTGTGACCGACACCGCAGTTGGAGCCATGCTCTGTCAAGAAAAGAAGGAGTCACGGGTCGAAACGCCATCTACTTCGTCGGTCGAAAGTTTCAAGGCGGCGAACTCAATTACTCGGCCCTCGAGAAAACCTGCGCGGCTGGTATGGGTTATCGGGAAACTACGGCACTACATGCAGTCGCACACGGTACACTTGGTTTCCAAAATGGACCCGGTCAAGTACCTCTTCGGCAAACCATCTCTGTCAATGAGGCTCGCCAAATGGTCTTTCTTCCTAGCGGAATTTGACATCAAGTACGTAAACCAAAAGTCAATCAAGGGATGGGCCATGGCCGAACAAGCGGTGATTTCCCAACCGACGAGGCTCGAGGCCCCGAACCACAATTTCCAGACGAGGGAATCTTTCGCACCGAAAGCGAAAATCGATGGCAAGCTGTTCTTTGACGGAGCGGCCAATAAAAGGGAAACAGCATCGGTATGCTCTTGGTAGATCCCAAGGACGAGCACACCCCAATTGCTATAAAGCTCAATTTCGAGGTAACCAACAATGCCGCCGAATATGAAGCCTGCGCTCTTGGACTACAAGCCGCACTCGAGAGGAATGTCCGAAACTCGAGGTTTATGGGGACTCGGCCTTGATCATCAACCAAGTCTCCAACAAGTGGAAAACCATAGACCCAGGCTTGCAAAAAATACCATGCCCGCATGGAGGACCTCATCACACAATTCGAAGAAGTCACCTTCCACTACTTGCCAAGAGACCGAAACGGGTTTGCAGACGCCTTAGCCACCTTGGCTTCCCTTGTGGAAATCCACGAAGGAAAAGCAATCAAACCCTTCAAAGTCGGGCGAAAGGAAATTCCCGCCTCTTTGTTGTGAGATCGAACCGGAACCTAAGCCCGTCAATGAGCCATGGTATAACCAGATCTTCCAATACCTCAAGAGCGGGAAACCACCTTCATGAACAAGGAAGACCCACACACGAAGGGGTCAAAACCAAGAGCATCATGGCCCTAAAACGCCTCGCCTCTCACTTCGTCATCCTCGGGGCATGCTATACAAGAAACGCTACCATGGGCCACTCCTACGCCGCATCGGCCCAAGAAGAAGCAAACAAGTTCATGAAGCAGAAGTCCACAATGGGGCTTGCGGTCCCCACATGAACGCCGTGAGCCACGATGCAAATCATTCTCGGGATGGGCTACTCTTGGATCTCCATGGAGGCGGTGCATCCACTTTGTCCGAAAGGCTGCGACAAGTGCCAACGGTTTTCCAACCTCAATCATCTACCTCCCCAGGATCTCTACTGCATGACTACACCTTGGCCATTTGCCACTTGGGGAATTGACGTCATCGGGAAAATCGCTCCGCCAGGCAGCAATGGTCACGAGTTCATCTTAGTAGCCATCGACTACTTCACCAAATGGGTCGAAGCCAAGTCCTACAAGGTACTCACCTCCAAGAAGGTCGCGCATTTCCTCAAGGAAAACATCATCTGCCGATACGGCATCCCAAATGAGGTCATATCGAGACAATGGTTCACACTTCGAGGGAATTCGACAGGCTGGCTGAATTCAAGATCACCCGCCACAAATCTTCTCCCTACCGGCCACAAACAAACGGCGCCGTGGAAGCGGCAAACAAAACCCTCAAACGGATCATCCGAAAAATGACCACCCGAGGACGAGATTGGCCTCAGAAGCTGCACCTTGCACTTTGGGGCTACCGCACATCGGTCGAAACTGACCACGGGAGAAACCCCATTTGCCACGACATACGGTATGGAAGCGAGTCCTTCCCATCGAGCGGAAATTCCCTCACTCAGAGTCTTTGCTGGAAAATGACATCAACGAAGTTGAATGGCTCGAAGCCGACACGACGAATTGGCTCTACTAGACGAGCGACGACTAAAGGCCATGGAACACGTCCGAGCCTATCAAAGCGGGATGGCTAGAGCTTTCGACAAGAAAGTCAAATCCCAAGACATCAGGGAAGGCGACCTTGTACTCAAAGAAAAGCCTCCCACTCGAACCAACCCACTGGGAAAATGGGAACCCACATGGATCGGCCCTTTCGTGGTTCAAAAGATCTTCTCCGGAGGCGCCATGAAGCTGACAGACCTAGACGGCAATCCCTTCATGAATCCAGTCAACGGAAGCAAACTTCGCAGATACTTCGCCTAAAGGAGAACAACTGTGCATCTCTTGGCACTCCATGTAGTGTCGAACTACGCAGACCTGAGCCCTCTAGTCCGGGGGAACGTAGGCAACCTTAATTGGTCCGGTCTAAAAATACACAAAAAGTCAAAAGTTTGAATGTTAATCAAGACCTCCATCAAGCTACGCACTTTTCAAGAACACGCCCCAACAGTCACCTTGACCAAGTCAAACGACGGCGGCAACTGTTGGTGTTATGCCCTAGGCCTATGATTGATAGACTTATGTGTTGACATTATTTATTATTATATGAGATGTTTATTATTTGATTATTATATGTTTTGTATATTTGTTTATAATAATCTCTGTCCCTAATTATTAAGAGAATAGATTAGTATAATTGTCAATGGATAATCATGTGATGATTATATGCATAAGAGATGCACATTGAAATTATGGGTACTTGTTAGAGAACAAGTGACTGGACATGACCCGCATGAGATTTATGTAATGGTCAAATGTTATACTTAAATCTCATACGGTTACTTCATTTATTTCCTAGACCTGAGACTATCATAACCTTACATATGATGAAAGCCATGTTTGATTTTAGTCAAACGATATCTTAACACGATATCTATAAAGGCTATCATTGGCATGATCGGATTCATGATGGGAAGGATGATAAGTCAAGAAGGAGTTTGTCCCTCGGAAGAGAGATGTTATGCTTGGGCCCCTCGATGAGTGATAATGATGAAAGTGTATGGCCGTACCCCAATATGATTGGAATTATCATTATACTCAAGAATCGAGAAAGCATTGAACAATAACAAGTCGACAAGGACCATGACTTGTGTTCAATATAACATCGTGAGACAAAAGGGATAAATGGAAGTACACCGTTGGAAACGTGAACTCTTACGTTACATCATTTGGGTAGACATAATGGCTTGCTAGAGTCCGCTTATGTCTTATGAGGTTCGATATGATCGATCTCATTGCCAACATGATGTAATCCTATTGGGTCACACACAACTAGAATGAATTGGTTAAACCGGAGGAAGAATGATTGAGAGGCACGAGCGCTACTTATGTCACGCGACATATCAAGCCAATGGCTTGATATACCGCGCGACATAATAAGCCAATACGTGGTATTGACAGCTGTCTCTCCTAATTTGATTAGAAGAGGTATTTACACTATTTGTAGTATAAATACGGGGTTCCGTCGAACCTAAAACCCTAGCCGAAATTTTAAAGCAAAATTCACAATCAAATTCTCTCAATATTCTTCAAGGTTTAGATCTAGCAATCAACAAGAAATTGTTCTTGGATTCATTCAAAGGTGTGGATACCAAAAGAGGGTCTTCGCTCGTTCATCGATCAAGACCTAGAGTTCAAGCAAGTTGAAGAACGAAGTTTGTGATTCAATATCACATAATCAAATCGTTCGATAGCTCAAGACCGGAAAGCGTTTCAAGGTTGGTTTAATTCTATTTCATTGATATTCAAATTAATTGTATAGAACGGATCCTAGGGCTTCTTGGGTTTTATGTTTTTAATGCTTAATTCCGCGCATGGACCCGTAAAACCCAACAAAGGGTATCGAGCCCCGTTCGTATGATTAAGTTTGAATTAACATGCTAGGTTTAAGATATAAATTGTTTATATGCTTATTGCATGTTTTATATGTGATAGAATTTTAATTGTTTATGTGAAACAATGTGAAAATCAAGTTTTCAATTTATGTTGAATTAAATACAGAAAAGGCCGTTTTATGTGATTTAATTGGTCGTAATCTGTATTGGTTCGAATCTGGAAATCCTGTTACTTGGCTGCTTTAGTCGCGCGACATGATGAGCCATGAGGAATTAGATTATCTCAAGCTGCCTTTAGGTCGCGCGACATATCAAGCCTCTGGCCGATGATGTCACGCGACATAACAAGCCAAAACCGCGTAATCTGTTTGTTCAAATTTTCTCGCTGTTCTGTGATTATGTTTACAATCCGATATATTGATATGAAAATGGATGTTATAAAATTGAGTTTATAAGTCCGCGATAGATTGATTTTAATTTGATATACATGATTAATTGATTAAAATATGATTTTAATAATTATTGCAATGTGTATGAAAAAAACTGGATGTTATAAAATTGAGTTTATAAATCCATGCTAGATTGATTCATTGTTTATGCATGCTTAATTAATTTAAATGTGTTTTATTAATTGTTGCGATGCATGAATTATTTGTTCTTAATTGTTAAGAATTATTAAATTAGATGTTTAGTTGAAACATGATATTTAGTTTCCTAATATGTTTAGATTTAGACATTGTAAATTTTGGATCTTATGATTGTTTATGGAAACAAGTCATAAATACGCGAAATTTAAAAGGAAACCGATTGTTTATAAAAGGTAAGGATTATGTTGCCTAATCGAGTTGATTTCTAATTATGCATGTCTAGGAGAGTTCCGTCTAAGGAAGAGTTGGTACTTAAGAAGTCCTTGCGGCTCACCTATCTTCCCGGGAACTTACAGTGCATGATTTTGACTATCTTTCGATACGCTTATAATCTACCTTTAAAGAACCTTCATTTAACTTTTAAGTTCTTTATGCCAATTCATGATTAAAAACACTTGAGACCATTCGGATAGTTTTGGGTGGGCTTGCCATAGCAAGGTGCTTTGATTCTATTCGAATGCGAGCAAGATGAGGAAATGGTGGTTCCTATACGTTTTAAAGTGAATGAACTTAATTGGAGTTATCAAAATGGTTTTGGACCCAAGGCATAAGATGAGATTAAAATATGCCTAGACATATGATGTCTTGAATTGATCTCATAAAAGATCTAAGAGTCATATATGTGATATGATTGATGTTTTCTACCTAATTAATTTAATTTTGAGCGGTTTGCCATAGCAAACTTGAAATTGAATTAAAGTTGGATCTTAGCCCATTAAATGTATATTATGCTTATTTGCATTTGAAGGTGTATAATTTAGTGGGAGCATTTATTTAAATGCACTATACTTCTCATATGATATGTTTACTTATATGTGTTCATATTTTATGTATATCTTTTTGTAGAATAAATGGCATCAAACAATAATCACTTTTCACTGCGATCTGTCCTTGAGAAGGAAAAGTTGGAAGAGAATGGTACAAACTATATGGATTGGATCCGTAGTTTGAGAATTGTTCTCAAACAAGAGGAGAAGCATGTACGTTCTCATTGAACCTATTCCACACGAACTGCTGCCAATGCTTTGCTAGGGCAATAAGGAACAATATACGAAGCACAAGCGTGACTCTACGAGATGTTAGTTGCCTTATGCTCTCCGCCATGTGCAAGAGTCTTGAGAAGAATCTTGAGCACTTGGGGACGATCGACTTAAACAATCGGGCGTGGAAATGTTCCAAATTCAAGCTAGGCAAGAAAGGTACAACACGGTTGCATCCTTGACCTCATGCAAGATGAGTGAAGGACAAGTTTGTTGGTCCCCATGCTCTCAAGCTAAAGGGCCACATTGAGCATCTTGAAAGGCTCGGTTTTCCAATTAGCCAAGAGTTGGCTACCGACATATCTTGAATTCATTACCTAAAAGTTTTAGTCATTTCATAATGCACTATAACATGGGTGGAATGAATAGAAACCTTTCCAGAGTTAGTTCAAATGTTGACTACTTTGCGGAAACCGGTATTGTCGAGAAGAAGACCGATCAAGTGCTAATGGTTAACAAGGGGAAAGGGTTCAAGGGTAAAGGAAAAGCAAAGGTTGCTAATCCTAAGGCAAAGGTTGCCAAGCCCGAAAGAGGCCTCCAAGCCTAAAGAGGCTAAGCCTAAGTCCCGAAGGACGCAATCTGCTTCCATTGCAATGAGATTGGACATTGGAGGAGAAATTGCGCAAAATACAAGGAAGCGAAGAAGAAGCAAAGGAGTTGCTTCAACTTCAGGTATCTTTGTTATAGATATATTCCTATCTACTTCTAGTTCTTGGGTATTGGATACCGGATGTGGAACTCACATTTGTTTAAATGTGCGGGGTCTAAGAAACGAGAAGGATGCTTAAGGAAGGTGAAGTGGACCTACGTGTGGGGAATGGAGCAAGAGTTCTTTGCATTAGCCGTAGGAACTTATGAAGTTACTTTACCTAGTGGACTAATACTTGTTTTGAACAATTGTTATTACGTTCCGGCTTTAAGTAGGAATATTATTTCGATTTCATGTTTGGATAATGAAGGTTTTAATTTTCTTATATGTGATAAGAAATTTTCTATTTACAAGAGTGATATGCATTATTATCTTCTTTGTTTCATTCAATGGCCTTTATATTCTTGATGTTGAAAATCGCGATAATGATGTCTATAACATTAACAAGAAATCTAAACCCAATGATGTAAACCACACTTACTTATGGCATTGTCGTCTTGGCCATATAAACGAGAAACGCATTTCTAAACTCCACAAAGATGGATTTTGGACTCACATGATTATGAATCATATGAGACATGTGAATCTTGTTTACTTGGCAAGATGACCAAGGACCCATTTACCAAAACCGGTGAAAGGGCGGGCGACTTGTTAGGACTCATACATACCGATGTATGTGGGCCTATGAGTAAGCGATGCTAGGGGAGGATTTCGGTACTTCATAACATTCATTTGATGATTATAGTAGATTTGGATATGTTTATCTAATGAAACATAAGAGTGAATCGTTTGAGATATTTCGAATATTTCAAAATGAGGTACAAAATCAACTTGGCAAAACTATTAAGGTACTTCGATCCGATCGAGGTGGTGAATATTTGAGCCAAGAATTTGTGATCATCTTAAGAGTTGTGGAATCGTTTGAACTCTCTCCACAGGAACACCACAATGGAATGGTGTGTACGAAAGGAGGAATAGAACTTTGTTGGACATGGTTCGTTCTATGATGAGTCAAGTTGAGCTTCCTTTATCCTTTTGGGGACATGCACTAGAAAGCTGCTTGCTTTCACTATAAACGAGTTCCTACCAAATCGGTTCAAAAGACCCCATATGAGATGTGGCATGGAAGAAAACCTAGTTTGTCTTTCATGAAGATTTGGGGTTGTGATGCATATGTCAAGAAGTTAACTTCGACAAGCTAGCACCTAAATCGATAAATGTGTTTTGTGGGATATCCTAAGGAAACCAAAGGATACTATTTCTACAACCGAAAGCTTGAGAACAAAGTGTTTGTTGCTCGAAATGGTACTTTCTTAGAAAAGGAGTTTCTTCGCAAAGGAACCGATGGGAGTAAAATAGATCTCGAAGAAGTTCGAGAACCCAAAAACAACATTGAACCAATGGTAGAAAGCGAACCAAGTTCACAAAGCCGTTGTGGAACCGGTTCAAGATGCACAAGTTCCTCGCCGAAGTGGTAGATCACGATCCGAACCCGAGAGATATGGATTTCTCGTTACGGAAAGTGATGAAGTGGAGTTAATCGAAAATGATGAACCCACTTGCTATCAAGAAGCGATGTCCGCTCCGGATTCGGAAAAATGGCAAGAAGCCATGAAGTCCGAATTACAATCCATGGTGATAATCAAGTTTGGAACTTGATTGATCCACCCGAAGGTGTAAAAACCATAGGGTGCAAATGGGTCTTCAAGAAGAAGACCGACATGGATGGGAAGGTGCACACCTATAAGGCTAGGCTAGTAGCTAAGGGATATAGGCGGATTCATGGCATAGACTATGATGAAACCTTTTCGCTGTAGCTATGCTTAGAGTCTATTAGAATTTTACTTGCCATAGCCGCATATTATGACTATGAGATATGGCAAATGGATGTCAAAACAGCTTTCCTTAATGGGAAGTTACTTGAGGATGTATACATGATACAACTTTGAAGGTTTTGTCGATCCGAGAAAATTCTAACAAGGTGTGTAAGTTGCGAAAATCCATTTATGGATTGAAGCAAGCTTCAAGGAGTTGGAATCTACGTTTTGATGAAGCAATCAAGGAATTTGGCTTTATCAAGAACGAAGATGAACCTTGTGTATACAAGAAAATTAGTGGGAGCGTAGCACTATTTTTAGTGTTGTATGTCGACGATATCTTACTCATTGGAAATGACGTTCTGCACTAGAAGGCTGTCAAGTCTTGGTTGGGAAAGTGCTTTTCAATGAAAGATATGGGCGAAGCCGCATATATCCTTGGTATCAAGATCTATAGAGATAGATCAAGAGGATGATTGGTTTAAGTCAAAGTACTTACATTGACAAAGTCCTTAGAAGATTCCAAATGGAAAATTCTAAAGAGGGAATTTGCCAATGTTGCATGGTATATCTCTTAGCAAGAATCAATGTCCAAAGACTAATGATGAGCGAAAGAGAATGAATGGTATTCCATATGCTTCGGCAATTGGGTCTATCATGTATGCTATGTTATGTACTAGACCCGATGTCTCGTGTGCTCTAAGCATGACGAGTAGGTACCAATACTGATCCCGGTGAACCACATTGGATAGCGATCAAGAATATCCTTAAGTACTTACGAAGAACTAAGGATGCATTCTTGGTCTTTGGAGGAATGGAAGAAAATCTTGTAGTCAAAGGCTACACGGATGCTAGCTTCCAAAGCGACAAAGATGATTTTAGATCGTGATCTGGATTTTTGTTTATGCTTAATGGAGGCCTTTGTGAGTTGGAAAAGTTCCAAGCAAAGTACCGTCGGCGATTCTACAACCGAAGGCGAGTACATAGCGGCATCGATGCGGCTAAGGAAGCGGTTTGGATCAAGAAGTTCATTAGTGATTTGGAAGTCGTTCCAAGCATCGGAGATCCTATTGAACTTTCTTTGTGATAACAATGGGGCCATTGCACAAGCAAAGGAACCAAGATCACACCGAGAGATCCAAACACATACTTCGACGTTTCCACATTATCCGTGAGATATGTGAAAGGGAAGACGTTAAGATATGCGAGTAGACAACGATGACAACGTGGCGGACCCACTAACTAAGGCTCTCTCACAAGCTAAACATGATGGTCATGTTAGGTCCATGGGTATTCGATACATGGTAGATTGGGCCTAGTGCAAGTGGGAGGCTGTTGGTGTTATGCCCTAGGCCTATGACTGATAGACTTATGTGTTGACATTATTTATTATTATATGAGATGTTTATTATTTGATTATTATATGTTTTGTATATTTGTTTATAATAATCTCTGTCCCTAATTATTAAGAGAATAGATTAGTATAATTGTCAATGGATAATCATGTGATGATTATATGCATAAGAGATGCACATTGAAATTATGGGTACTTGTTAGAGAACAAGTATTTGGACATGACCCGCATGAGATTTATGTAATGGTCAAATGTTATACTTAAATCTCATACGGTTACTTCATTATTTCCTAGACACGAGACTATCATAACCTTACATATGATGAAAGCCATGTTTGATTTTAGTCAAACGATATCTTAACACGATATCTATAAAGGCTATCATTGGCATGATCGGATTCATGATGGGAAGGATGATAAGTCAAGAAGGAGTTTGTCCCTCGGAAGAGAGATGTTATGCTTGGGCCCCTCGATGAGTGATAATGATGAAAGTGTATGGCCGTACCCCAATATGATTGGAATTATCATTATACTCAAGAATCGAGAAAGCATTGAACAATAACAAGTCGACAAAGGACCATGACTTGTGTTCAATATAACATCGTGAGACAAAAGGGATAAATGGAAGTACACCGTTGGAAACGTGAACTCTTACGTTACATCATTTGGGTAGACATAATGGCTTGCTAGAGTCCGCTTATGTCTTATGAGGTTCGATATGATCGATCTCATTGCCAACATGATGTAATCCTATTGGGTCACACACAACTAGAATGAATTGGTTAAGCCGGAGGAAGAATGATTGAGAGGCACGAAGCTGGCTACTTATGTCACGCGACATATCAAGCCAATGGCTTGATATACCGCGCGACATAATAAGCCAATACGTGGTATTGACGACTGTCTCTCTAATTTGATTAGAAGAGGTATTTACACTATTTGTAGTATAAATACGGGGTTCTGTCGAACCTAAAAACCCTAGCCGAAATTTTAAAGCAAAATTCACAATCAAATTCTCTCAATATTCTTCAAGGTTTAGATCTAGCAATCAACAAGAAATTGTTCTTGGATTCATTCAAAGGTGTGGATACCAAAAGAGGGTCTTCGCTCGTTCATCGATCAAGACCTAGAGTTCAAGCAAGTTGAAGAACGAAGTTTGTGATTCAATATCACATAATCAAATCGTTCGATAGCTCAAGACCGGAAAGCGTTTCAAGGTTGGTTTAATTCTATTTCATTGATATTCAAATTAATTGTATAGAACGGATCCTAGGGCTTCTTGGGTTTTATGTTTTTAATGCTTAATTCCGCTGCGCATGGACCCGTAAAACCCAACAGCAACATCAAAGGACATCCGAGGGTCACTCAGCATCAAACGACTGACTCATGACTGCTTCCAAGCCAGGGGCTGGTCTTCGCCCTCACGCGCTTCAAAAAAAAAAAAAGAGCTCGAGCAAGGGCTCACACAAAAAAAAAAAACAATAAATAAAAAAAAAACAAAAGGAGCTCAAGCAGAAGCTGCAAAAAAGAGGTCAAGAGCCCGACGCCAACAAGAGGCAAGGAAGCTGCGGAAAAGACCGTCAAAACGACTTGTCAAGGGATCATTCAACCTCTCAGCCAAGCACAAAGCCTAAGCAAAAGGGATTGCCGTCATGGCCTAGACTGCTTCAGTCCGCAAATGCAACAGAAAAGTCCAAGGACGGACGTCGACAAAGTGCACAACAGAAGCAAAGGCAAACAAGAGATCTTGCGTCTCGACAAAGCTTTAAAAGTAAATCACAAATCACTAACGGTTACAACATTTCTTGATGAGTTCAAGCACGGTCTACTCTCAAGTTCACAACATGCTAAAAGACAGCTTAATACATTTAACTAATAATGTGTTTGCAATGCAATGAATGGATACCTAGGAGGTCATTCCGCGCCGTCTGCGCTTGTCCCCTCGCCATTCTTTCCTTTCTTCCCTCGTCCCAGTGAGTCTTCTTTCGCTCCACGTGAACCAACTCTGCGTCTCTCGGTCAGAGATCGGGGTCCTCCCGTAGAGTCAAACAATCCGGTAGCTCTCGGGGCTTCATTCGCCGTGCTTCGGCTCGGATCTCCTCCCTGCCAGTGCAAAGAGGACCTCTCACTGTCGGTCGGTCAACTCACAGTCTCGTAATCAAACAAAGTGTCTCCCGTCACATCGAAGGGTCGAGACCGAGGCTTCGGCACTCCTAAGGCAATAGCTACTACGGCAACGGGGTCCCAGAATCGCTACACGCCCGCTCTCCAAAGACCACTTGGGACTGCCCAACACGCTGCTCATACCGGGCCAGTGCGAGTCGTCAACACGACACTCTCCCGGCGCTAAGGAGTACCATGGGAGGGAAAGCGGAATACTTCCATACCCTCGGAAAATACAAGAAGGCACTGAAGCGCCATACGAAGAGGAACTACCTCCGCGTAGCAAGGTCATCCCGGCCCAAAGGCTCTGCTTCATCCCAAGCTGGCCGGAAACAAGCGACGGAATATAGAAGGAGGACCAAGACAAACTGGAACTACGATAACGTAGGACCCTTCTGCCAAGATCCTCCTGGTCTCAATCCTCCGGTGCGGAACCCACCGGCGGATCGATGCGTACCAAGGCCGTGCCATCCATCTCTCCCAGGCGGAGCGATCCATATCCCAACACAAGAGGTCGGCGAGCAAATGACCGCGGGCTAAACGACGTCGGAGCCTCGGGCATGGCTGAAGTCTCTCTCGCGGCCACAAGGTGAGCAAAGCGGGGCTTCCCCCTCTCGTATGAACGATCCCCGGTCGCCGGACGGTCGATACCATGAAGAGTCTCCCCCGGCACCAACGGGACAATATCCTCTCCGGCTCTGCGGTGCCCTACCACATCTAGCAAAGCGCCATCGCAAATGCCAAGGAGGCGGACCCGGGAAAAGCGTCGCCATCACGCACAAGGCAAATGCGTCCCGATAGACGTCACTCTCATCATCAACCATGAGCCGCTCAGCTGAAATGTCGATATGACCCGAATCAAGGATCATGCACTGCACTTCTTCCAACGAAGTACGAAGAAAGCTGCATGACTTCACGCTCGCGGCACCACCAATCAAAGGAAGCGAGATGGCCTCCACCTCCGGTCCTACAATAAAAGCCCGAAAATCCTCAAAAGTGGGCACCATTTCATTGTAGGAGAAACGATACACACGTGCCTCCTAACATCCCAGCAACTTCGCGGCGGCCCATAACAAATCCCAATCGGGACGACTCCTTAAAAGACCAAATCGAGCAAAGACGAAACCTTACCTCGAAAGCCCGTCTACGATGCCTCATACGGCGCCGCATCCACGTTTTCAGCTGCTCAAGAAAGTGTGCTTGCCTCTCCTGCGAAAGCCTCGGCAAAATTCTAGGAACATACGAAGAATCCATGGCAAAAATGGAGGTTCCTAGAGAAAATGGGGAAGAAAGCTTGAAAGTGGCTGCAAATGGGGAAATAGGGAAGAACCAGACACTGGAAAGCCTTTATCTCCTTCCCAAAAGCAAGGTTGGTCCGTACGGACCTCTTTGCATGCTAAGTATGTCCGTACGGACCTCCTTGCAACCATGACCCATTTTCCCAGTAAACAATACAACAACCACCGTCCTCGGCGGGACCTTGCTCCAAAGCCCAAGCCAACTGCCAAAGCCATTCTGACATACACTACCCACAAACGCACTCTCAGCTCACGTGGCATGCACAAAATAAAAAAAAATAATAGCAACAATTTCTAGGACAATTCCCGGGAATCACAAAAATGACATTACATCCTAAAATAAAATGCGTTTGCCATGCAAATACAAATGTTTTATTACAGGTACATCAAATGTATGTTGCTAAACAAAAAAAAGAGAAGATATGGAAAGAGGGAAAGCAAATGGACCCTAATCCGACTCTTGACATCATCATCATCCTCGTAGAGGTCCTCCCGAGGAGAAGTCGGGCATCCTGCGAACTCGCCGTCACGTCCTCGTCATCGAGTATCGAGCTCCCTCGGAGGCTGCCATCTCAAAGTACTCAGAAGGATCAAATCCGGCGAAAGGATCAAAGAAGGAAGGCTCTGACGGATCCCTCGCCTGTGCATCTGAGGAGGAGGAAGAAGCGATAAAGAGGCTGCCGCCTCGGAGCTCCCAGAAGATGTCCGGCATCCATTGCTATGCCGCCCCTCGAAGGTCCCTCTGCTGCGGCTCGGCTCGGCTCTCGGTGGAGGAACGTCTAGAGAATGCCTCGAAGGCATAGGTGCAGTGTGAGCCGGCACGCGTCGCGAAGGCCGGCAAGACAGCTTCGACGCCATCTTCTTCGCAAAGGACCTCATCGCCACATAACGGCGAGTCGGCATATCATAGGCTCTCCCGGGACCCTGCACAGCCAAGCAGCCAAGGAAACGCCTTATTTCGGCCATCTGATTATGCTCAACAACAAAAAGGGAAAAATACGAAAAAGATGCCAAGATGGAAAAGAGTCGGCACACTCACCGATCTATCGGGATCCGCTCGGTATGCGGCGAGGCACTGCTCGAAAGCGGGTACGAGATACCCTCCTCCTCGATCCGTCCCCACGGACATACGTGAAATCCGGCCCGGCATCGGAACCTCCAGGGGAGCACTGCGGGCTAGCCTCTCTCTCCTCGCCAGTACTGCGGCGTCCTCGGCTTCCTCCTCACGAAGGCCCCGTACTCCTCTCCCATACAAAATGAACTCCTCGGCGCCCACACCGCCAAGGTACCTCTCAAAATCAAGCACATCCATGTCCCGGGAATCAAACATCCCAAAGGAGGGTCCCTCGGAGCCACGGGAAGCACACACAGGCCATCTTTGCCCGAAGACCCGCTCCCAGGACACAGTGACATCGCGAGGTCGGGCCCGCAGCATCTTCATTTGCTGTCACCTCGGGAGCCCCTCGAACTCATCACCCTCATACCGAGCCCACGGGAACAAAATAAACCCCTCCAGGCTACCCCTCTCCCGGACGCTCCTGCACATCCCAGTAGGCGATGGTGAGCTTCCCCCTGTTGGTCCTCCCTCTTCCTCGCCGTACAAGCCCCGTCCCGTAAGCGGGATACGCGGCAACGGCCCCAGGATCTCTATCCCACGGGAAGCACTTAAAAACCTCATAGAACCACACTGTGACAAAAACGAGAAAAGGCTCGGTGCAAAAGAAAGCGGAGAAGCGACAAGTTGCTAAATCAAAAACTGACAATAAACTTCATTACCTCCAAAGCAAAGTCAAGCAACAGGCCAATGAGTGGCGACGCCCGGCTTCACTTGGTCCAAGAGAAGTAGAGCTCGGCGAGCACGCCTCGCCCCAAGCGATGTCACAAACTCTATCCAGATCAATCAAGCTCTCCAACAGAGCAAAGGGAGCCGCAGTCGCGTGGTTCGAGAACAAAGTCTCGGAAAGTGCATACCACAAAAAGGAGCGCGCCAGCTGCTCCGCCGACACCTGGCCGGTACCCCGGACATAGGCCCCAATGCTGGCCGTGATCCTCAGCTCCACATCGCTATACAGCATCCCCAGGCCCCTGCGAGGACGAGGCTCAAAGCCCAGCAGCTCGGTCAACACAGCATCGGAGATCATATCTCTCCACCGCACTGGCCCTCCTTTGAAGGAAAGCCCGGTAATCGCAGCAAAGTCGGTCGGCGTCACCGTCACCTCTCCCCAGCTCAGATGGAAGGTGTGGGTGGTATCCCACCAATACTCAGAAAGGCCAAGGAAGACGCTCTTGTTCTTCCTCGTGTCAGAAACCCCGGCCAGGTTCTCTACGAACACACCCAGGCCAGAAGCGTAGACCAGCCTCCTGGGACTCGGCCTACCATCCACGGAAATATCAGGCATCCGCTGCCACAACTCAACAACAGCCTCGAGCGATCCCCGAGTCTTCATCCTCTTGGCCTTCCCGGCCATAAGCCCCGCATCCTGCAGGTAAACACAGCAAAGGTACGTCAATCACAGTACTTAATATAAAACAAAAGGCACAAAAGTCCGTCCCAACACGGAAAGCCATGAAAATAACCCGTCACAAAACACGGCACACATTGCACATATTTTTCACATATAACCCGTCACAAAACACGGCACATGTTGCACATAATTTTCACATACATTATACATATAATTTTTCCCATGCAGTCCGTCACAAAAACACGGCACACACTGTACACATTTTCTCAAAAGAGGGATTAAGCCCTACACGACACATTTTCAAAAAAGTCCGTCCCAACACGGCAAAGGCACATATAACCCGTCACAAAAACACGGCACATATTGCACATATTTTCCCCACAAAGTCCGTCACCCAAAAACATGGCACACACGGCATGACACATCTGCATAACACATTTTTCAAAAATCCGTCCCTACACGGCACACACTTTCAGACAAAACCCGTCACAAAACACGGCACATGTCACATTTTTTCACAAAATTTGTCACTACACGACAAACTTTTCTCATAATGTACATACATAAATAGCATACGGTACAAAACACCAAAGCATGCATTTCATTAGAGAAGCACTTTATTTTCACAAATAAAAGCTAATCTACACATTTCTGCACAAAATACACATACCCACAATTTTTACATGTCCATTTTCAACAATTCATCAAGAATTTCACAAAAGGCATAAAAAAAAATAACAAAAATTCAAAAATGCGAAAAACTAAAACCTAGTTCTAGCATTCAAAAATTCGAGCAGGGAATCAAAACGGAACGGATTTCTTACCTCCCCGACGTTCCTAGAACGACGATTGTGCACCTCCGGATTCGGATACAAGACATCCGGGTTCTTCGAAGATGGAACAAATGAAATCCAATTTCTTTGGAGCTCCATCCGTTGCTCGACCACTTCTTGACTGCGTTGACGACGATTCCTTCGAGATCCTTCCGCCATTGCAAGCGATTCAAGCGGAAAATGGAGGATTTTGGTAAAATGGAGGTTTTCTCTCTCTCTCTCTCGGGATGCACGAACTGGAGAAGAAGAAGGGGGCCTCGGCTTTTTAACCCGGTCAAAACCTGGGAACTGTAAAAAATCAAAGTGGTCCGTACGGACCTCTTTGCATCCAGGTTGGTCCGTACGGACCTCTTTGCAAGGGGTGGCCAAATTACTTTCCTGCCCTTATAATCTTTGCCCCTGGCTGTCCTAAGGCCTTTTCCAAGCAAATCCAAGTGCAGAATGGTCCCTAACCCTTCAATTCAACCACCAGCGTAAGACCGGTCTCGCCCACTCAGGCATAGGAAGACCGGTCTCGCCCACTCCACGGCAATTCAACCACCGGCCGTCACGAGACCGGTCTCGCCCACTCCAACGGCAATTCAACCACCGGCCGTCAACGTAAGACCGGTCTCGCCCACTTCAACGGCAATTCAATCCACCGGCCATCAACGTAAGACCGGTCCTCGCCACTCCAACGGCAATTCAACCCCGGCCATCAACGCAAGACCGGTCCTCGCCCACTTCAACGGCAATTCGACCACCCGTCAACGTAAGACCGGTCCTCGCCCACTTCAACGGCAATTCAATCCACCGGCCCAGTCAATGTAAGAACGGTCCTCGCCCACTTCAACGGCAATTCAACCACCGGCCGGCCACGCAACGTAAGCCACCTCGCCCACTTCAACGGCACGGCCTCAAGCCCGCCCGCCACTGACCGGCAATTCAAGAAGGAGCCAACACCTCCCAATACGAATATCAAGGCACAAGACGCCTCCAAACGCTTAACGACAGCTCAACCACTGGCCCTCAAAGAAGGTCCGAAGTCATCTTCTCACAAGGAAAGGACCTACAAGGTCACGCATCTCAATTCAAGCACCGGCAGAATGCCAAGCCCCAACCCGCCCACTTCAACGGCAACGCAGCACCGGCCATCAAAGTAAGCCCGAGCTTCCTCCCCAACAAGTCAAAGGGAAGTCATACAAGACTGCATATCCCAAAGACCGACTCATCATCCTCGCCCACTCAACGGCAAAACAAGCACAAGAAGGAGCCAACACCTCCGAGTACAAGTCCCAAGGCACGAAGCGCCTCCAAAATGCCAAATGGTGAAGCAATCACCGGCCGTCATCCTTGCCCACTTCAACGGCAACGCAAGCACCTGAGCCATCGTAAGTCCAACCTTCTACTCAACATGCAAAAACACAAAGGCATCTACGCCTCTCGCAAGCAAAGCACAAGGCAGCCATGCCTTCACAAATGCGGCTAGAAGACGATTCAAAGTCCTCTGCGCATACATCAACTGTGGTGCATAAGATGATTCAAAGTCTTACCGCGCTAGAAGACGATTCAAAGTCCTCGCGCATAACATCAATTGCGGCTAGAAGACGATTCAAAGTCCTCGCGCATAACATCTATCTTGTGCTAGAAGACGATTTCCGAAGTCCTCGCGTGGCACCAACTGCTTAAGACGATTCAAAGTCCTCCAGCCGCGCATGAACCGCGCCAGCAAGATCATTCAAAGTCCTCGAGTTGCTGGCACCAACCGCCGCCAAGAAGACCATTCAAAGTCCTCCCACGTGGCACCTTAACCGCGCCCAGAAGACGATCCAAAGTCCTCCGCGTGGCACCAACCGCCGCGTAAGACGATTCAAAGTCCTCACGCGTGGCGCAACTCACATTCAGAAGATGATTCAAGTCCTCACGCTATCCCCACTCCTAAGGCTTTAAACCACTCGGTCCGAAAGACCGTATAAACCTCCCAAATCACTATCTCCGGCCCGGAAGGCCTTAAACCACCCGATTAGGAAAATCGTAAAATTTCCATCCCAGGACACCACCACGTCCTCACAATTGACCTCGGCGGTCACCACATCTTAGGACACCACCACGTCCTTACCACTGACCTCGGCGGTCACACAACACTTCAGGGCACCACCACGCCCGCACTCACAAATTCATGACCTCTGAACTACGACCAGGCTTGATTCCCGCCAGGGATACGTAGGAATCCTATCACAGGGTCCAGCCATCGACCTATGCGGTCACCCAGGACACCACCACGTCCTTACCACTGACCTCGGCGGTCACACGACACTTCAGGGCACCACCACGCCCGCATTCACAAAACACTCACCCCACACCCGAACTACGACCAGGCTTGATTCCCGCCAGGGATACGTAGGAATCCTATCACAGGGTCCAACCAACTGACCGAAACGGTCACACAATAGGACACCACCACGTCCTCACACTGACCTCCCGGCCATCTCCCAAAGACGCGATCCGGCATCAGGACCCTTATCTTATCGGCGACCCCACTTCTTTCATAAGTGACGTCGTCGAGGGGCTTCTGTAAGTACCCCAATCTGGATCACACCCTTTCAAACACACGGGAAACACCGCAGACTCATCAACGCAGTCTCGACGACCCCTCTCACTCAAAACCCTCTCTAAACCCCCAACCAAACCAAGGGAGGAGCCTTCCTGGGATAAAAAGGGACAAAAGGACCTTTTGGGAATTTTCAGGAAATTAGGAAAGCAATATTGGTCCGTACGGACCTCTTTGTTGTCATAATTACTGAATCTCCTTAAAGTCCACAATATTCCCTCAAATCCCGGAAAATGATTACCCACATGCTTAGTTGGTCCGTACGACCTCTTTGCATGCAAGATGGTCCGTACGGACCTTATTATTGCAGGGGCCACAATAATTGCAAATATTCCTCCATCATCACAGATTCCCTCAAATCGAGGAAAACCAAAATCTGGATTACCAGGGAGGTCCGTACCGGACCTCTTTGTACCTAAATCTGGCACTATAAATAGAGGGCTCCCCTCCTCATTTTCACACACCTCCCACTTCTCTCTTCCTCCCTAGGCCTTCCGGCTTCCCCTCCAAGTCCTTCCGAGGCATTCCCGTCCCCTTTCGGATCCTGTCCGAGGCCTTCCGAGCCCCTCGTGGTGCTCCGAAGCCTCCCCGAGCGCTCCCGAGACGCTCCCGCGCTGCTCCCGAGGCACTCTCGAGGTACTCTGAGGCCCCTCGTGGCACTCCGAGGCCTTGCCCGGTCTTTCCATCGGTTCCTTTCCGAGTCAAACCTGACGATCCCAAACCACGCCGAAACTCGCCCGAGTGACTCCCTGCCACTCACAAACGCACGCCGAACCTCTGCCCGAGTGATCCCGACCTTGATCTCCACGCATGCCGAACCTCTGCCCGAACGCAGCCTACGATACCTCAATCTCCCACGCTCAAACTCTGCCCGGAGACAAACCGGCCCTCCCAAAGCAATCCCGATCCATACCGGAATCGCTACTCCGACTCTCAACACTATTCCCCAATTGGACAGATATCACGAACCAATATTGGTAAGGCTTCTCCTTCCACTTACTATTTCAATACATTTCCATACATAGCATACAATGTAGACATCCGTACAGCAGCATGCATTTTTAAAAGCACACACACACACACACAACATTTAAAGGATATCAGGGGATCCCGAGACCCGCCTTACGGAGGCTATCTGGGTGAGCTCTAATATTCTAACATTCTCTTCCCGAGGAGTCACTCTGCCTTTGACTCAAAAATCCGTCATCATATATAAAAGAGCTTAAAATTATCTTTAAATTGATGCCCTTTTTCAATGTTTTGGGCTTACAAAACGCGTGGCGACTCACAAATGCGAAAACAAACGGCGAGACACCTCCAACGAACGAAATGAAAACGGGCGCGAACGCCGCCCTCTCGGATCCGGGCTTTCCCGAAAAGCGACAAATGCGAGATG